>JBAMCK010000155.1:0-440944 GCA_037075185.1 Drosophila pseudotalamancana
GACAAAAAACGTAAAAGTGAACACGGATATAAGGAGGGAGATCTGGTTGCAATTCGTCGTACACAGTTTTTGGCAGGCAGGAAACTTGCCAGCGAGTATCTCGGACCATACGAGATAACAAAAGTAAAGCGGAATGGGCGTTATGACGTAAGAAAAGCTGCAGACGTGGAAGGGCCAACCAACACTGCAGCAAGCTGCGATCACATGAAGCTGTGGAAATATGTGGTCAACGATGAGGAATCTTGGTCATCGGGGACCGAAGACTAATCAGGATGGCCGAATGTAACGATGGGTACTCCACTAGTACCAATAACGTTGGGGTATCGATACTATCAGTTGTATCGATATGCAAAGGCGTAAAGAAGCATCGGCGCATAGTAGGAGTCGATGTTCAGCAGTCAAATAGGAAGCAGTTCGGTTGTCGTCAGAATTCAAGTGTCGAGACCAACAAACGTTGAAAGTTGTTTAGTAAAGTCGCTAAGTTGCTAGTTTAAGTTAAATATGTACACGCTATATTCGATCTAATAATAATAAACACTTTATTATAATAAACAATCTTACATGTATGTAAAATTAAAAAAATAGCTATGTTTGCTCAATGAACCAATTATTTTGTTTCCCGACCTTGTTGAAAAGTCATTAAATGTGCATTTAATGAATCATTTTTATTCAATTGCTATAAATTATTTAAATAAATACTTAGTAAGTAAACTCTTTAGCAGACATAAGTATTTCTTGCTTACATTTCGTTATGTTTTTTTCTTGTATGTTTTTTTTGTTTTTTATGTTTTGTGAACCTGAGCTGCATGTCTGCCTCGAGAGTTTGTTTGATTGTGCAATAAATATGGCGCAAGCATTTTATGTAATCCGTGTGCGTTATCCTGAGCTATCCAAGTCGTATTTCATTTTCGGTTGTCATCGTTGATTTTCCTCCTTTCTTGAAGTATCTTTTCTTCTTTCTTATTTTCTTTCTTTTTTTTTTTGGTTTTTGGTATGTCGCAGATAACTAACTAAGTTAAACTAAATAATGATTGACTACAACACTACAACAAGCTTAGCCATGTAGAAGTCGTAGGTTAAGTCTTTGAGGTGAATATAGGGTAAGGGAAAGCGCAGGAAATGGAGAATAGGGAAGTAGGATAGAGAATGGAAAGTTCTTGGATGATTTGGTTGAGTTGGTTATATGCTTAGAAGGGCTGGGCCAAACCATAATGGTTGTAGGCCAAATCAGCGGCGCTAGCTTGACCGTTGCGGTTCCAGTCGGAGTGCACAATCTCGGCATTCAGTGGGCTGCCAGTAATGTAGGCAGTGGTGATGTGATCCTTCTTCTTTGCCAGCAAATCCTTGAAGAAGGTGGCACCTACACAGAGCCATTTATAAGTAAAATTCATCTGTTAGCTCTGTTCTCTTAGATACTTACCAGCCAGAATGAGGGCAAGGAAGGAGATGGCCAGAGCCTTCAGCGAGATGAACTTAATGATGGTGAACATAACCTTAACAACGACCGCCTTCTTCAGTTTCAAAGCCAACAGCAGAGGCAGCAGCATCTTCTTCATGCGCTTGCTGCGCGACTCTGTGGAGTGAAATCAAAAACCGAATCGTGATTAGGACAAAAGTATGCAACGGCAATTGAGTAATCTGACAGCTCTCGATGCTGCCGCAAAGTATACAACACGAGCCAAATAAATAGTCAAGCACTTGTGTTCACGCATCGTATGCGCAATATATTCGCCAAGGAGTCAGCCTTGAGGGTCCAGCAAATGGTGACACAAGTGGTTGCAACAAATCGTCTGTCAATTGCATTGGCCACAAAGTTGCAATCAGTTGTAAGTTGTGGTGAAAGTTGATACTCATATTTTATGGCCAAGATGTGCCTTGTGACAGTTATTAGTAGCAAACTGCTTGTGGCATTCACTCACCCTCCATGGCACGTCCGCTGTAGACATTCTCAGCATTCTCATCCTGCTCATCGCCGGAGAAAGAGAGATTTAGCTCATGGGTTTCCAAATAGCGTTCGGCACGATCCTCGAACGATTCGAGGCCCTTGGCAGAGCCAAAGCTGCGACCCGTTTCGGTGCGATCGATGCGCAAGCCACCAAACAATGCTACAGAATCCTCATTATCCAGTTTGTTAAGCATATTCACTAAGTCCCTTTCGCTGCTGTCCTGCGAGGGCAGGGCCAGAGCGCCGCATACAAAGCTGGCCACGAGCACAACACAAACGAATTTCGCGCACATTTTGATTACTGTTTATTTGATTTTTGGGAGGAGGTGATAATATTTGTATTTCTAATAGTCCTTGGATAAGCACAGCTCAGAGTACACACTGCTGTTGGCTTTGTGATTGGAAATTGCTTTGTGATTAATTGAATGCAATGAGCCGCAGTTTTATACTTTTTCGATTCGTACGCGTGCCTCCGGACCTCTTCGGACACAGCACAGCGCAGTTTGTCCAATTTGGTGGCTAGAAATCGGCGGGCCAAAACCAAAATGCAGCAACAACAATAACAAATTATGCAAATTTTATGCGTATGCTACAGTCAGTGGCAGAGCCACAGTCAGAGCCAACGGCCAATTGGGCAGCCACCAAAAATTTCTTGACCATATTTTCACGCACGTCCCACGTCCAAACGAAAGGGAAGTCGTCGAACGGCTTGAATATTATTATTTTATATAAGCAAATGCCCCGATTTCCTTTTGGCTGTCAGTTGGAATTGTTATCGGGGGGTGCGGAGTACGTGGGTGGCTCGGTAGGGCGTTGGTTCTCCGTTAGCCGATCGTAATTGGCATGCAACAGCCACGCCCCAGGTCGCCAAGGAACGTGACTCCATTTGCTTATGTACCAGATTCTTGGGCTGGCATTTTGGGTTCCGTCCGGACTCCCATTAGCCATGCCATTGAATATCATTAAAAGCGATTATTATTTGTCGCCAGCGTACTTGGCCATATTTGGTATGCCCCGTCACCGACAGGCTTAATGCGCGTTTTGGCCCAGTTAGAAATGCGACGCGACGCGACTAGACGCGACGCTTTCAACGCTTTCGATTTCATTCTCTTTGAGCCAAGTCAGGTCTTGTTTTCTATTTCAATTGCTTCTAAATCTTTGATAAATCTGCACAAAAGAAAGCTAAATTGTCGCACATGCTCGCATATATATGTACGCGTATATATTTAACTGATCCCATCAAGTATGTAGAAAGTTGACAACAATTAACGTACCCAGGCCAACATGGAAATATTTCAATTATGAGGCGTGGCATATGTCAAGACCAAAACAAATTATATATAAATATATATGCATGTATGTACTTAAAGGTAAATGTATGTATGTATATCAATTAGGCATGTGGCCAACTCTTGAGCGCTTTTCAGCTTGAGAACCTGCCAAAAGTTTAGTTTTAATGGCCTCCAAACTAGTTACCGCAAGTGTCGAGCATATACATACATACACACGCAAATAATTATGAATATATAATATATATATTTATATACATATAACTAGTTGCTGCTGCCTGGGAAAGTCTTGTCACAGTTTTGGATACAATTAAAGGTCGAGCTACTCTCTAAGTTTAGGCCAAGCTTAAGGTATTTATCGATTTTATTGTCATGACTTTTTAGCTGAAGTGTTGTACAATGTTTTTTTTGTTTGTTTTTTTTTGCAGTGCTGTGTAATGTAATACAATAAATTAAACAATTAGTTACGCGTCAGCTTCACGTCTCGAATAAATTACTACAAACTAAGTTTTCAATTAAAAGAAGGCACATTTCTGGCTGTTGGCCATTGGCTATTGGCCAACTGCTCACTGCTGCTCCTGCTGCTGCTGGCTGGCATAGGCCAATTCCTGGGCATTCTCAGCTGTGATGCTGCGGGCATAGGGATAGGCAGAAGAGGCGGCTGAGCTCCAGCCGGCGGAAGCGGGTGCAGACCAGGCGTTCGAGTTGTACCCGCCCAAGGAGTTGCCTCCGAACTTGCCGCCAAAGCCGCTAAGGAGACGGGAGCCGCCAACCAGAACAGCTAGGAAGAAGGCAATCTTAGCCACGACCACAGCCTTGAAGGTCAAAAGAGCAAGGAAGCCCAACACCAATGGAATGACAGCGAACAGCTTGGCACCAATGGCCAGAGCGATTGGGCCGATCATCTTCTTGATCTTGCCACGGCCTGCAAAGGAAAGAAAAATCAGAGCTGAACTGATTTGGACTATGCACTATATGTACCTTCATCCAGAGCACGTGCCACCTGTTGTGTAGTCTCAGCGGGCAATTTGAATTCCAAGTTGTGGGTGGTCAGGAAGTCGGTAACGCTAGATATGGCCAGATCAACTAGACGGCCATTGCGTTCCTCACCGTTTTGTGGTAACTCCGCATATATGTCCTGTTCGCTAAGGGATTTGCCACTGCGCTGCACGGGGCTGGCGGGATCTCTGCAACGGGTGTAAAGAAAACGAACTTAGAACACAAATTTAACTTCAAGCACAATTTCCTTTCCATGTGAGGTATTAAATTTCACTTTCACACACACACTCGCACATTAACACACCTCTGGAAGGTGACGCCATTGATTAGCTCAATGTTGTTGCTCCTGGCGGCGCGATTCAATGCTGTAATGCCCTTGACGGCCAAACAGGTAGCCATGTCGTCGCTCTCAAAGCAGGCGCCCAAATAACGAGCGGCCCGTCCGAGCGAGTTATCACTTTCGATTCGGTTATCTTGCACGCTGGGCGCGGCCCAGGCACAGTTGGCCACCAAGAGGCACACACAGGCAATGGAAAACACTTTCATTTTCGTTAGATTTATCTTAAGAACTTTTTTTACGCGACGCGTTTTAATCCTTGCTGCTGACTGGCTGCAGATGCTGCTGTTGCTTCTGAGCTCGAGATGAATTTGATGTCCAAGTCAGCAGACGTCAAGCCTTTTATATTTGGGCGACTTTTGTGGCAGCTGCGCAGCGACGTCGACGGCGGCTTCGGTGTTACAAAACAGTTTAAAAGTAAATTAAATGAAAAAAGAGCGCAAGGCGCAGTCGCAGCCCCAGCAGCAGCAGCGACTGCGGAAGCAACCAAAAATGGTAAAAAACTGACGCGAAAATAAAGGCACGGAGCACATGCATAAATCTGGGGAACTACAACAACAACAACAAGACAACGTCGCCGGCCCCAAACGGGCCAAACAACAACATCAAAAATAAAAGAGAGAGAGAAAACAAAAAAAAACGGAAAATAAAGTCAACTTGTCTGTTAAATGAATATGTTCATTTCTTCTTCTTACTGCTTACTCGCTGACTGACTTTTTTCGGCAACGCCGACGTCGACGTTGACGTCGTCATCCGTCAAACTCAACGTCAAAGTCGACTTTGAACGCCTGCGTCAGCGTCTGCGTACGCTACATACTACATACTGCAGAGCTGCCTGAGAGACTTGCTCTTGGGGATTGAAGAGAGCGTCCGGCAGAGTGCAAACAATTGGCATCATTGGCTGAGCCTACGGACTACGGTAATTATGGCAGACCGCGTATCGATGCACACGCCCTCCCAAGCAGCGTCCGCTTTCATTCGCGTGACACACACACACGAATGTGTGCGCTAATTTATTGATCCGGTTGCGGCATATTTTGAGCCTGGCATTTAGGGGTCTGGGCAAATGGGTCATCTTTTATTTGTCCTCTTGCCGTGGCGAAATGCTGTTTAGCACCTCTTATGATTATCATTTTTATCAATATTGGGATCGTATTATACAAATTGGGAAATGTTGTAAGCGAGCGCTTGCAATAGTATGCGTAAGTGCTAATTATTTGCAATTGGAATGTACTTTAAGTGATTAATTTAATTTATTTCTATGTTAATAAAGAATTTTTGACAGAATTTAGTTTTAAAGTGCTAATAAAGGATTAAAATCTTTTACAAATAATTGGCATACGTTTATTTTAAACTTAACGGGTTAAGTAGAATTAAAGAACGCTTAGGATTGTATTTTTTGCTTTCAAATTTTTACTGAAATTGTACTCTCAAACACGTTTTTAGCTGATTCACTGTCAATTTTTTTTCCCAGTCACGTTTACCGAACGCACACGCATTTTGAAATTCCGACATTTCTCCGGCGTAGAGCTGCATGGAATCTTTCAAGTTTTCAGACCAAAAAGTGCTAATAAAAAATCGAAATAACACAATTTGTTTTATACTTTTTTTTTATTATTACTGAAGCAGCAGCTTATTAAAGCCAAACCATTCAGATACAAAATCCGAAAATAAGAAAAGAAACAAAAGTCTTAATTTACTCACTTTCATTTATATAACAACGATTTGCGACACTAAATGCTGTACGAGCACGTTGTTGTTTTTGTTGCTGTGAATTTAGCTGAGCCCACGGGTGTTGGCTTGTCACACGGTTCGTATGAGTGACGCGCCTTTATTTGCGGTTATTGTTTTAGTTACCTAAAACGCAACATCAACATGGGCAACAACATCAATAGGCACTGCATGAGCGACGGCAGAAAAGAAAGTGCGCTAGGCATACCCCACATATATACCCTACATATATAAGCACATGGCTTGCCAATGATTCACCTGTTGCGATCATTTGCATAGCCGCTCGAATGCAGCTTGAGGCATGCGAAATATTTTTCATCGGTTGCCACACACACTCACCTGATTCGGTTCACGCATTCATTGATGATAACTCACCTTCCAAAAGCTGACCGCAACTTACCCTCTTTATCCCTCATCTTTCGCTTAACTTGCGGTCCAGTTTCGCATTCATTCATTGACGTCGTTCAGCGTGAGTGAAAGTTATGTAATTTTTGGTGAATTTTGCAATTTGCAATGCCTAATAGTAAACCTGATTTCGCCGGCTCCTGCAACAACAACAACATCAATAGCAACAACTACAACAAAACCAATATTTATGCTCTGTTTCAATTGTCCGTTAAATGTCAAATCACATGAAATTTCTAAAAGCCAATCATATAGAAATTTCTCTTTTTACGCAGCACAGCTGTCAAGTACTGCCAATCCTTTGCACCCCCTCGAGCCCAGTCTAACAATGCTTAACTGAGCCAAATCAGTTGCCGATACACCTATCTGTATATACATTCGTATAAATATATTATGCATATATCAAATTCATAAGATTCAATTTGTTGACTGGCATCGCCCAATTAGCTACAACAAGTGGTAAAAAAAATACGAATTGGCCCGAATACTTTCGATGTGGGTGTGGTCAGCTGTGTAAGTGAGCCGCGATGTAGATACTCTGTATTTAGAGTAGAAGGTAGTCATTGAAGTCTTATAAAAATATTTCGAGGTAAGACTTTTCAATTAATTTAGGTAATTAGACCGAAAAATAAAACAGAAAACTTGACCGAAGCATCTTTAGTATTTCTTGATATTGCAATCAAATACAATAGATACATACAAAATTTAAACACTTTTTTTTTTTATAAATAATTATAATGCAAAATTTCATTCAAATATAACTCATAAACTTTAACAGTACAGGGTATTTTTGTAGTCGTGCTTTTACACAAAAACCATACGTTATTTTTGTATTTGGCAAGTTTGCTTTTGAAATTAGTCAGGCATATTTCGGAACTTAAGTTGGCAACGCTGTTCGACGTGTCCGAGGGAATCAGCGCGCGTTCTATTGACCCATTTGCGTGTTTGCATGCATACAAAATAAATACCTATCGATTCGACCATATATACAAAGTAACAGTTCTTGGAGATAGTTGTTATGTTAATTCATTCATTCAATTTTTTATATTATTTGATAACCAAGCTCTAGAGAGGAATTGAAATAATATCACTTACACTAATGTACCCTTGTACTCCGAATTTCTTAAACAAAATTTTGGATACAATATATATCATTTTATTATTTAATAGTTCTTAGTGTGTCAATAATATATTATTAGTAAGATCAATCAAATTTTTGTGTTTCCCACATGTTTTCCCTTTTAAAGGTATTCAAAGCCAAACAAAAAACTTCTACTATTTTTGGTAAAAGGTGTATTTTTCCATCTACCCCTGCCCCCCTTAAAAAGAAATAAAGCCTAAAGTAGCGAGCAAAAAAATACAATATTGTGTTTTGGTACGCGCTTAACCGTAAACACCGAGAGGTGAAATTGATTTTCTTTTCATTTGCGCAAATATGAAATGTCAATATTGTGCGTAAACGTCGTCGACTGAGAAAGTGCAGCGTTACCTTCTTGCATGGGTTTAGGGCTTGGGTCCGCTCGTGGCTATTGAAAAATTCATGGGCAATGCTCTGCATACTGGGCTGGAAGACGAATTCAATTCACTTTGTGGCCAAGTGTGGGCAATTGGGCTAATACGCTGGAAGCATTTCCTTAATACATCTGTGGAAGCGCGCCAATGGGAATACACAAGCTTTCACAGGGCTTGGCCAAGGGCCCGGACAATGGTAGCGCGT
This sequence comes from Drosophila pseudotalamancana, assembly GCA_037075185.1. Taxonomy (NCBI): domain Eukaryota; kingdom Metazoa; phylum Arthropoda; class Insecta; order Diptera; family Drosophilidae; genus Drosophila; species Drosophila pseudotalamancana. The sequence goes on from JBAMCK010000155.1 coordinate 8,424, forward strand.
TGTTTGCCTTAACCCATTTGCCCAAGTCTCAAAGAAAGTGAAATTGATGACACAAATGTTCAAACAACAAATACTTCAACATAAAGTTAGAGTTGTTGTGGTTGTTGGTGGTTATGGTGTTGCTGTATCTATGCTAAATGGTCGGGTTAAGTAATCCCATGAGAGTCGCAACAACGCACACTCTCTGAGAATGTTTTCAACCGTCTGAAATGCGATTGAACGATAAGAGTCACAGCGATGACAATACTATCGATATATTTTCTTATTTGTAGCAACGGGTACTCTTAACAGGGCTGACTGTATGTTACTTATAATTATATCAATTAAAAACTCGGACAAGGAGAATATTGTCTCCTTATTACAAAGACAATTTTAATAGAGATTTAGAGATAATGAAAAAATTACTTATGCAGATCACTTATGCAGAAATCATTTTATAAAATTAAAAGCTCGTGTACATTCTTCATCTACAGGGTACACTCAAGCCGTACGTATTCGCGTCTAAGGCACTTGTATTTCTTTGACTAGAAGACAACGCGACTAGCACAGAGGCGACGCCTTGTTGATCAATTTGTTAGATACGCGACTGTGTTGTTGCTGTTTTTCAAATTGCAATTGTGTTTGCTGTGGTGTGTGTGTAGTTGAGTGAGTGCGCCCTATAACTTTCACTTGTGTGGCGCAAGACCCGACTTCAGCCATGGCCACAGTCCATGACTTGTGGCAGCATTCTCATTCAACTGTTGGATAACTTTCAGTTCTTCCCTCTTACAATGCTTACAAAAATAATTAACTGCCTGGTTAAAACCTCTAGAGGCAACCCTCGCTGGTGCTGCCAGCCAAGTTGATAACTGCATCCGCTGCATGCTGATTTATTTATGTCGACCTGTTTATTGACTTTGCTGGGGCCTTTACATAAGGCCTTTTTCACTTGTATTGCAACACGCATTTGCGGAAGTTCGTCTTGGCCGTCGTCTGGGCCGCGCATGCGCAATAAGCCGTTTTTTATGCATAACGGCTCTGAGCACGCATTGACGCATTGCCGCATTGCTTGACCGGACTTTGATTACACGTAACACCATTTGGACGGACCGCGCACGCATGTGCTAATTAATTGTGAATGGGAGGTAGTCGTAACTGAAGAGTTATGTGGCTGTATTTTTGACCATTTGACTAAAACTAAGACTAAGAATTGGTAGCTCTATAAAAAGGGTTTGCTGCCGTATCCATACGTTGCATCCTTGGTCACGGCCAGCGGTATGTATGATTGCCTGAGTGGCATCCAGCTGCTGCCACTCGAGGACAGATCTCCGTGATAGCTCTTAGCCGGGGGCGCTGAAGAGTGCACGATTTCAAGACGTTCGTGTGCTGGACTTGTCATGGACTTCAAGGCCAACAGGCCGGCGGCAGCAAGCGCTATTTTGCCCATGATAAATGACGAGGCCGAGAGCGCCGTTAACCACTTCAAGATCAAGGGCAACAAAATAAACTTGGCCAGCACCGCGGCGCCCAGCAGCGGAAAAAGCATCTTGAACAGCTTCTTGTACTTGTGCTGTTTACCTCGAGCTAAGAGAAACGAAAATGTTAATAAGAAGGGAAAGTAAATGCTATTGCTACCCACATTCGGCTGACCAGTTAATCAGCTGCCCACTTAGCTCGCCACTTAGTAATTGATGCATATGTTGCCCGGCCAGTTGAAATAAGCGTTGTTTCGAGACTGTGGCAACGCTGGCCGCCTTCTGATCCGCGGCGTCCTGTTCGACGGCCGCGACTATAGCACCACCCAACTGTACCGCTTGCGGCAGGCTGTGGGCCCGGCCCAGACCAAAGAAGCAGGATAACAACAGCAAGACTTTAATCAAATGCATTCCGAATATTGTTCTACTCTGCAGCGCTCTGCTTAGACAACTAATCTAACTAGTTAACTAAGTTAAAGGCTAGTGCGCCCGCAAAGCGCATATCGTTGCACTCGAATGCACTCGCATTGGCTGCAGTTCTGGCCAAGTGGTTAATAGCCCGATTGCGCTGCACTGTTTTGTTCTTCTACTATATGCTTATGAAGGGTATACAGAATTTGTCTTGAAATACGTAACGCATACGCAAACACTTCTTTGCAGTTCCAAATACTGCGTATATCTGTCGCATTCATAATTTGTTTAATGCCGAACTACATTTGGGTTTTCTTTTCATCGTTATATAGTACTAGGTTTGGGCTTTCTACTATCTGTTACTATCTATCATCTAATATATATTCGATATCTTTTATATATATGCAATGTTTTTAAATATTAAACTAACCTATAGGACAACAAAATAATAAGCTGCTTTCGAAATAATTGTTTTGTATTAATGCAATTATGAATTCTACTTCCTCGAGGGTATTCAATCTTCATCATGATGTCAGCCGTTCCATCTTTTTTTATTATTTTCTTATGCTTTCTGTTGTTCTGGTTTTCGATTCGGTTTTACTTGAGCGTGAACGAACAGACATTAAGTTTTCCCTACTTTAAACGGTTTAATAGTTAATTCCGTTGTTGTTGTTCTTCTTCCATTACCATGGCTTAAACATCAACAAGTAAAAACTCTTTATTAACGCTGGCTAACATTTTGCTATTCGCGTTGCGGTTCACTTGCCATTTTAGCTGCACACACACACACACACACACACACTCGCACTCACTCATAATACATTTTTCATTTCTAAATCGTAGAGAATTGCCCCTCTCTTCAACTTGCCTCAAGCTGCCTCCTACTCAATGGTGGCAGCGTGTATTATTTATGAACCCCAAAACATGTTTCAAAAGTTAATTATAAACAAAATACACAACATGATAGAGTGTTAAAATCTGGTAATAAGCATATATGTTGAAGGAAAATTTAACTTCATAAAAAATTGCAAAATTTGTTGACTTCCATGATTAAATTGTTTTGCAAAAAATTTATTCGCGAGTCAAATGTACAACTCAACATAATTATACCCATATGCCATGCAAAATTTTAATCCAATTAGCACGAACATTTTCTTGTAGCAAACTAATGTGGTTACAGTGAAAATTTGAAAATAAATGGAATGCTTTTTAATTGGCTTGATTAATGAGAAATCCAGTTTGAAATTTAAATGAACTTTTCATAAACACTGTTGCAAACGGAACGAATGTTGTTCAACTTCAACTGTGGAAATGCTGGGACGAGTGTGTGAGGTACATTGTAACTGATAACTTTTGCAGCACGCATACTAAAATTGATGTACAATTGCCCCCAACTAATGCCAAACGCTGTCGTCACATTTCACGACCACAATTTGGCAACAGGCATGTCACTTGAGTGTTAATGAGATTTTCAGGCATCCGGTTAGTGTTGGTGTTGCTGATGATGGTGTTGTTGTTTATGTTGGCGTTGTTGTCACTAGCACCCTTACAAAGTTGAGGTATAGTTAATATTACATATAGTTAATATTATAATACTACTGACACAAATTACTTTCCATCTACATATAAGTAATATTATACAGAACTTTAAACTTGTAATATATCAAACATGTATTTTAATAAATATATTTAAAGAAAAAATAAATAAATTTAAAAATATTTTAAGATTCACAATTAATATAAAAATCTAAATTTATAAAATGCTTGTTTAGGATAAATACATGAATCAAAATTGAATTAATCATACAACTAAAATGAAAATAAACAAATACAATTTTTAACTTAACTTTATTTTATATTGTTACGGTGGCTGCTGATATGGTTTCCGTAAGGTATCTCATGAAAATAGACTGACAAAGCAGAGACTGTAAATACCTTAACGATTTGCTTAACATTCACAAGCTCTAAAAATATTTGTAAAATAAATTATAAACTACTCATTTTTACCTTATGTAAGTGTATACATGCTTCGGTAAGACAATAGGTAATATAGTGAATATTACTTAATTTCACTGTGTGGTCCGACTTATCAATTTGATCATCAATAGCCGTTATCTATTTAACAATTTAACTGCCTGACTAAGCCGAAGCCCTAAACCTAAATCTTCAAGAAATCGCTGTTGGCCTCAAATTTTCTTCAAGACAATCGCTTTGCTGGAATGCCCAACACCTGTTGAAGATTTGAGGCTCATGACGGCCGTAAAGAGCGCAAAGAAGAAGCCGGCCAGACCAGTGGTGCCCACCAGTAAGGTGAGACCTCCAATCAGAACAGGTATCAGTGTCAGAAACTTTAATTTGTACGCAATGAGCAGTGGTAGCAGCAGCTTCTGAATTTTCTTTTTCAACTTCTTTAGCTTGCGGCCCTGATATCCTCCAGCCAGATGGCTGGCTCGACCTTGAACTTCCTTTGATGTTGTTTTATCTGCTCCTGCTCCTGCTCCTGCTCCTTGTTTAGCTCGTGCTTCTGCTTCTGCTCTTACGCTTCTGCCGAACAATTTACTGGGCGTTGTGTCTGCAAGAAAAAAGTCTCGGTTTTGAAGTTAATTAAGTGGCCAGTCCTTTGAGCGTCCAAGCGCACAAGCAGACTTCCATTAGCGACAAAGAAATAGATACAAATCTTTGAGTCGGGTGCAGCCGACTAAGTAATGCTCGTCCACAGTCCATCAACAGCTTAAAACAGACAAACAAACGTATCTATTTCTTTTCGAATCGATAAACTAATTTACAGGTTAAAGGTTTTTCCTTGAGTACAAAATATTTGCTATTATTTTCAAGAGAATTTGGTTTCGGATACAGCTTTGAAAATCTTTAACAACTTTTGATTTCTAATTGTCGCGTCCTTTCTCCAACATTTTCGAAGCTTAAACAAATGACGTTTTCAGACGGACGTAAAATATCCTTTTCGTTCTCTGAGCGAGTATATTAGAAAGTTATTAAGACAATCCGCTGCGCTTACCTATCTCTGCTTGCTCCAGCTCCAGCTCCAGCTCCTGCTCCGGCTCCTGCTCGTCCACATTCGGCTCATTCTCTATGCTGATAAGCTCACGCACAATGTCGCAGAAGTTGCGCACCTGAACCACTGTTCGTTCAAATGCTTCCAAATAGTTGTTAATGCGCAGAGCCGGTGCTGTGGGCTTAGCCCCAACATCGTCGGCCTCATCAGCGGCATTTGTGAAAGTTGCGCGGTTGTCAGCCTCCCTCACTTCCGGCACATCCTGTTCGTTTGACAATTGGCGCAGCGTGGGGCTTATGGCCCATACGTAGCTGGGACTCTCGTTGAGATTTTGTCGCGCATGCTTGTAATTTCCGCTGGCAGCATCGTTTGTGTCACCCGACTCACCTGGCGATACCTGGCGATATCGATGATTGTAGGCATAGTAATTGACAGGAAGTTGTCCTTGTTGTTGCTGTTGTGTGTGTTGCATGGTTGTGGCTGCCGTTGCCTGCAGTATTAGCCAATTGTTGTGGCCTGTGAGTGGTTGCCAGGCGTTGAGGTTCACTTGTAGCTGCTGCTGCTGTTGTTGTTGTGCATTGTTTGGCGAGCCGGAAGTGCCGCCATTAAGCCGAGTTTCTATACCGACTCTGCCCTGCACCAGGGCCACACAAACGGTTAACACAAGCATTTGTTGCTGCCACATTCTTGTTTGCTAAAGGCACGACCCACGCCGCACGCCGCTTAGAATCGAACTGCGGCGGAATATTTGGTTCAATTCTATGAAACTCTCGACATTTTTACGACTGTCTTAGTTGAGCGATTTTAACGGCCTTTCGCCGAAAGACCCGTAGTCCAATAACTGGCTAAATGACGGACCTCTGCTAGGTTGTAAATGTAGCTAAGAAAACTTTTACTAAGCCAAGCGTGGCTTGCCACACACTTACCACATGTCTAATTATGTGGTTGGTCAAATTTATTCAATATTCAAAATTGCAATTGCTTGCAATTGTCTTGGAAACTGCTAATTGAATTGGCTCACACACACATAAATTGCCAAGTTTATTGAAGCGTTAACATCTTAATTAACAGATTTAAATTTATAACGACAATGGGATTTGCTTTCAATTGTGCCGCAACGGTTTTGTTTACACTATTGCTGCCCGGCTGCTTACTGCAGACCCTCTCAATGACAACTGCCGTCTGCACTTGACATTATGATTCTATATACATAAGTCCAAGTGCAAGACAAAAGCGACTGTTGGGAAAGTGTGCTTAATGGAATCATTCAGCTAAAATAACGTGCATACTAATTGCAAACTCTGAACTTGCAACACAATTGTTCACTGCTGCTAATTGGCGCCTGTCTGGATGACAGAGACTCGTTGGCTGGGTGCCACATTAAATTGCAATTTACTGGGGCGTAGCAAGTGTATGCAACAATCATCTACTGCTTAAGTTAGTGTAATATTTCGGATCTGCGCTGCGCCACAATATGCACAAATTTTGTATGCCACAGCGAATACTTTCAGGCATCTTACACTAAGCTACTGCTTACCTGAATAGCTTTGCATGCTTTTCAGCACATTAACAACAGCTGCTGCCGTCTTTGTTGCTGCATGTTGCATACTTACGAGCTGGCCTAAACGTCAGCTATAATTGGTTTCGTGCCACGGCATGTGTGTTGTTTGCCATCCGATTGAAACAGTATGTGTGGCAAGAGTTAAGATCTAAGTGCTGATAGTGCAACCTACAACAGCTGTTGCTTACGTCTTAAATTGGCTACGTGCTTCATCATGCGATATTTCTGATTGGTAACAATTTTTTCTGTAAACGATTTGTTACGAAGGGCCATCTGGAAAAAAAGTGCTATACGTTTGATTATTCATTGCAGCAATCAGTGAATACGCTCTAAAAGGATGCATCTACAACAACTTCATAAATATGATGAAATATTTTTCATTCCTCTCTAGAATGTGAAAAAATGTTGTACAGTCAAATCCCGATAAAGTCCCCTGCTTAAGCCTCAATAGTTCATAAAAAATGTTGTCCCTTTGAATAATATTCGTTAATACGAAAAAATTCCATACATTTTCGTCCCCTTGTTAATTCGTAGTATTTTTCGCAACACATGGAATTTTAAGCTTCTTATGAATTATATCTTTCAAATAACCGTTAAATAACCGGTAAATAGCCGTTAGGTTTTGCAGAAGCTTTGCTGCCTTTATGTCGTTATGCGTGTTGAATTTTGTGTTTCCCACTTATTTTCACTTAGTTTGAAATTTTTTCATAAAATAACACAAAAACGGACGCATAAGACAAAAAAAATCAGGCAATACAATTTAATATCGCTTCATCAATAACATCAATAACATCAATAACATCAATTTTACTTAGAAAATAATTTAATTTGCAAACACCCTCTAGTAGTAAACTGAAACCGCAGAAACAGGCTGCATAACCGAGTGTGGAAAAGTCTTTACACTTGGGGAGGGTTATTAAAATACAAAGCTTTGAACGCGTGACCTTACTATTATTTGCTGTAAACATGGATGGCTTCGAAAAACTTAAGCCTTTGCAAGTCGGAGAGACAGAAAAACCCATTTAAATATTAAATGGCACCATGTCAGCTAATAATCGAAATATGCAAACATAATTTGAAATATCTTCGAGCCTCATTAAATGGAAATGCCGACACATCGAATTCCTGTGTAAATTGTGCAAGCATTTTATTGCCTTGCCATTGAGATTCGACTCTATTTGTATAAATCCCATCAACTGTATTTACTTACATGTATAATTACAAATAGTTTCATTACGATACAAAAGGAAGTACATTAATTTTAATTAATATATATATTGTTTTTACGATCAACTTTTGTTTCTTTGGATAATTAATTTAAATATAATTATTTTATTATACTTCAGACTTCAGCTGTCGTCGCTCTCGAAAATCTTATCTTAACTTCAATTTATAAACTCTTAATTAGACAATTTAATTTTGATTAAATAAATCTGATTAAATTAGGAACAACATATACTCTGACAGCTGATTTAATACCTAGTCATCGATAAAAGTCGGTCGTGTTGAATCATCAAGCAATTAAAATTTACCTTCCTGATAATATTTCATTGCCAAGGCCTTAATTGCGGTTAGTGCATTCATGGAAGATACCCAGTGGATATATATAAGACTTTAATGTGTTTATTTAAATTTTTATTATCACTGTTTATGAGTGTGTGTGTGTGTGTGCTTAGAAGTATTTAAAACTGGTCACACCTCTCGAAATGTTCGCCTGGAGATTTAACAATTTGCTGGTTGAACAACAATTTGACTATTTGACTAGCATTCATAAAGGCCATTAATAAATGTATAAGCATATTGAAAAACAACTACAATAAAGAGATGAAACGAGTGTATTTATTGAAATTTATTTTTTTTTTAGATTTGCCAGTCGAATTGATGAGATTGAGAGCAGTGTCCAACGCATGCATTTCGATCAATTGTTGTTGAACCGAATTTGATATGTTTCTGAGCCAAATGAGATGCTAATGAATTCAAGCAGAACTAGTTTAGGATCCACACTTCCTAAGCCGGCACTAATGCAAATAATAAATATACTTTCTGAGCGGAGGCAACATTCACAACCAGCTGCAGACCTTTCCATAGGCGAACTCTCATATATGCACGTACGAGCACATACATATATAAATGTGTATAGGTGTCTCTGTCCAGTTGGCTAATTTGTTTTGGTTTGAGTTTTGTTGTTCTTGGTCAGCTTTAATCGGTTTAGTTCACAGACAGCTAGGAGGCGTCTGCTCATAAATTGAAAGCGTTTCGCTTTATTCGAATTAGTTTTTCGGCTGCTTTGACAGTGCTCGGTGCGTTATGAAAGTGAGTAAACGAGCTGCAACGATTCAAGGACTCTGATCCTTTTACACAGTATGAGCACACTCTAAATCTATCTTTCTTACCCAGCTGTTTGTGTGTCTTCTTGTGGTGGCCGCCACATTGGCAACGGCTCAAGCAGGACTCTTGGGTCTTCTTGGCAAGGGTGGTGGTGGCGGCTACGGCGGTGGCGGCTACAGCGGTGGCGGCTACAGCGGTGGCGGCTACGGCGGTGGTGGCTATAGCGGTGGCGGTTATGGCGGTGGCTATGGAGGTGGCTACGGTGGTGGTCACGGTGGTGGCGTTCAGATCATTAAGATAATCGACGGTGGACACAGCAGTGGTTATGGTGGCGGTTATGGCGGCGGTTATGGTGGCGGGCACGGTGGTGGTTACACCGGAGGCTACGGCGGTAACTACGGCGGCGGCTATGGTGGCGGTTACGGCGGCGGCTATAGCGGCGGATACGGCGGCGGCCATGGTGGTCATGTTGATGTGTACAAAGTCATCACAACCACCACCCACGGTGGCAGCTATGGCGGCGGCGGTTACGGCGGTGGCGGCTACGGCGGCGGCTACGGCGGCGGCTACGGAGGCGGCTACAGCGGCGGCTACGGCGGCGGCTATGGCAATGGTGGCTCCTCTGGCTGGTGGAAGAAGAAGTAAATGCGTAATTGACTGTAGAGTAAGAAGCCCACAAAGTTTTAAAAAATAAAACAAAAATTAAATATAATTTGCTGACGTGTTTTTTTTTCGAGATAACAACACAGAGTGAAGACCAAATGCAGTATTAATTATCGCATATACCCTGTAGCAATTAAGTGTAGGTATATTTAAATGATGGAAATAAATAATAATGATATTTAATATATGAGTATATATGCATATATTACTTTTTTGTAGAAGACTTAAAACAGGATTTAATACACGTTAACTCAATCCCGGATAGAATACAACTCGATAAAAGATCCGAAGAATCATCTAGATAATTTTAATAAGATTATCAATAAAATCAATTTTTTTAATCAAAATAACGTCGTAAGGCACGCTATAGCCAGGGTATCTATTGGTCAAATACAATCCCGACTAATCATTTATATATTTTGTATAGCATAATATTTCGTTTCCACAATAAAATAGTCTTTCTTTAAACACAAACACGTCATTTGGCAGAGATTAGAGAACTAAACCTGTATAAGGTAAAACCTGAATACATAATCAGTTAAGTATTTAACTCGCCTTGTTTTTGTTTCGCCTGACCAAACTAGATTTATACTGTTTATTGTTATGTAAAGGTTACAAGCCCAATAATTGGTTTCGACTTCCAAATTAGTCTTTGGTTAGGAGATGCCTTGAATTGTTAAAGAATGGACTTAAATACTCATCAATTAAGTTTGACATTGAATTTGATTTAATTGTTCCGGGGATTTTTTATTAGTTTGTTTTTGTTAGAAGCCTTTCTAATCTGGCAGCCACTTAACATATTTTTGTTCAGTCACTTCATAATCAAGTCATCAGCTGTTGTATAATATTTGTCTTTAACATTGCCATAGTTTACATTTTAATTCCGTGCACTTATAGTCAGGAAGTTCCTGCAGGAACAATAAACTTTTTCCTGACATCTGCTGCGCAGCTGTAAATAAAACTAACTTAAGAAGCTGGACACGAACATGGCTTGGGGTTGTGCGCTTTGGCTCGTGGGCGAGCAGACAACATATGGGGACTCACAGGGAAAGGTTGTCAAGGACACAGCGCTTAGCATATGGAACAGGATGCCAGGAAGCGTATACGTGTCCTTTCGCTGGCGTACAGGTACATACCACAATAGAGAACAGCACGTGAGCTCCAGGTAGGTCTTTAAGTTAACCTGCTAGCTGAAAAATGCAAAGACTTTAATAAATTGATTCAAGACAACTTTTCTATACGTAATGTTTTAGTAATATAAATTTATTTATATATTATTTTTTTTTTACTTTTGTGTTTCTTAAAAAACTTTGCTGCTTACATGCGAGACACGTTTAGAGTTAAGAAATAAATAATGTTAATAAATTATTACACTAGACTACAGTTAAACAAATTAAGCTTAAAGTTAATCGAAAAATGCGCGCGTGAAAATGAGCTGGAAACGAGTGCAGAGCAGCTGAATAATGAATGAGTGAATGAATGAATGAATAAGTGGAAAATAACAGGAACTGTGTGCAGTTAGATACATATTTAGATGGATAGCTAGTAAGATGGAGACACAAAGTTCATACAGAGCTAAAGTTGATAGCTAGCTAGCAGTAAATAGAATAGAGTGGAAGCGGAACTGTGTGCGTATTACACAAATCGATTTGTATTATGCAAATTCTTATGATTAACATAGCTGCACGTTACAGATACATTTGCAGACATGTATTCGCAGGTGCAACAGCTCATTTAACCGTTGCGAGCACATCAGCTTAAGTCACAGTGCGCAAAAAGTGAGAAATAGAAAGCAAGAAGGAAAGAATCTAATTACAAATCGCCTGCCTTGCCTCGCTTCAGTTCGTCCGCCCTTCTGATTTATCCACAAGATAAATGCAGCAATGTGGTTATGTGTGGGTATGCTTTTGTATGTGTGTATGTGTGTATGTGTGGAGTCTATGACTTGACCAGCGCTGGCTGCAGAGGCGTTCCCAGTGGCTGCTGCTGCTGATGTTGGCCCGCTTGCTGCTGTGCCGCCTGCTGCCTGCTGTGAGCACGATACGCTAGCTCCTGGGCTTCGGTCAAAGAGCGTCTGTCCCAGCCGCCGCCGCCTCCACCGCCACCTCCGCCCGACGACCAGCCGCCGCCACCACCGCCGCCACCACCTGACGAGGACCAGCCGGAGCTGCCGCCCGATGATTTGCCAGCCATCAACTTCTTAAGGCCAATAATGCCAGCCAAGAGCAGCGCAATCTTGGATATAATTAACGCCTTGCCCGCCAGTATATAGAGTGCTCCCATGGCAATTGGCAGCATGCCCATCAGCTTGGTGGCCATCATCATGGCCATCATCATACCCATCTTCTTCATCTTGCCGCGACCTGCAACACAGTTGAAATAGGAAAACGCATTTGTAAGAATGGCTTGAACTGCTTTAAGACATTAATTAAGGCATATATATATACACATATATACATAGATTATTTTAAGTAGAGTTTTTGTTGCTTATTATTTCGCTTTTATTATAATTTCCCAAACGCTTTCCACGTAATTCCTGCAACTGTAAACAATGCGTTCGTTCAGTTTGATGCTTGGCCTTAATATCAAGGGATTGTGCCGCTTGCTTTTCCTAGCTTTTCTTTTTGTGAAAGTGCCCCCGCTACAAAGGCTGAGAATATATATGCATATTTATATATACATACGTATTAAAATTTATTTAACTCAAGATGCAGCTTGTGTGGCTTTCATTTTACTGTAATTGCTGGCAGTGTGTCTCATCAGGAACATTTTTTGGCGATTTCACTTGTTCAGGTGAAAATTTTGTACGTTATAAAGAGGTGGTTAAGTCTGTACAAATGCAACCAAAACCAAGGCAACAGTCAATACAACGATGCGAATGCAATTAACTAAAAATGGTGAGGCAATTGGGAAAGTGTTGGCCAAGTTGAGCAGGCATCTCGATTGAATATCTCGATCTTTATCAATAATATGAAAGTAAAAGAGGAAAAACATCATCCATGCACTGTGAAAGTAAGTTCGCTTTTCATTACTGGAAAATATTTACGGCTGTCACTGTCATATGCTTTTAAGTGCTTCTGTCAAATTTGTTATTGATGCAAAGCGTTCGCTTAGCAGCCCACTAGTAGAGGTTAACATGGTCCGAGCATCACGCGGGCCAAGTAAACGTGGTCAACACTTTCATTGGTCTTTGCATCCGACATAATCATGACATCTGCGTGCATTGTTTTCGTGCACAACTCAACAGAGCACATTTAACTGTACATTGCCTTTAAATACTTTCGGATGTTTTTCATTTGGCGTCGTTCACAGACAGATATGTTGCCATGGCTAACTTTGGAATTGCATTTATTAATAATATTTTAAGGTAAAATTTTTACATCGAAAATATTTCAATATATTTCTGACATTTTTGTTAATCCGAGATTACTATATGACAATTTTAATGCTTTCAAATTTGCTTGTGCAGTGTTATTTTTTTACAAAATATCTGCAAATATCTGTGTAACTTTTGATAGTGAATATTTTAAAGGCCTTAAATATTTTTTATTTTCGAAATAAACTAAAATTGCCTCTATGAAATCTGACATATAAAATTTAGTCTATATAATTGTATATAATTTTCAATATGTACAACTTTTTGTAATTAAATTTTTATTTTTAAGTACTAAGACAAATGATGAAAAAAAAATGTTTGAAAAGCTGTCATAGTAATCAACTTTTCTGTGTAGTATGAAAAACTTTAAAAGCAGCTTAATTTCAACAATGGACTCTTAGATGGCATATTTTATTTATTTTCATTCTAATTTCTACAGAAGAGTAATTGTTGCAGAAGAGCAAAAACATGTATTTTTTTAACCTACCACTGTTTGGCTATAAATCATTAAAATTGTAATAGTATTATATATTTTTGTACATATGTTTAGTTCTACATATCAACAGACCAATTAGTAAAATAATAAAATTTATTAAAAAGCTACAAAATAAATAAGTGGTTGCATATAAACCTGAATTTTAGAAGAAAGAGTATTTATATTTCTACTCGTGTAATTATTTTCTTATTTATATATTTTGTGCGGGCTATCAAGAAATTCTTGCATGACAATTTTTCGTCATTGTTATTGTTTGTACGAGTATTTCTGCTTGTTGTTAAGGTTTTTAGGTCAATGTAAGCTTTCCGAACCGGTTTTGTGAGTATTTTGAGTGTTTGTGTGTTTGTTCGCACAAAAACAGCTGCACATTTCCCAAAGAAAGAATTTTCCTCGCTGCGCATTGCTTTTAACATACAATGCAAGCGTGAAACAGTTGCTGGTGGTTACACCGGAGGCTACGGCGGTAACTACGGCGGCGGCTATGGTGGCGGTTACGGCGGCGGCTATAGCGGCGGATACGGCGGCGGCCATGGTGGTCATGTTGATGTGTACAAAGTCATCACAACCACCACCCACGGTGGCAGCTATGGCGGCGGCGGTTACGGCGGTGGCGGCTACGGCGGCGGCTACGGCGGCGGCTACGGAGGCGGCTACAGCGGCGGCTACGGCGGCGGCTATGGCAATGGTGGCTCCTCTGGCTGGTGGAAGAAGAAGTAAATGCGTAATTGACTGTAGAGTAAGAAGCCCACAAAGTTTTAAAAAATAAAACAAAAATTAAATATAATTTGCTGACGTGTTTTTTTTTCGAGATAACAACACAGAGTGAAGACCAAATGCAGTATTAATTATCGCATATACCCTGTAGCAATTAAGTGTAGGTATATTTAAATGATGGAAATAAATAATAATGATATTTAATATATGAGTATATATGCATATATTACTTTTTTGTAGAAGACTTAAAACAGGATTTAATACACGTTAACTCAATCCCGGATAGAATACAACTCGATAAAAGATCCGAAGAATCATCTAGATAATTTTAATAAGATTATCAATAAAATCAATTTTTTTAATCAAAATAACGTCGTAAGGCACGCTATAGCCAGGGTATCTATTGGTCAAATACAATCCCGACTAATCATTTATATATTTTGTATAGCATAATATTTCGTTTCCACAATAAAATAGTCTTTCTTTAAACACAAACACGTCATTTGGCAGAGATTAGAGAACTAAACCTGTATAAGGTAAAACCTGAATACATAATCAGTTAAGTATTTAACTCGCCTTGTTTTTGTTTCGCCTGACCAAACTAGATTTATACTGTTTATTGTTATGTAAAGGTTACAAGCCCAATAATTGGTTTCGACTTCCAAATTAGTCTTTGGTTAGGAGATGCCTTGAACTGTTAAAGAATGGACTTAAATACTCATCAATTAAGTTTGACATTGAATTTGATTTAATTGTTCCGGGGATTTTTTATTAGTTTGTTTTTGTTAGAAGCCTTTCTAATCTGGCAGCCACTTAACATATTTTTGTTCAGTCACTTCATAATCAAGTCATCAGCTGTTGTATAATATTTGTCTTTAACATTGCCATAGTTTACATTTTAATTCCGTGCACTTATAGTCAGGAAGTTCCTGCAGGAACAATAAACTTTTTCCTGACATCTGCTGCGCAGCTGTAAATAAAACTAACTTAAGAAGCTGGACACGAACATGGCTTGGGGTTGTGCGCTTTGGCTCGTGGGCGAGCAGACAACATATGGGGACTCACAGGGAAAGGTTGTCAAGGACACAGCGCTTAGCATATGGAACAGGATGCCAGGAAGCGTATACGTGTCCTTTCGCTGGCGTACAGGTACATACCACAATAGAGAACAGCACGTGAGCTCCAGGTAGGTCTTTAAGTTAACCTGCTAGCTGAAAAATGCAAAGACTTTAATAAATTGATTCAAGACAACTTTTCTATACGTAATGTTTTAGTAATATAAATTTATTTATATATTATTTTTTTTTTACTTTTGTGTTTCTTAAAAAACTTTGCTGCTTACATGCGAGACACGTTTAGAGTTAAGAAATAAATAATGTTAATAAATTATTACACTAGACTACAGTTAAACAAATTAAGCTTAAAGTTAATCGAAAAATGCGCGCGTGAAAATGAGCTGGAAACGAGTGCAGAGCAGCTGAATAATGAATGAGTGAATGAATGAATGAATAAGTGGAAAATAACAGGAACTGTGTGCAGTTAGATACATATTTAGATGGATAGCTAGTAAGATGGAGACACAAAGTTCATACAGAGCTAAAGTTGATAGCTAGCTAGCAGTAAATAGAATAGAGTGGAAGCGGAACTGTGTGCGTATTACACAAATCGATTTGTATTATGCAAATTCTTATGATTAACATAGCTGCACGTTACAGATACATTTGCAGACATGTATTCGCAGGTGCAACAGCTCATTTAACCGTTGCGAGCACATCAGCTTAAGTCACAGTGCGCAAAAAGTGAGAAATAGAAAGCAAGAAGGAAAGAATCTAATTACAAATCGCCTGCCTTGCCTCGCTTCAGTTCGTCCGCCCTTCTGATTTATCCACAAGATAAATGCAGCAATGTGGTTATGTGTGGGTATGCTTTTGTATGTGTGTATGTGTGTATGTGTGGAGTCTATGACTTGACCAGCGCTGGCTGCAGAGGCGTTCCCAGTGGCTGCTGCTGCTGATGTTGGCCCGCTTGCTGCTGTGCCGCCTGCTGCCTGCTGTGAGCACGATACGCTAGCTCCTGGGCTTCGGTCAAAGAGCGTCTGTCCCAGCCGCCGCCGCCTCCACCGCCACCTCCGCCCGACGACCAGCCGCCGCCACCACCGCCGCCACCACCTGACGAGGACCAGCCGGAGCTGCCGCCCGATGATTTGCCAGCCATCAACTTCTTAAGGCCAATAATGCCAGCCAAGAGCAGCGCAATCTTGGATATAATTAACGCCTTGCCCGCCAGTATATAGAGTGCTCCCATGGCAATTGGCAGCATGCCCATCAGCTTGGTGGCCATCATCATGGCCATCATCATACCCATCTTCTTCATCTTGCCGCGACCTGCAACACAGTTGAAATAGGAAAACGCATTTGTAAGAATGGCTTGAACTGCTTTAAGACATTAATTAAGGCATATATATATACACATATATACATAGATTATTTTAAGTAGAGTTTTTGTTGCTTATTATTTCGCTTTTATTATAATTTCCCAAACGCTTTCCACGTAATTCCTGCAACTGTAAACAATGCGTTCGTTCAGTTTGATGCTTGGCCTTAATATCAAGGGATTGTGCCGCTTGCTTTTCCTAGCTTTTCTTTTTGTGAAAGTGCCCCCGCTACAAAGGCTGAGAATATATATGCATATTTATATATACATACGTATTAAAATTTATTTAACTCAAGATACAGCTTGTGCGGCTTTCATTTTACTGTAATTGCTGGCAGTGTGTCTCATCAGGAACATTTTTTGGCGATTTCACTTGTTCAGGTGAAAATTTTGTACGTTATAAAGAGGTGGTTAAGTCTGTACAAATGCAACCAAAACCAAGGCAACAGTCAATACAACGATGCGAATGCAATTAACTAAAAATGGTGAGGCAATTGGGAAAGTGTTGGCCAAGTTGAGCAGGCATCTCGATTGAATATCTCGATCTTTATCAATAATATGAAAGTAAAAGAGGAAAAACATCATCCATGCACTGTGAAAGTAAGTTCGCTTTTCATTACTGGAAAATATTTACGGCTGTCACTGTCATATGCTTTTAAGTGCTTCTGTCAAATTTGTTATTGATGCAAAGCGTTCGCTTAGCAGCCCACTAGTAGAGGTTAACATGGTCCGAGCATCACGCGGGCCAAGTAAACGTGGTCAACACTTTCATTGGTCTTTGCATCCGACATAATCATGACATCTGCGTGCATTGTTTTCGTGCACAACTCAACAGAGCACATTTAACTGTACATTGCCTTTAAATACTTTCGGATGTTTTTCATTTGGCGTCGTTCACAGACAGATATGTTGCCATGGCTAACTTTGGAATTGCATTTATTAATAATATTTTAAGGTAAAATTTTTACATCGAAAATATTTCAATATATTTCTGACATTTTTGTTAATCCGAGATTACTATATGACAATTTTAATGCTTTCAAATTTGCTTGTGCAGTGTTATTTTTTTACAAAATATCTGCAAATATCTGTGTAACTTTTGATAGTGAATATTTTAAAGGCCTTAAATATTTTTTATTTTCGAAATAAACTAAAATTGCCTCTATGAAATCTGACATATAAAATTTAGTCTATATAATTGTATATAATTTTCAATATGTACAACTTTTTGTAATTAAATTTTTATTTTTAAGTACTAAGACAAATGATGAAAAAAAATGTTTGAAAAGCTGTCATAGTAATCAACTTTTCTGTGTAGTATGAAAAACTTTAAAAGCAGCTTAATTTCAACAATGGACTCTTAGATGGCATATTTTATTTATTTTCATTCTAATTTCTACAGAAGAGTAATTGTTGCAGAAGAGCAAAAACATGTATTTTTTTAACCTACCACTGTTTGGCTATAAATCATTAAAATTGTAATAGTATTATATATTTTTGTACATATGTTTAGTTCTACATATCAACAGACCAATTAGTAAAATAATAAAATTTATTAAAAAGCTACAAAATAAATAAGTGCTTGCATATAAACCTGAATTTTAGAAGAAAGAGTATTTATATTTCTACTCGTGTAATTATTTTCTTATTTATATATTTTGTGCGGGCTATCAAGAAATTCTTGCATGACAATTTTTCGTCATTGTTATTGTTTGTACGAGTATTTCTGCTTGTTGTTAAGGTTTTTAGGTCAATGTAAGCTTTCCGAACCGGTTTTGTGAGTATTTTGAGTGTTTGTGTGTTTGTTCGCACAAAAACAGCTGCACATTTCCCAAAGAAAGAATTTTCCTCGCTGCGCATTGCTTTTAACATACAATGCAAGCGTGAAACAGTTGCTGGCCCATTTCCTGGTTGCCAATGTCATTGTCAGCAATTCAATTAAACCTTGCCTATAAGTGCATACAATTGTATATAGACGTAGCTTATAATGCGTTATGTGTGGTTAACTGCGCCTGGCTCTAATAACCGCCAATTAACCGGTGAGCCGCGCCAAAATTATGTCATTGTCACGCGCAATAGATAAATGCATTTAGCGGTTAACTTAACTGCAATTACAGCCAGCCAAGTGTCTGAGTGTATGTGTGTGTGGCTTGTGGCCGCTTACCTTCCTCCAGTCCGCGCCCAATCTCATCGGAAGTCAATTTGGGGAAGCTCACTTGCAGTGAGTGCCCGTTGAAGAAGTAGCTCAAGCGTTCAATCAACATGTTTGTTAGCTGAGCCTCTCGCTCGCTCCCCGAACGAGCCAGCGAGGACTCCAGCTCGTTGTCGCTGTAGGCTGGTGGGCGTGGCGCCGCCTCGAGGCGGATCAGCTTTATGCCATCAGCGACATTGATTGCATCAATGGGCGCAATGCGATCAATAAAGGAGATGGCCTTCTTCTTTAGGCATGGTACAAAACCGCTCTCGGCCCGGTTGCATTCATCATAGACCCGGAGCAGGGTTCGCGCGCCCGCATTTGTATAACTGCTGGCGGGAAGACTGCTGAGCTGCTCGGTGGCTGCATCGCATATGGTGCCGCTGGCCAGGCACAGGCCCAGGAGCAGCATGAAATGCTTTTGCTTGAATGTCATTTTGTGTTTCCAATACACACCCTCGCACACACACTCACACTCACAATCACACTCACTGTAGCACAACACACACGCGTCTTAACTGCCACACGCACACACGCGCCTGGTGTCTGGAATAATCCTGGCTAGCTTTACGCTTTCAATGGTTCGCCTTGGAGCGCGTCTTGCGCTGCCTGCTTGTTTAAATCAAACTGATGGCCAGCCGTGGCGCGCTTTATTCTTTTATAGACCTTTCTGTGGCGACTCGGGCTCGGCTTAATCACAATTTGATTTTCTTCGTGGTGCAGTTGTTCAAGTTGGAGTTGGAGTTGGAGTCGGAGCTGAGACTTCGTGTCGGCTGCTAACAGCAACCGTTAATGTTGCTGTTGTGTAGTTGCCACTGCTGCTGCTGTTGTTGTTGCGAGTATGTTGCTTTAATGATCATTGCGCCGGCAGCAGCAACAGCGGCAACGTTAGCTCTGGACGTGTTTTTTTGCTAGCCGCTTTCGTTGTTTATGGCCAAATATATTAGTTGAATTTGTGGCCAGGGTAGGTGTTTGGCTTTTGACCATTTTCAAACTGGCTGCCGTTTTGGTCAGCAGTGAAGCTGCTGTTGGTGCTGCTGCTGCTGTTGCTTCTACTGTTGCTGTTACTCTTGTCGACACTTTAATTTCAATTTGGCATTTGACAATTTTCGCCTCGCATTTCTATTGCCATTCAGTGTTGGCCATAAAGAAAGTATTTATCAGCCACTAAACGGGTGCAATTTGCTTCTCAATTTTATTATGCAAATTTCATAGGAGGTGGGAACAGCAACAACAACTCCATTTAGCGTCAGGCAACACCCAGTAGATATGCAGTGCCTATCTGCCTGATGGCCACTGCAATCTAGGGCTTTCAGCTACCATGATATGCATCTATTAAAGCCGGGCCGGGCATTGACATGCCGCTGCTATGGCCATAAAAGACAAATTGTTGGCTCTGCCTCTGCTGTCTGTGTTTTATGCATGAACCAGCATTGGCTGTGTTTTTCGTAGAACGTGCCACATGGAGTAGTACAGGCAGGCAGGCATGCAGGCAAAAGGAAAGCTGCCGCAAAATTGTGGCTTTAAGCCGACGCCAGCAAAAACTTTTCCCTAAGAAGATCAACGGAAAATGTTTTCTGGTATTCTTCTCCAGTGCTTGCGCCCAGTCAGCAGCCACATTGGGCACTTTATGTGGCAGGTGCTGCAGCCTCTAAGGGATTTGCTCGCATGCCACTCAACCCTCCACCCGCATTCCTGCCTCAACCTTGCATTGGCTCACTTTCAACTAATAAAGTCGCAAAGTTAGGTCCCACAGCGGCACCTGCACAGATCCCATACAATAATGACTGTCGTGCCGGCTACTTGTTACCCACAAAAGGCATTGCACTTCGGATATGAACGAGTCGTAGATTTCCCTCATCCCAAATGCCAAACGATGTTTTCGCTGTCGCTTTCTGGGCCACTAAGTTTTGATTTTGGCTGCCGCGATTTCCACTTTACTTTCACTAATGCCCACCAAATGCCCGACAGGGGCCTGGTCCAGGGCCAGTTCTTCGATTTGCATGGATCGCTGAATGTTATTATTTTCGGTTTGTTTGATAACATTACGAGTACTTTTTAATGCTGATGAGCTTTGGTGAATGGCTCGAGATTTAAGTACACAAATTGATATCCTCAAGCTGGTTCATTGACCGCATCAGTCGGGGTCCATGGTTCAAGGTGCATAAAGCATCAAACGGAAAAGCTTTAATTGAAATAGACCATGATTTACAGCATAAGCCACGTATTATTCTATCAAGAAAAAGAAAACTCATACTTTTGATTTTTCCATCATTGTCTGCCTATAAATATATACTGATTGAAATAGGATTTGCTTTAACTGTTTTAAGGTAGCGGTAAAAGAAACAATACTTAACATCAAATAGTACAAAGCTACACTACAACTATTACAGGGCTTGATCATAGCTTGACATAGCTGGTCCCTATGCAATAACTTGTCTAACTACCTGTGTTCCCCACCTTGACAGCTCGGCATAAGTTTTGCATCTATTATGCACAACTTATGTTTCGCATATAAAATTAAATGTGCCTTGTCGATAATTAGGGCTGCACTAGAAGAAGGTTTGTCTGGTTTTTGTGCGGGTGCAGATGGATGGCTATGGCTATATCCATATCTAACAGCTATCTTGTGTTGCTAATCTGCACGCGAACCCAAACCCAAACTCAATTGTCTCGGAGTCGGAAATGGCGTTTCTTGTGGTTGCCGCGGGCAAGGCCAAATAACAGCTCCAGCCACCGCTGCACACATTACAATGCCTATTGGTCACGTCGTCAACCGCTTACCACCAACGGCCAACCGGCAAGCTTAATCCGGCATCTGTCTGTGACACGCCTTTTAGAGCCACGAGATTTTTCAATGTTTTTCTGTGCCATTTCGTGGTCGCGACCAAAACAAAACAAAATACGAAGAAAATGCTTAAATTTAAGTGATTGACGATAAGCTGCTCAGCTACAAGATACCATGCGTCGTCAATCAAATATTAATAAAAATAGCCTGCGACTGAGGATAGAAAGAAAAAAATGTATCTAAACATTTAGGTATGCATATATGGAACCTAAGAATATGTACATTTTTATACCTTTGCAGAGGTCTTCTAAAGTCTATTACATAGACTAATGCGAATTCATCATACCCCTTCTATTTGTCCACTTTCAGTGTATGCAGGGTATAAAGAAGCAGTGGCAAGAGCCATAAAAACAATTTCATTGTGCCTACATTAAACACAAACCAGAATTGGGTTTTAATATACAGCAGACCCCGCGACAGTAGCAACAACAACAACCATAACAGCAGCAAGCAACAGTAAAAACAATAACAACAACTTGAGCATCCACAATGCATTTTTATTTGAATTTTTATGTGTGTGAAGTTTTTCATTTTTCCAGTAGAGAAAGTAAATAAGTTGTTCTAAATTTTTGCTAAATACTTTGGGGCATAATCAAATGTCAAGCAGAGGAGAGTCGCAGGCGGGTTAAAGTTGAACTTAACTTTCGGTTTTAGAACCAAAATTCTACAAATAATTATATTTATGTGGTATGTAGTACACGTAGTTAGTATATGAATGCGTTTTCTTATGTTTAACTTTCTATTTCATGCGGGCGTTCATTCGAGCGACCCAAGTGCAATAAAAATTGCAATTTTCACAAAGCGAGTCAAAACAAAAGAAAGTGAAAATGTGTGAGAGTGTATGTGTCTTTATGTACCTGTCGGTTGTTTAATTTATACACTCTCAGGGTCTTCATACCTTGGCCGACAGACTTTCAAGCATATCCGCTGATTAAAATCGGATACAGCTACTTAGCCATTAACACGAGCTTGGCGAGTGTATATTAGATTCGGTGTTGGCTTTCATCAAAAGCTTATGTCTGTTTGCAGCTAATCAAAGACAAAATCTCACAATAATTAGTCTTTAGAGGCTGCCAACTTTCAGCTTCAGCGGATGTGTCAGCCTCAAAACGTGTCAACAACGCAGTGGGGAGGGATATAGAGAATGAGGATGGGGGATGAGATTGACGATAAGCTTTAGCCTGAGGACGAGTTTTCAGATGGTAGTGCTACAGTCAACGAGGCAGTTTTTCACTTAATCTGCACACAATTTGCATAAACGCTTGGCCAATTTGAAGCTTTGAATAAAATTTCCCTATGTATATTACATTACGTAAGAGTATTAAAATACCCTCCATCTACAAATTTTGCATAGCTCTCAAAGAGCAAGTGTCCAGTGTCAAAGAAAATTTAGTTTTATTAATGGAGCAATTAATTATAATTTGAACCGTTTGCTTTCTTTGGTGAAAATTGGCCACATGTTCATTTGGACAGTTGCTGTCCCCTTTATCTTTGTGTTATTCACAATTTTTCTCTCTCTGTCGGTCTATTTTTCTATCTTTCTGTTTAATTAAATTCTCAAGTGTCGAGTTTACAAGATGAAAAGTGCGTAATGGCCGTGCAATGTTTGTTAACCTCGGTTGCTCTCTCTTTCTCTCTCTCTCTCTCTCTGTCTCCCCCTTTTCCTCTAATTAAAGTGATTAAATCTCTGAAACACAATTAAGATGCATGCACACTTGACCTGAGTGAGGGAGAGGGGGACAGCAAGGGTGTGAGTCAGTAAGAGAAAGTATCGCCGGAAAAATGTAGACAATCGACAACGGCAAAAGTTTGTATTCAGCAACTGTAAAAGTTATTATCACGAATTTATTGTGAAGCCCTTGAGTATGCTTGTAAGTAAGCAAGCACGAGCACACGAACGCACATTACCATACACACACTCACATGTATTTGCCTTGCAATGCAGGAAACTTTGAAGCGCTTTTGGCATTTGCAACTGTTTAGCTCAAACTGATCAGCCTTGGAGCCCCTCGCCTACTGCATATTGAGTTGCAACAAGCTGTGCAGTTCAAGCTATCAAACAACTTGCCACGTTTTGTGGTATAGTGCAATGCCTGCAAGCATACTGATACAATGTCTCGACCAAGGCAACGCCATGGCGTCACCAAAAGGTCGCACCAACTCTTCCTTGGCCAGTTTCACTCTGCCGCAGATACTTTCACTTTTGTCGGATTTTGCTTTTTGGGCCGTGTCACGTTCGCCAGTGCCACAATTTATCAACAACGGGTGGTTGTGCTCCCGGTCCATTGAACCCCTTAGAAATCCGCCACACGAACTGAGGTTTTTCAGTGTCTCTTTTTATTTATTTTTTGGTTGTTAGCAACGGGTTAGAGCTCTCGGCAATTTGTTAAAGGGCCACCCAACGACAAGGTCTAAATTCTTATTCAAATTTGAAAAATTCCTTACGATTTCTGCAAGCAGTTTTCGACTAGGCAGCGAAACCGTTTGTCGGCCTCATCTAAAAGCGTTGCACAATTTTATAAAACCTGTTTGCAATTTTTATTCTAAAAGGTCATCAGTAAGTACATTTTCTGCAAAGGTATTTAAGTGGGAAAAGAAGGTTTTTCGATATATTAAAGTTAGCTTGCATCGATCAACCGTCTATCCTATTCCACATAAATCGATAACGTTCTTGTTTTTTTTAAGACTTTGAGTAAGTCCCAGTCGAGCACTGGAACACTTTCACTTGATGATTTTATTGTGGTATTTGCTGTCTGCTGCAGTGTCAAGCCAATCTGGCAAGGAGTGCGTCGGCTAGGCGGGAGCAGACGTTTGTCTTAGCTGAGGAGCAATGGATGTCAAAGCTTCAAATTTATTTATAATGTCAAAATTTAAAAAAAGCCTTTTTTGCTTTTTTAATTTTTTTTCCAAAACAAAATTCAGCTGAACGAGCCTCTGATTGATGAGCAGTGCTTAAAGCTTGGCTAGCATTTCACATTTGGCAGCATGTGGCTACAGCCATGTACATATTGATTGGCATTTAACATTGAACTTTTCATGTCGTTGAGCATTGGAAGACGCAACGAAAAGGAGAAAAAGCGGTAAGCAAATGATGTGCAATAGAAATTTCACCGCAAATACTTTTGGGGAAATTCGAATGTGCATATAAGGTAATCATGGTAGAGCTTTGTTTATAAATTACTCAAATGTGGCATAACGCACGACGAGGATTTGCGCCACAGAAATAGAAACAGCCCCAGTAAAAGCAGCAGACGCCCCCAGCTGTGCCTCGCAATTTATTTCCGAGAAGCACAAACACTAAGCCCACATTGAGGGTGAAAACAGAGGTACTTCCTATGAAATGGTGGGGGATAAAATGTAACTGTTGTTGCCAGAATTTGTTAAAGCATACGGAAAATGATTTGTTACGTGCTGGCAAAATGCAAATCTACCCAAAATATTTACATTAAATTGACTTGAATTGAAATAAAATTGCTTGGGAAAACTAACAAAGCAACAAAACCAACAACAAATGTAGTTGACAGCACTGCAGAGGCCTTTAATAAATTCATCAGTAGAGTGGAGTTCGTCGGGCCTGTCACGGACTCCGGCTTTCCACGGCGGGGTCAAAGTGAAACGTAATTGGCCAGCAGCGCTTAATTTTTGATTAACCATCGCAGCCGTACAACGGGCCAGCACCTGAAGCAACGGCAATTGCGCTGCCAACTTGTAGCATTTTCCACCGGGGGAGCCTCTGATGTCAACACAAAGTGAAAGTGAAAACTTCTCAAAGAAAAAAACAAAAACAACGCAGGCTTTTCCTTTTATGCAATTGTTTGGGACCCACGCTTACCGTTTTCTTGGACTGCCAGGCCGGATAATGTACGACCCGTTCTGGTTTGGTTTTTAACCAGCGCAAAACAAAAGCCAAATAAATCGATGGTAAAACTTTCAAGCTGATCTTGGCAAGTTCGTTGCTTAACTCTTTTGTAGCTTGGCGCCACAATTGGCATTGATCATGAGTCAAGCTGCTAAGCGTTTTGTTTGCTCGGCTGTTAACACAAATGGCAATTACAGCAAATTGCCAATTGCTGCCACTGCAGATGCTGCCACCGCGCTCTGTTGCATTTATTTTTGGGAAGTTTGCAGCGGACGAGCTTCGGTTTCCACTGCGAAAGTTGCATTGCGATTGCGTGTGAGCACTACGTGAATTACCATAAAATATTGCCAACCGATTATGTGGCTTGGCTTCCCATAAACTCACACACAGATTTACACACCAAGTCTCTTTAACGGTGTAAGTCCAAAATGTAGAACAAGACAGTGCATCTTGTTATGTTGCTGCATTCCAATTTTCAACTTTCTTACTGCTATATACATATACATACATAATATGAATTGTATATTCATATAAATATATGTGTGTGTATTTGTTGTCAAGATAATGAATACCTGGCACCTCATTGTAAAATATTCCAGTCTAGAGTATAAATTTTAAATTTAAAGCTTACTAACTCAAAGGTAAGGCTGCTGACAAATGCTGACGGCTATTGTAATTAAAGTGACAGCCTGAGAGTATGCTTCAGAACTTGATCATTAATGGTTACTGGTTAATTCAATACAAAAGATGATTATGTTTCATCCAATATAAAAGATATTCGTGACCTGAATTCGGGGAAATAGAAATTCTCTTGCGTTTCTACAAGGTAATCAAATAATAATTGCAATATGCATGCCGTAAATGATCATTTCAATTCGTTCCTTGTGTTCTATAGCCGCACTTTCATTAACTTTCTTATTGCCGGCGACAATTTTCCTGCACTTCTACTGCCAAGGCTTCAATTTGCAATAAATTGAGTTAATTTCGTTTTCTATGCAGCAAGGCTAATATCTGTGCCGAAATCTTTGCGTGTCAAAATGAAAGACAAGACCAATCAAATATATATATGTACCTATGGAGGTATGTGAATATCTGCATTGGTTGTCAGTATGTCTTCCACAAATCCTAACAGCCTGCAGCCGATGAAAGTGGGCGTTAGAGCGAATATATCATTAAGCGGAGCAGCAACAATAGCAAAAGATCGAAATAATTACAAAGAATTGCTAATTACGGCAATGAGCAATGAAATTGACTGGCTGTGTGGCTGGCGGTCTTGCTGGCAATTGCACTAAATCTGCAGCGAAGCAGATTGCCGGCAGCTTAGCAGCTCAGCAGCTCAACAGCTCAGAAGAAGTGCATCCAACATGCATATTACGCTCTGAATAGCTAACTGGCGGCGGGGCGCCAAGGAAAGCAAAACTGGATGCAACGGCTGCCTGGCTAATTGTGGCATGTTCAAGTGTATAAATTTGTAGCACAGTCCGCCGCACAAGATCAGTTGGCCAAGCGAGTTGGCCAGAACAACAGCACACGTATACACAGGCATCAAGAGGCTAATCCCGAAGGATATATACAAGTACATTGCAAAGACTATGGATACGCGATTTTGTCTTCTCGCAGCATTATTGCTGCTGACGCCCATCTTGGCACTGGAGCCGCCCCACAATGTAACTGGGAGTGGCGAGAGCGGACTGCTACGCACCGTGCGGCATGTGTGGGTGCAGTGTTCCGACAGCGAGGATATTTTTTGGTGCTGCAAACTGCAAGGAGTTCGACTGCTTGGGCGCGCTCTTAAAGTGCAGCAGCTCAGCATTGTGGATGGCGTTAATCTGGTGAGGCGGATCGGCGCGGCCGAGGACACTCGCACAGGTCGCGCAAGCATAAGCGAGCATCAGCTAAACAATCGGGATCTTGAGCAGATGTCGAGCAAGAGCCTCGATGCACTCCTCCTGGAGCGCTTCCTCAACTTCCTGCACAGCCATCAGCTGCAGGTGAATCTGCCACGTCTGTTGCGATATGGCGAGCGCAACAGCCAGGACTGGCTGCAGTCACTGCTTGGCTACTTTTTGAGCGGCGAGGAGAGTGGCATAGACAGCGAGGGCCGCAAGAAAAAGGACGACAAGAAGTATCTGGGGCCCTTCATAGCAGCCGTGCTGTTGAAGACGGCCATACTTAAGATGGCCTATCACTCGATAGCCATTGTGGCTGGCAAGGCGTTAATCGTAGGTAAAATTGCGCTAATCATCAGCGCCATCATTGGACTGAAGAAGCTCGTCAGCCACGACGGCGGCGAGAAGACCACCTATGAGATTGTAAAACACCCGCAGGTGCAGCAGAGCCACACCTACTCCTCGAGCCACCAGGGCGAGTACGAAAGCGGCGGCCATGACGGTGGCTCCTATCATCGCAGCATTGATGACGAAATGATGATGCAGGACAAGGCCTACCACGCCTGGTTGCCCCAGGTTGGCGCTGGCGTGGTTGCAGGCGCTGGAGCTGGAGCTGGTGACTCTGCCAAGGTGACCCGATAAGCTCGTGTAGCATCTAACGTAAAACCAAAGACCAAAATTGTTTCGCATAGCTTCAATTTGTCTGCAATTGTATTTACACTTGTTGACTCTCAACTTAGCCTAAGTTTAGTTATTAATTACGATTATTTTTACCACACAAATATATAAAGCTAGAGAAAACCAGGTTTGCTCATTGGGGTTGCTGTTGCATCCGCTTCCTTATTTACCGCCAAATGGCGGCGACTCGGCTGCTCCATCTCGTAGGCATAGTAGGCCTGATCGTGCCCAGGCTGCGACTCCTCCGTGACCGTCTCTGGATGCACTAAACTGTAGTCGTGCGTGGGCATGCTGCGATGCCAGCCGCTCTCATGACTATGGCCCCCATTTGTAACAATCACATGCTCCGGACTACCAGTGTGACCAGTCGAACCCTTTTTTAGACTGCCCTGCAAAGAGGTGCATTATGACTTGGTCGGATCAAAATAACTTATCCTACTGTACGTCGTGTGCTTTGCAATTGTTTTATCAATCTGAGTCAAATTGCAATGGAATTTGGAATTTAGACTCACCAGCAGCGATATGACGAGCGCAATCTTGGCCATTATGAAGGCAGCGCCGGCGATGAGGATGACCTTGCCGAGGAACATTTGTGCAAAGGTTGCCAGCATTATCATGCCTCCCATCATGGCCATGTTCTTATCCTTGTCCTTCTTCTTGCGACCTGTTGTTAATGTGAAACAGTTTTTGTTTTTATTTTTCTCATTCTTCTTTTCGTTACCTTTCGTTTTCTTTTTCTTTCCCTTATTCTTCTTCCTTTTCTTCTTATTCTTCTTCTTTTTCTTCTTCTCCTTCTTCTTGTCTTTGTCTTTCTTTTTCTTCTTTTTATTTTTAAGCTTATCTTTATCTTTTAATTTATCTGTATCTGTATATGTACTACCAAAGCCCGCAAATATCTTATCGATTTTATCATCTATGCGTGCAATCGTACCTTGATCCAAGCCCAGTTCGTTGCCAAAGCTATCGATGGCATTCGATATGGTCTGCTGCCTCGGCAACCGGATCCTCAGCGCTCTGTCTTGAACAAACTCCAGCAGCTTAGCAGCCAATCCTGCCGTACTGCGTGGCTGCTCCACTTGCCTGTTACCCGGCTGCGGGTCTATGCTGAGATACTCGTTCAGCTGCCAGGTGCTGTTGTCCAGTCGGACGGCATCCAGCAAATGTTCCACTTGGTTGCCCAGGCATTGCCATGCTTCCTTAGCACCCAGGCACTGCAGTACCAGTCGCCCCAGGCTGTGTGTGCTCCACAAGGAGGCTTCACTAGTTCGATTCAGCTGATGTGCCTGGCCATAGCCAAGGAGCAGCACACTCCACAAGACCGCAAGTTGACGCATGGTTGACGTTAAAACTTCAAATAACCCGGTTGGATTTATAACTTATTATTTATATGACTGCCGCAGAGCTTGTGACGTCACGGGCTGCCTTTGTGCACAACACGATAATTAAATGGGTTGTCAAACCGCGACGCAGCCAAAGTGCTCTCTTGATGGGAATCTAATAAGAAAAGTTTGTCTTTCACGCCGAGTCGAACTCTTGACGGAGCTGCTCACTGAACCGCCAAACCTTTTGCACACAGCGACTTTCGCTTTGGAAAGCGTTTAAAATAAAAGCATTGTCAAACATTTTGTTTATTCTTTTTTCCTTTTATAAGTTAAGCTATACTAATTGAACTAGAATTTATATACAATATATAACACTCTACCACAAAATTCAACTTTTTTCTGCCATGAGACTGAATCAAGCTGATTTTGATGAAAATCGCCAATATTATGGATGTGAACATGGTTTTTCTCAAGGAAGGAAAATCATTCCGTCCTCTGTTAACGCTCTTAAAATCAAATAGTTTTGAACAAGATCATCTTTGAGGTCTTACAGCGACCTGACATCCACAACCTGCCAGCCTTTCACTTGACTGTTCGACGCGCTCTGACTGCTCAGACTGCGCACCAGCGCATCCGCCGTGTCAATGCTCTCCTCCAGAGGATTGTTAATCCTGTGCTTATTCTCATATTCGTAAAACCTGTCCTCGTTGGGTCGCTTTGTACTCGGTACTAGTGGTTGTTCCCTTGGCTGCTCGAAGCGCACTTTCCGATCGCTGCGCTTATATGGCTGTGGCTCGTGCACATTGTACTGATGATGCAGCTCGTCATTATAGTTGAAAACCGTCGTCTTGCCCGGAAATTGACCAAGGGGGCGTGCCCCGCCAAAGCCGCCTCCATAGCCAAAGCCCCCACCAGCTAAACCACCACCAAATCCAGCGCCACCACCAAAGCCGCCAGTTAAGCCACCCAGCGTACCCAGCATGCCGCCCAGTCCCAAGAAGCTGCTTACATAGATGGCTAGCTTGGCTAGGAAGAGTGACTTCTTCAAGAACAGACAAATGAGGGCGAAGAGCAATGGTACGAGTGCCACCAAATTGAACTTTAGACCGAGAAGAAATGGCAGCAAATACTGTTTTGCCAGTAGGCGACCTAAGAATTCCATTTGACATAAGTGCTCAAATAACGATATACATATGTATGTATTTTCCGACTCACCTGTGCTGGGATCCTCGTAACCAAACTGTCGCTCATCATGTGACCCACCTCCATCCAAAATGAATTCCGCCACACTATTCGCGTCCGCTGTGGGTCCGATTTTGAACATCAGACCCGGATAAATGGCATCCATGTGCCACTCCAAGCTGCGTTGTCCCATCACGGCTCCCGCATTCTCCAGTATGCCACGAAAGTCCACTGGGTCAGTGTCCAGCACATTCACCAGCGAGCGACTTGCTGCTCTCTCTTGTTTAACAGCCACAAAGTCAGCCACAAATGTCACATTGTCGCGCGCCTCAAAGCGTTGAATAAAGTTCAAGGCGGAACGTCCAAGGCATTCGCTAAGCTTGCCACGCTGTGAGCCTCGCACGCACTGCTTGAAATGATGCAGTTCCTCCAGACTGTCCTGCTTTAAGTCGCTGCCTGCAGTCCCTTTAATAAGCAGCAGTAGGAGTAGCGTTGGCTTCAGTGTGGCCATGGTTAACGGCTGATGAATGCGAGTTAACTGAGCCCGCTGGCCAGCTGACCTGCTTGCTTTATAGATGCTCCAGCGCGTTATACAATAATCCAACTCATTTTTGGCCAAATGTGCTCGCCTTTGGTTTAGTTTTTGCACATGTAACGTCGAAGTGGCCCAATAACGGAAATTATTGTACATCAACGCCAAGCCTGTTGTTGTTGTCTTCATAGCTGCAGCTGGCATCATGGTCATGGTCAGTGCACACGTTCGGCCGGCGACCCACTGTGCCGACTTGTAGCCAATTTTTCTTTTCGCACATCTTAGCGGTCATTATATAACGAGGCATTGTTGTGTCTGAAATATTATGAAAGAGTCGGTAGAGGTAAATTCCAATATAGAAGTGGGCCCTTTCAAATAAGTGACTAAAATTATGTCATTACTTTAAATGTTCGCCCATTTAAAGCATCAAATTTCATTGCTTACATCTATTAAGATTCCAATAAAAAACACTCAAACTAAAGTTAAGTGTATCCCGCAGGAAAATGTATCTGTAGAAATTGACAAACTTAAGGTTTTTTTCTTTAAGCTTGTTAGAAATTATTGTTGCTTAAATTATAAAATATACTTAATCGTATCATAGGCCTACCATATAAATTATTGCTTATCAAAAAACTTATTTATTATATATTATAAATTAATATTTATCAAAAACTTTTGTTTATTTTTTTTTCAAGTAAATCGAGAAATTTTAATTCTACTGCTTATATTAATAATTATATCCATACTAAGAAGGATTAAAACATGTTATATTTAATATATGGGGGTAAAAATAAGCTTTCCCAAAAGGGATTCCGAATAGGAAATATATAATAGTAATGAAGCGAACTAGCAAGCAATTATTATTTTTTATTTTGTATTTTTAAAAATATTTGCACCACAATTTATATAAGTTTACATATATATATTCGCAAAGCGCCCAACACTTGACTAATGGTGTTACATTTTTTAGTTGTGGATTAAAACCCATGGGATTGACCACCCCAACCGCACTATGGGTTACTTGAAAGTTTTTGAGCAGTAAAACCATTTACACTTGAAAGTGTTGCATACTTTTAGGCGGAAGCTGATTGAACTTGAAAAAAGTTTGGTGTTGCCAGCCTGTCCGTTTCGAGCACTGCAACAAAGTAAAGAAACAATAAAAATATTGGTAGGTGTGGCAAAGTGGCAAAACTTTGCATATTCTGCTCACAAATTCCGACAGTCAAAAACTTTATGTAACCACAATTCCCACATTCCCACCCACTGAAGAAGGCCACTTTGTAGACTTAACTTTAAGTCTAAATTTCACAAATAGCTGACAAAAGTTTTGATTTACGCAACAATGTATTAAGGATAGCAGCGTAGAGCAATCCAAGGCACCTGCCTGAGTTACTGATTTGGTCAGCAAGCTATACATGTGACCGCATTAATGGCATTGCCACAGCCTGGACTTACACAAATGATAGAAATTGTAATAATAAGCACTTTCACCAGCAATATTTGAGATTCAACGAACGAGAGGCGAAAACTGTTGACAAACACTTAAGAAATCGTTTTGGTCATTTGGCATTGCTACACGGCCATAAATTGCACCAAATCCCCTCCCACAGTACAGAGGCGTGTCCCATCCTCATTTTATTGACACTGCGAGAGGAGTGCGGGTTGAACGTGTTGCAATTGCACATGCAAAAAATGGGTCGTGGCCAAAAGCGTAGACTTTCATTTAATTTTGGAGCGACACCGGATACCAATGAAGACATTGGCGTGGGCAGCTTGCAGTGGAATAGGGGAGGGGTTGGAGGCGGGAGTTGGAAGAAGTGTACGTTTGAGAGTATATTTTCAAAGCCAATCGCTCGGTCAGTAAGACTTCTATTAGCCATGTACAGCTCTGACGCGGAACCTTGTGTACGCCTGAGTGAACGTGTTGCAAGTGAAATTCTTCTTCTACTTCAGCTGCTTCTTCTTCGTCTTTTTCTTATTGTTGCTGTTGCTTTGCAACGTCTGTGATTTTGTGTGTCGCACATGCAATTGATATCACTGGCCTCGTTTGTCGTAGTTGGTAATTCATTTTATTAGTGAAAGAGTGAAAGCATTTCTCTTACAAACAAAACGAAACACCAGTTAACTTTATGCGGCGCACGTTGCGTATGCGCAATTTACACATACATATTTATATATGCCAGTCAAATGCAAAACGAACTTCAGTTACAGATAAATGCGGCTTTATTGAGTTTCATTTGAGTGATTGTGAGTGTTTGAGTGGGTATGTGAGTGCTGGGCTCTTGGGTTTGGGGGCGTGGCGAAATGTTGTGTGGACAGAGAGTTTTTGGTTTGTAATAAAATAAGAAACTGCATGTAGTTTACAGTTGTAACAATAGTAAAGCTCTGAGCAAATATTACACATAATACAAGTACACGAATACCGTTAACAGATCAGTAAGTTAAGTTAAGTTAAGTAAAGTTAAGTTTAAGTTTTAGGTATGCGCCCGCCCTCAAGTACCGCGCCCTTTGCTTCCTCCTCTTACGTGGCGCTGTAGCTGCAGTTGCCTCTTGTTTGTTAGACCTAATGAACTAGGGCTTCATATATTTTGTTTGACAGTGTTTGTTTTCTTTTGTTTTTGTTGTTGCTGATGATGGCCCATTTTGCTTGAGTTAAGCTATAAATACATTAAATAAATAAAATAAATTAAACGAGCTGCGCGAGCTCTATGCTTTTGTCCTTTGCGTTTCCTTCACTTTGATAACTTGTTCGTTTTTAGTTTTGAGTATTGCACTAATTGTTGAACAGCTTTAGCAGCTGTGGATGCTTATTGCTGATACGCCGCGTAGGCCAAGTTCTGTGCCTCAGCTTTGCCTTCCAGCGATCTTCCGTAGCTGTGCTCATGCTCATAGTGTGGATGCGCAACGACTTCGTAGTTCTCCTTCTTTGACTCCAGCAACTTCTTAAGTCCAATTATGCCAGACAGCAACAGCGCAATCTTGCCAATCACCAAAGCCTTGAACGAGATTAGGGCCAGGAATCCAATGGCCAATGGCAGCAGCGCAGCCATCTTCAGCTTGAAGAGCATCAGCAACGGCATGAGGTACTTCTTCTTCTCCTTCTTCTTGCCGCGCGCTACAAAAAAGAGTTGAATTTGAAGCGTTTAATGAGAGTGTGATAAGCATGCAATACTTTCGCTTGTCTGATGGCCATTGGCTTGTTATCTGCTCATTAACAATTGGAGCAGAGCACATCATTAATAAATAGACAGCAATGAGCACTGAATAATGAACAGCAAACAGGATTGGCCGCTTTCTATGGTCGGAAACCACAAAAAGAAAGTGCGCCGAACTGTGCTGAACTGACTAAAATGTAATTAATTGCAACAAGCGGCAACAAGCGGCAACAAGCGGCAACAAGCTTGCCAAGCAGCTGCTACAATGCACCGCTAGACCTGAGGCCAGCTCATCGGTCCTGCCTGGCTGCTTGCCTGCTTGCTGACCCCAATATGTGCGATAGCTAACAGTGAAAACAGGATTTAAAGCATTGCACAGATTGCTGCATGTGTTGCATGCTGGCAGCCAGACAGTGCAACCGCCGCCGCAACTGGCCAGCGATAATTGCACCACTAACCCAAATTGGCAGCATTGCGCAGAACCAGTAAGCAGAGTCCATAGCTTGTTCTGTAGAGTGCATGTGGTATGTTTTTCTTTTGATTGCTACTCACATTCCTCGAGGGCACGTTGCATATCCTGTATCGAGTCCTTGGGCACCTTGAATTGCAGCGTGTGTGTGCCAAAGAAGCGTGCCACACGTTCCACCAGCAGGGAATCAACCTCACTTTCACGTGCCTCCGCCTCCTCCGGCAGAGCCACATCGTTTAAGGAGCGACCCACCGGTATGTCATCGGTCTTGACCAGGGAAATTCCCTCGGTTAGCCTTACATCTCCATTCTCTGAGTCGAAGTAATGCAGGGCGCGTTCCTGTTTTAAAATGAGTGTGTGTGTTGTGTAGATGTGTAGGTGTGTAGGTGTGTGTTTTGTTTTGTATTAGCTAATCACTTGATTAAGTCACGTGCAACACCGCTTGTTTACCTTCATGCACAACACCATGGAGCGTTCGCCGCAATCCTTGACCATGCGGAGGGCACTCGTCAGCAAGCTGTCAGCCTCGGAGGCTGCTGCTGCTGTTGAAGCGAGCAGCGCGAACAGGCACACGAATTTTAACATAATGTGATATTTTTTTTATATTGAGGAATTTTCGCACAACACTTAACACTTGGCTTATTTATTGACTATCCTTTTGGGCACCGGCTGTGCTCGATTCTTTGTTGTACAGTTGATTGAGTGCACTGCGCTCGATTGGCTTGTTCGATCTGTCGGTCAGAAGGCAATCCGTAAACTGTGGCTAGAAGACGCAAGCGGATCGAGTTTTATTCCCGGCTTGCAGCGCAGTCGCTGACATCGACGACGACGACGACGACGACGGCAACGGCGCTGACTACGACACACGACGCGTTGGCCGCATCTACAACACACGCACACGTACACACTCACACACGTACATCGAGTCGAACAGTAGCCGAGCTTAGAATTTAAATAAACAGCCTGATAAAGACAACGTCAGCCACAACCACAACGACAACCACAACTACACTTATAACCACAGCGAAGCGCATCAGTTGCGGCTCTTAATGCAATCTGGCTTGACTTGCCCTGGCCTGGCCTGGCCAACACATCGGTGTATGCATGTGAGTGTGTTTGTGTGGCAGCAGCAGCAACGTCGACGCAGTCGCAGTCGACGACGCAGTCGCAGTTGGCGGCGCTGCGTTAGCTTGTTAGCGGCTGTTGTTGTTGGTGCTATTGTTGTTTGTCAACAGACTTAAGTAGCACTTAACTATTTGCACACACACACACACACACACTCACACTCCCAAAGGTATCTGTGATCATATATGGCAGTTTGACAGTTTAAATTGTGTATTGAGACATTTGCATAAGTGCCTGCATATTTGACACATTATTGTGTGGGTTAGAACCACCGAACAAGCAGAAAGTGGTGCGTGTTGTTAGACAGTCGACTGATCGAACCATTAAAAATTGCAGACACGTGACTTTGAGCGGCGCTTAAGCTAGGCTAACTTAATCAAACGCCACCACAAGTAACCATTCGCACCGCATCTGCAGCAGCAGCAGCAGCAGCAACAGCAGCAGCTATCTACTTATGATGAAAGCAACCACACGACAACGAGCATGGCTTAAATTGGAGTAAAATAGAAAATTAACTAGTTTGCAGGCGGCATAGATACAAAATTTCACTTTAATTTTGCTTTTTATTTATGTATTTGTTTTTCTCCATCTCACTTATAGCCTCATAATGTATCTTTCTTCCACACAAACACACACAAATAAATATATCACTTTATATCTGTGATTTGTATGCCAATCGCTGGCATTTGCACAAGAGTTTCATATCAAACCAAATCTTTCGCATTATGTCGCTTTAATTTTTACTCTTCAACATAAATATTATTTATTTAAATTTTTAGCACGTCTTAAAGCATACCCTTTTTATAAAAGAGGTAGACATAAGCGTTGATTTCTATTAAAATATTATAGATTTTAATCTAGTTTAGTTTCATACTTTCCTTTAGATAACTTTTGCAGTAATATATGATAATAAATTGTATATGCGACTATTTAATAAATTTCTTTCTACAGTTGAAAAAGACTTTTCGGGACGAAATAATTTGAGACAAGAGCTGAATGTGTATCAAGTATAAATAAATTAATTAAGTAATATAATAGTTGCGCAAAGCTCGATAAGATTAGATCTTGGATATAATAATTTACTATAGGGTATACCATAGTCAAGCTGTTTACACTTACACTTTCTCGAGCGTCTCATTTTATATGTATTTTTTTGTTTAATTTACGCATTAGTCAAGTACCAGAAAGAAAGCTATAAATGTTCAGATTTGCACGCTACTTAAGTCCGATACCAGATGCAAGGCAAGCCAAATTTTTTTGCTGATTATCAGCTTTGACTAAACAGCATATAGTTGATGAGCCGAAAGGTGTTTAGTTGCTGTTGTTGTTGAGGCTGATGCTGATGGAATATGCAAATGGACTGCACGTGTATATGTAAATTGATGTGCGTGTGACGTGACTTGAATGCTCAGCAGCCAGTAAGCAGCCATCAAAGTGTTGTACACTCGTGCAGCACGCATATACTTTCGTTTGTGTAGGGCATGGGCAAGTCGACTAGCAGCTGTTTGAGCTGTTCGAGCAGTTAGAGAGCTAGTTAAGATTCGAGCAATTATTTTACCGGCATGTTAACGCAATTTCATTTGCATAGCTGACGACGAGCAAAGATTTGCGCTTACGTAAGGGCTATTTGATCTTAATGTTGTAGAGAAAAGCTATTAAATGCTTTTGCTTATCATAAAACAATTTAAGAGATTGAACAATGTGTACTCAACAATTGACTCGAGACAGGAAATAGCTTTGCAGCATCCTGATGTACCAGGACCTCATTATTCTGAGAGCTTAGCAGAACTTAGACTTCTGTTAAACCGCAGTCGTCAGCTACCGCTTTCATTTGACGCTTGAATCCTCAATACAGGCCCAACCCAATTTTTGAGCCAAATTGACACCTTTTTGAAAGTTTCACTTTCATTCCAAGCAAAGCCTCCACTCCACGCCTCTCTGCGCAACTATCGCTGGCAAATTCCGGGTAGCTCTTGTTGCGTTTTGCTTGAGTAATTTTCAATTAATGAAAGTGTTGCTAAGCCCCCGACGATGACGTCAACAATTAAGGCAAAGGGCTACTGATTAGGCGTGGGAAATACATTTAAATTGGGCCCCAGCCCGACTCATTTGAATAGGTTCAATGTTCTACCTGGTAGGCTGCCTAACCAACAGCTCATTATTATTTTGTGCAGACTGCAAAAGTGAAAATGTCGCATACCGCTGAAAGGCCAAACAACTACACAATTGAAGTAAGTGAGAGACACTCGAGCATATTTGATCTATGAATATTGCATTGGACTCTTAAAACTGTATATGTATGTACATAATAAATATATATATATATATATATATATATATATATATATATATATATATATATATATATATATATATTTGGTAGAAAGCGAAGACGTCTGCGATGTTGTTATTGCTTTTGCTTTTTTTAGCACGCACGTAAGTACTTTTTGAAATTGTTATCATAAATTCAGCTAACGGTGTCGAGGCATGGACGGATTGTCAGAGATTTATATAAGGCGGAGCTTTAAGCAAAACTTGTGTACTACATTTAATTAACGCTTACTTAGGCCTAACACACACATTTAGTTAGTTATACATAGATACATAGAGATAAACGAATTAAACTAAACATTATTGATTATTCAGACAATTCATGCGGTAATCGTTTCTTTGGTAAACTTCCCCTCAAATGCAAATGCTAGCTCAGGTGGCTGGCGACTGCTTTACAGGCTTTTGGCGCTGCCCGGCGACTCCTTGGTAGGCTTCCAACCACTGTATGCCATATCAAAGTCTCGTCCCCAACCCGAATGGCCGCCGGAGGAGACAACTACTTCGTGGGAGGATTCCTTTCCACCGCCACCACCGCTGAGCAGCTTCTTTATCCCAATTATGGAGGCCAGCACCAAAGCAAGCTTGGACACAATCAAAGCCTTGCCCGCCAGCATGGCCAGCGCGCCGTATGCGATGGGCACAAAGGTGCCGCCGAGCAGAAGGGGTATCATAATGTAGGCGCCGCTGCCCTTCTTATCTTTCTTCTTGCGTCCTTCTGCAGAGTTACTGTCCGCAGCGCGCGTATCGGGAAACTTAATCTACGATAGGGAAAGAAAGAGAGAGTGCGAGAGGGATTATTAGCATTCGCAGAATAATTATTAATATTATTATTAATATGAGGCTCACGGTCCACCCTCACCTGTAACGTGTGATCCTGCAAAAAGTTGCTTACTCGCTTCATGATCATGCTGTTGAGAATCTGCTCCTTGGCATCTATGCCGCGCGGCAGCACAGCCTCAATATCCTGCTCAGTGATAGGCGGCAGCTGTGTTCGCTTCTGCGCCTCATCCGTGTTACCCACAAACTGAATGCCGTCGAATAGCGGTAATGTTTTAGCCGTGCGAAAGACCTTCTCCAGCCCGGTTAGCAGTTTGACCTTGAGACAAACGGAGAGATTCTCGCCCGTGCACTGCTGATAGATGCGATAGACAAGGGACAGATCTTTCCACAAGCCCATCGAACTGCCTGATTGCGTTGCCGGCTGCGCCTTTTGCGGCTGTTGTTGCGGTTGCTGCGGCTGCTGCGGCTGCTGTGTCTGCTGCGGCTGTTGCAGCTGCTGATCCACGCCAAGGCCATTGATGTGGTGGTAGCTGGCGGTGCGCGCAATTGACCCAGGCAGCCAGCAGAAGACAATTAGTAGGGTCGCCACATGCCACACGTATTTCATCATCTCTGTTTGTGTGTGTGGGTGTGTGTACGTGTGTGATTGTGTTTAGTTCCTTTGTGGCAATCCTGTTGAGAAGCGGCAAAGCTGTTGCTAGGTGCTGCACTTAAGTTAATCAACTGAGTGCTGGAAAGCACAATGTATGCATTTTATACCGTCTGCCCATTTACTTGATGGATAATTGCGCTTGGGTGCATGTCAAGCTGCAGCTGAAATGAGAAAAGATGAAAAACACACAAATGCAACAACAAACTCATTTTGTTTTAGTCTATATATCACGCCAATTAGTCGGACTCGCGACTGCGGCCAGAGACTGTTAGCCATTGAAGCTGCGCTTTCGTGATTTCGCTGCGAAAGCAACCGAAAATTGCATCAAACCACTGCAAGAAATTTTCATTTATAATTATAACACACAACTTGTAGCTCGTTCTAAGCTATTGAGTTTTTGTGTGCATGTAAAACAGAGCAAGCTGCTGCGTGCGTGACTTCGCATGCCACATGCCACATGCCACATGCCACATACCGCAAACCAGCAGCCCAAGCTTATGCCAATGCCACTATACACTTTATTGGTATATGTATGTTGAGTTCCCTCTTGGCATTGTTTAGTAGACCGAAGCGGTGCAGCTTTTTCGGTTTTATTACAGATTCACTGTCGCCCCACAACTCTTAACTTTTCTTTTTTTAAGCTAAGATTTCGGCTTTTAGTACTGTGAACGCACAATATAAGACAAAGTACACTTTATAATAATCATTAAGGACTGAATCTTGTTGAAAGAAGCCAAATAATAGAAAAAAAATATCTTAAGTTATATTTCCATTTATTAAATAAGTTTGGTAATGTTTTAAAAAATACGTTGCATACTCTAAGGGGGCATCATAAATTGTTTGCCTCTTTAAGCATTATGTGGCTGAAGAGTGCAATAACTAAACGAAAGAGTTTAGACACGAACTTGAAGAGGCTTAACGAAAGCCAAAAGCTCTGCTTTTCAGTCTGTTGTTATGATAGATTTGTATAGAAAATAAACAAAAATAATTACTGAACATGCCAGAAACACTGTTATCTAGACCTAGTACACAAAATTACATAACATTACAAGCATTAGTTGCAACTCAATCAAGGTTCGATAAAATTTAACCTTACGAAAAATGAGAGAAGAAAAAGAAAAACTATTATCAGCCGATAACCTAATTACAAAAGCTTGCAAAAATTGTTTCCAGCTATTACTATATCTTCTAAGTATGTCCGCAACTAAAGGCTTTGATATCAAGTTGTATATTTCTAATCAAATAAATGTCTATTCAACCATCAAACCACCACAATGAACCGTTTGTGGTCTTCACAGCTCATCAATTATGCGCAATTTGTTATTAACTAGCTAACCAAGAAGTGATATGTATTGCTTTGACTAGGCAATAAACGGAGTGACTTTGTGATGCCGTAAATCAACCGTTAAATCAACTGGGCGGAATTATTTAGTTATTAAACTGTTTCAACATTATGCATGCGTCTCGCGTGCCCAATTAACTTTCAATTAATCATAGTCAATAATAATCGTAACTGCTCGCCGAGGTGCTTAACAAACTTAACGCTTCCATGCGTAACAATAGCAACAACAACAACAATAAGAATTACTATAATCATAATGCGATGAGTTTGTTTTTTTTTTTTTGAGTGTGGGAAAACTTGTTCGTGTGGAAAATTATGACAACCACAAAAACTGTTAACAAGTGATTTTTTGTGTTGGAAAGCGCAGTGCAAGGCCGGCCGATCAGGTTGTTTGTTGGTCTATGCAGACGCTGCTGCAGTTGTTGTTTTTTTTTTCGTAATTGGGTATGTTCTGGTGACCCGCTTTCTGAGCAAAAGCCAAACACGTTTTCATTTCGTTCAGCATTCTGTGACGCCCTTGCATGCATCCAGCTTGGATCGGTTTGAGGTCCGTTGACAGTGAAATTGAATCGAAATTGGGCAGCAGCTGAGACATTGCAATGTCTCGATTCCCAAAACTTGAATTATACTTTGCATTGGAGCGTGTGTGCTCGCAATTCGCTGCCGGCTTATGAATTATTGCAAATTTTGTGGCTTTTTATCTGCTTTTCAGAATGTGAAATTGGTAGTCAGCAATTCCTGCACCAGTTTCTCATTCAACAACACACAAGCACTGCCACAGCAACAACCACAACCACAGCTGCAGTCAATTCACATTTCTCTAGCGGAGCTCTTAAGCCACAACGGTAATTCGCTCCAAATCGCATGGGCAGGCTTTCATTTTGGGGGAAGATTTGATTTTCATAAGACTACGAAATTCAATTCGACACAGCTCAAATAACTGACCAATGAAAGTGGAAAGTGCTTTTAAACACCCCCTGCTGAGCCAATATTTGAAAGAAACTTACCTCGTAAGCTTAAAAACGTTGAATAAAATGGATAAAAAAGGGTAATGCAGGTCTGAATCAAAGGAAATGCTTTCCTAAAGTTGATAAGCGAAGCAATTCAAATGCTATGAAAGTTCAAGGTCAAGCAAAACAAAGCCGGAATAAGCAAGGGTCGATTCGATGGATATACAAATAAAAAGAACAAATTAACGAAGTATAAAAAGAAATGAAATAGGTGCCTATATAAATAAGATACATATTAAACCAACCATTGTTGGTTGAGGAAGAAACTAAAGCGCCTAAAGGTCAAGTCTACGTTAAAATTAAATTTCTTTTATATTGTTAAGGTTAAGCGAACTTAAAGCCTAAAACAAACATTTCATCAGCTCCGCTGGCATATTCTAATGATGATGCCCACGTGACACAATTAGCTTGTGTCTTTTCCTGCCATATGAGTATTTTGTTGTTTATGTGACTGGGCATTCGGTGTCACATAGTTGCCCACTTTTAATTGACTTTTTGTGCTGAATTCGTTTTGTTTTTCTTTCCAGCCAATGGTCAACTAAAATGTGCTGTTAATTTTGCTATTGTTGCGGCGCGCTTTGAGAGACCCCTTTTCATGACAATCATTCGTTTAGCCAAAAACGTTTCCACCACGGCCATAATCTTTTTCTACAGATTTTCACAACACGTTTTCGTTGCATTTACTGTTGGTCGTTGTTGTTGACGTTATTGTTGCTGTTTCCTAACTGTTTACTTTCACTGTCTGTTTGGATCAGTTTTGGCCGCAACGGTAGCCAGCGGGGCATACTTTCGGCTACATTTTGTTGATATTGTTGTTGTTGTCTTGGCCAACTGCTTTGGCCAGAGTCATAATTATTTACACCTCTTAACGGCTGGGTCTTTAACATTCGCATAGCCAACTGGGTCGCAAATCAATTTCACTTAAAATGAAAGCAAACTCTTCTCTCGAATTATTTCAAAGAGCCAAAGATGGACCTGTCAACGAGCCGCCAAGACCTGATCTCTGTCGGGCATTATGCATAACCATAGTACGAGTATGCGAGCTTCAGGTAAATATTTGAGTTATTTTTTCAGTTTTTATCGCTTTCACCTGCTGGCCATTGAGAATATTAATATGTATATGTATGTAGATGTAAACACATAGTTGCATTTTTCATTGATTTTTTATTTATTTCTTGTTTTTATTTCAATTTTTTTTTTGTTTATTTTTTTGTACTTATTGTTTTTCTTCATTTTTTAATGACATGCATTTATGACAGAGAAAATATGATGTTTTAAAAGATTTACATTCTTTGTGTATGTGATATTTGTGATTTATATTTCTAATGCTTCTTCTTTTACTAGTGTGATTAGCCCGATTTTTCTCGCTGTGAAAGTGGCGTACGATTCTGGGTTTCATGTGTTGTGAGTTGACAATCATCTTTGTGACTTGGTGTTTGCAATCAGCGCGCTTTCAAAATGATTTAAACAAATATTTCTAAATACGGATTAGAAATACGTTTAACCCAAAAGGCAAAAAGCGAACGCTGGCATCTTGGCCAACGAACCAAGTTGCTAATAAGCATAGAATCAGTACA
Source organism: Drosophila pseudotalamancana (assembly GCA_037075185.1). Taxonomy (NCBI): domain Eukaryota; kingdom Metazoa; phylum Arthropoda; class Insecta; order Diptera; family Drosophilidae; genus Drosophila; species Drosophila pseudotalamancana. The sequence goes on from JBAMCK010000155.1 coordinate 51,818, forward strand.
AAAAATGCCTACAGTGAACTATGGTTACAGAGAACGTACGTGCTTGTGCTTGGAAACTAGAGCGTTAGAAAGTGGCTGCAAGACAGAGGCAGATAAAGTTATGATGAGAGCGTAAGAGATAATATGAAATTTAGAGTAAGAGATAAATAGAGGAAGATAGATGAAGTGATAGAGAAGGAAGAGATAGCTAGTATTGAAGTTGAAGGTGAAAAAGGAAATAAGAAAGTTTAAGGAATTTGAGTGGAAATTTGAATCGATTTCAAGTAAAGCCGAGTTCGAAAATTTTCAGTTCAGTTTTTAGTGCATGAGGCAGGAAAACTATGGCAAGTTATGGCATTATAAGGACCAAAACTATGACTCGTATTAAATTAGAAGGGAAAGTGTTTAGATAGCTTAGATTTTTCTGTAGACATATACTGATTGATAGATATAAGAGCTAGTTTGTTGAGTTAAATCTAGTTGCGGTAGTTGCTGTAGCTGTTTTTTGTTTCTTGTTATTGTAATGTAAGACTAGAATTGCATGTAAAGAGTACAGGATAGCATAGATGGTAGATAGTGTAAAGTATAGTAGAGTAGTGTATAGCGTAGTGTAATTACTTAGATAGTTCGTTGCAAAGAGTTGCATAGCAACCAACAAAGTTTTGGTATAGTCTGTAAATGGATAGTGTAGATAGTTTGATAGTGACAGATGGACAAAGTGAATGTGAACGAACTACAGAGAAGGTGTGACCCAGAGATTGTGCGATAGCATGTAAGTGCGTTAGAGAGAAACAGCGATAGTTACGTAGACAGAGTGTGTATGCGTGTGTGTGTGTGTGTGTGGGAGTAAGTGGGTGTGAGTTCCTGGTGCGAGCTTAGACCTAAGGCTGGATGCTTCACAGAGCCGCCGCCTGGGCTTATGAGTATTTGAAACGATTTGCATAAGGTACCGACTTTAACTCTCACTTTGTGCTTTTTTTTTTACAAACTTAACTTTAGCTTTAATTGAGATACAAATGCGTATCTCAGTATGGTATGTATGGATGTATATAAAACAACTAAATGCACGCATACTTAGTAATAGGGTTTCATCTTTTGATTTTTCTCTTTTCGCTACAATGTCGTTTAACAATTTTTCAAATGATTTGATTTGATTTGATTTTTTTTTGTCATTTTTTGTGTTTTAGTTTCCGTTTGTTGTGTGCGTTGCTTTGCGCTTTTTCATGTGGAAAAATAAATAATATAAATTATATTAATAAATTAATTAAAACGAACAATAAATAATATGTGTTCCTCTTTAAGAGTCTGTGTCCGAGCTAAATTGCTCAAGTCAGTGTTTGGTTGTGGTTTGTGCGGTTGTTGCAGGTGTGGTTGATTGACTGTGACTTCACTTAAGCCTGGGGCTTTTGAGCACCGTAGGCCAGATCTTGGGCATCAATGGAGCGTCCCCAGCCACCATGGCCGCTGCTACCGTACGAGGCAGAGGAGGCACCTGCATCGGCGCTGTAGCCGCTGCCATATGAGTCGCCGTGGCTGACCGAGTGGCTGCTGCTGTGATGGGGATGGGCGACCACTTCATAGGTGACATGCTTCTCCTGTGACAACAGCTTCTTCAGGCCGATCACGGCCGACAGCACCAGAGCGATCTTACCAATGAGCAGGGCCTTGCCAGCGATTAGAGCGATAGCACCAAGGAGCAGGGGCAACAGGGCGGCGGCTTTCAGAGCGACAAGAGCCAGAATGGGGCCCAAGATTTTAGCGGCCTTCTTCTTCTTGCCACGGCTCTCCTCAGGTGCATTGGGATCGTTGCTGCCGAACAGCGACTCAGAAGCATCCTCTAAGGCGCGTCCAGTTGAGCTCACGGCCTGGACGATGTCGGCACCCTTCAGTTCGACCTTGATGGTGTGCTCATTGAGGAATCTACTGATGCGGTTCAGGGCCAGAGACTCAAATGATTCATCGCCAGAGATGGAGCGAGCGGCCTCTTGAACGGGCGCATCCGACGAGCGGACGACAGTCACACCCTCGGTGAGAGAGAACTGGTCGCGGGCTCCAAGCACTTTGTCGACAAAGTTGAACAGCTTGTACTTGACGCACGAGACAGAATCCTTGCGCAGGCAATCGCTATAAATGCTATCCATAATGTCACTTTCGCTGCCGATGGCGTTGCGGGCATGGCCGCGTGTTTCCTCAGCTGGGAGCGCAGCGGACAGGGTCACCAAACACAAGACACCGAAAATAACTTTATTGTTTGCCATTTTTGTTGTTGTTTAGTTTGTTATTGTTGCACTTGTATGTGTTGTTGTTCTTGTTGAATAGTCCTTATAAGGGCTGTGCACACTTTTGGCTTTTGAACCGCACAAATCGACAAAACGCACTTTCTCTTTTATATTTTGTTTCAACTTTGAGTCTTGCACTTTGGCACACAACGCTGCTGGCTGCTGTGTTGCTGCTTTGACGGGTTAGGATGAAATGATACAATTTCCCAATGCCCAGCACAATTTATATAGGCGGTGTGCTCATCTCTCTGCCGCCTCTCTGTCGAGCAGTGGCGAACGAAAGCATTTCTGTCTTGGCCAAGAACTGGTCGGGCAAGTTTCTCGCTTAAGTTTTTCGTTTTGCCGCGCGTCGCGGCGGCGTCGTCGTCGTCTTGACGCTGGGTTGGAAAAGCATTGTTATTGTAATTTGTTAGCCTTATGCTTTGTTGCTCGTTGCGCCGCACTGCGCTGCTTTCGCTTGAAGTTCATGTAACATTGTCAAAATCAGCTGAAGCTGAGGCGGAGACAAGATGCTGGCGTCCGCTGTTGCAGTGTGGGAAACAACATTTGCGGCTTAGTTGCTTACTTTTACCTTAAAGGCGCTGAAAATCGTAATCTTAATTGTTTTTAAATTGAAATTGAAATCGTTTTAATGGCCATGCTTAGGGTAAAAGGTATTTCCCTTTCGCGTTTCGCAATCCGCCTTCCTACAAAATAAATAATGGAGGCGCGGCAGGTGCAGCGACCAGGTGCTGTGTTACCAGTGAACGGTTACCGAGCACCGGATCACTATTCAGTGGTTCACTGGCTCAGTTGTCACGACTGAAGCATCACGTCTGTAGCGGGTCAGGTTCGTGTGTGTGCCCATTAGAATTTCTGTTACATAAAAGACGGGTACCGAGCTGCAAATGTGGGCCAAGCCAAAAACAATCGTTCATAAAGAATAAGCCAAATCCATATTCGAATATCTGTTAGCCCCGATCGCCGCCATTCAAAAGGGAAAGTTGCGACACTTCTCCGTGGCATGCAGCTAACCGTTGCTCGCCCTTTATTTTATTCCCGCCCCAGACCCCCTTACGCATAAATTTATGTGCATATTTTATGCGCTGTCAAATACCAAAATGGTCAAAATAAACTGCTGGCGGTAGCGACCACTGAGTTATTGACTCTCAGCCAACAATGTGTACCAAACTCTGCTAGGCAACCACACACATGAGTACAAACTTACATACAGATTGCTATATTGACCAGTAACCCATGTTAGCCAGTAGTTGGAAGCGGCAAGTAAAAGTGCGCAAATAGACGGGATGCTTAGACCAGGAGCAAGCTGCTCGCCTGCATAAATGAAAGTCATCAGGAAAAAGAGAGTTGATAAGCCACAGCACAGAGTAGCAAATCGCATTGGGCCCAGGATGCAAGAAAGTGTTGAATATATGCTTAATTAAAATGTTATGAATGTGTGAAAATGGAATGAAACAAAAGCTCGGCACATGGTATGAAAGCACTTTTCCAGATCAGCCAACGGTGCAGCATCAGTGAAAGCGAATATCATATGCAGACAGGTGGCTGTTGGCTGGTGGCTGGTGGCAGGGGCAGGTGGCAAGTGACAGGGTGCATTGCGTGCTTTGCAGTAGGGATGCAAATCGGCGCGGGGCCATCGAACGCAGTTGAATGCTGAATTATTTGACGTTTAATTAACTTTTGGTTTCTTTTCGCATTTGTTTTGCTTTTCTTGGCATTATACAGAAAATATAAGAAACGGTACTTTCACTGCATTTTGGGATGAGTTGTCCCTGGATTCGGACCTGGATTTAGACCTGGAGCTGCACCGGAGCAATTCTTGTTCTATTGTGGCGGTGTACGCTGCGCCGAGCCGTGCTGCAGCAACAGGTTTATTTGGCTTAGCTTTGAAAACCAAAAGTAAGATTCATAACAGTTTAACAAGTTTTAACTGCGAGGCCATAAAAACAAAATGTGAATATAATACACCATATAAAGCGACAGCAGCAGCAACAACAAGCGGAGTAGATATTTTATTTATAATATTGTTGTTGCTGTTGTTGTAGCTGCAGCAAAAAAGAAAGTTCAACGTTTATTTTCCTTTTTCGTAGACAACATTCACCGCCTTGTGACCGAATGCGACGCGCAGCGCAACGCGTGCAACTTTGCAACTTCAAAAAATATGTTAACAAAGCAGCATGAATGAATAAATGAATGAATGATGGACTGAGTGAGTAAGTGAGCGATGGAGTAACTGAGTGAGTGCTGCCTAGGCAACCGCAGTGGGTGTTCGGGCAAACAACAATGATGTGGCCGACCATGTCCATGCCCCAGCTGCTGATGCCAGTGAAAATGCTAAGCAAACTACAATTGCAATTGCATTTGCAATTGCCAACTGCCAACTGCCACTTAATGGCTTAATTTTGTACTCAGCCCGTGATGGTCAAGTGGACTGCAATGCTCTTAATAGGTTCCAACGAAGTTCTAATACCCTTTAAGCGCGAGCAAATAAATAGGAGCACGGAGGTAAAAATAACGTATATCTAAATTGCTTTCAAAATTTCCTTTTTCAAAAGTGATTTATAATAATTAAGAAATGGATCTATGTATAAATGGGATAAAGTTGAAAACTGTCAACTCACTTCTTAAGAAGCACTGACAACTAGTCCTTGGCTGCAGTGGGTAGCACAACAACTATTCACTAGTCTGGGATTCGAGCTTAGGTCCACGTTATTCAGTTCAAATAAAGAAAAATTAAAAGTCAAAATAATTAAGAAATACTTTAATATGTTTATATTGAATATAGAATTTCAAATTGCTAACGAAAAATATTATTTTATTGGATAAATTTAATTTTGAATTTACAAATCTGATAAAATATACCTGACCAACTATTAAGACCCCTAATTACAAAAAATTTCTGTTTCTATCTGTACAAATTTAATATTTTGAAGCTCGAAACAAAGTAAAATGTAAATTCTGAAAGTTTTGGCAACAAGATCTGCGTGATAATATAAATGGCGTAAGATAAATATCAAAAGTAAATAAATGTGAGCTTCAACTGAATTATTTATGCCGCACAGCTGATACAATGGTTAGTATATAGATACAAATGTTTTTGTATTTGTTTCTAGAGACACTTTAAGGTATAGAGAACCAAAATTGAGTTTACTAACTGCCTTGGTTGGAAAACTTCACTCCTATGCCACAAAAATTAGCAACAGCTGCTTCTGATGTAATCGTTTTGGTGACCAAGCCTGCCCCAGACATAAGCATCAAAGTATTTCAACATTTAAGCAACCATGGGCCCATCGCCGAGCTTAAGATACAAATTAAAAATGCACGAATACAAATATCTGGCCACACTTTCACTTTCCATGACGAGTTATTACTACACAAATATGCAGCGAGAAGAGTCATAGCTACAGATATAGACACAAATACCATATGGAAACAGCGATAGAGATAGAAATACAGTTATAGATATGAGATACGCATATGGTACACATTAAATTATTATCTAATACAGCCGACATAATCAATATTTACAGCTAACTGGATCGAGACAAAAGCGTTAAGAGACAACTCACGGCGACAATTTTGATTGCAGCATTTACTCAATAAATAATTAGTACAGAGTTGTTTTTTTTTATGTAAGTTAGTTGAGATTGAATAATTGGAGACCAAGTGTAAACAAATGATGGCGCAATACGAGCAAAGCTCTCCAGAGTCCGATTATATAATTTGTGAAAAACAACTGCACTTTTTTGTCGAATTTACTTCTTTCTTCTGCCTGTTTAATTTGTAAGCTCTTTTTTCCCGGCAATTCACATGACTTTCTTTCGAAAGAGAAAGGGTTTCTGCGAGGCTTGAGAAACTTGCCAAAAGTTGCAGTTTTATGGCTCGATCTTTGCCATGGCGCGTATGTGCCCAGCCCTTTCGCTTTTGTCGGTACTTTTTTACCAATATATCTTTACATTTTGCTTGGAGGATAATATCGAAACTTGAAGGTTTGACAGCTTCCGCGACTTTCACGCAATTGCAGCAGAAACGCCCTTGATGCTGCTGATCATGCTGTGCCCCACTTTGAATCATAAATAATGCAGCATGTGCGGCCTTAGGGCCCTCGACCGGATCTCGGACCTCGGCCGAATGCTGAGAGTTTGCGTTTAGTGCATTCTTTGAAGTGAAATTTCTTTGAGCACTGCTTTTTTATTGAAGTTTTAATCGACGCTGCTAATTAAATTAAGTGAAATAAAAGCCAGCCACTAACTACGTGAAGTTCATAATAATGAAAACCGGGCAAATTCTAAACCGAATGCCACAGCTAAGTCAGCAGCCCATTGTTCAACTTTCTTCTTTTGCTTTCAATGGAATTTTGGGTCAGAAACGAAGATCACTCAAGCGCTGATCAAGTGGTCAAATGATCAACTGATCAAATAAACGAGAAGCGGGAAAATAGCCCTTAAGCATTCAACTCGAACTGATCAAACGGTATTTCCGGCTCGGCCAATTGGAGCATGCGTTAAGGCCAAATAAAAATGATAATAAAGCCTGTATCTGGGCTGTTACTTGTGGTCTTAATAAATAAACTGCACTTCAAGTGTGCCTATAGTCTGCCTTCGCTCTTCAACATTTTCCAGGAACATCTCAACGTTTAGCAAATGAAAGTAAGCGGTTTATAAAATATGTTTTCTTTTGCAGATGAGGTGTGGAAAGGGGAATGGGCAGGCATGTCCGGTCCGGCATGGCTGCTAAACAAGTGTCAATGTCCAGTTGGGGCAGTTGATGGCTTTTCGTCACGATTCCGCGGCTTATGGCTTATGGCTTATGGCTTATGATTTCTGGCTTATGGCTACGGCTTTGGCTTTGGCTTTGACTTCGGTTTCGGCTTCGGCTGAAGCTGTTGGCCAGCCCACCATCATAACTGTTGTGGCACATCATTAACTACGCGGGCCTTTTGACAGGAGCCGCAGCGTCAACGTTGCGACGTCCGCTTCAAATCAGCTTCAGTGAAAGTTTTTTTTTCGCACTGCAAAATTTATATGTGTACATATACGAAGGGGCCAGTCAAGCCGCCTCATGTATCTGTATTTTAGGCTGTGTGTGCTCATATGTCCGAACTGAACTTACGGTACTTTGTGTCGCCCAATTTGTCTCCAGTTGTTGTTGTGGTGGCGTGTAATTGGTATGCTGAAAGGTATGCGGCTAAGAGCTCATGTTCGACAACACATGTCATGTTGTTAGACTATTAATGGATTGAAATTATATAGTTATATATACCCACATAAGTCGTGTGCCCGTACATTGCACACCTGACCCCAAGTTCGAACTGCTATAAATCAAATTTGATCTCGGGTGGCCTCTCTTACTCCATAGTAAAAGCTGGCTGCGCATCTAATCCACCAGCTAAGAGATGCACTTGACCTTAGCCATCGCTCCATGTCAACGCCATGAGGGGCATCCCAGGGAAAAATGGCATGGCCGTATTATCCTCAAAATTGTGCATGCGATTTAATTTAATTAGAAGTGTGTCTATTTGGTGTATGCGTAATATTAAACATTCGCATTCGAAAATTCATTCGGTCAATTAACAGTTGGAGGCAAATGACCTATAGTTATTTATTATATCTAGCCAGTTATCAGCGCTAAATAAATCCCTTAACGTCAAATATACTTCGTAATACCAAATATTTCATAATCAATAAAATAACTTTTGACCAAGTTGAATAAGCAATCGAAGATGATCACAAGCTGGCATTTTACGTGTATCACGCAACATTTCATGCGATTGCTCCCAGGTTTGGCCATTTGTGTGTGCGTGTTTATATTTTATTCATCCTTAGGCCGGGCCAATGTTCAAAAAGCCAGCAAAAAAGATGCCATATTTATAAAAAACTGTAAAGCATTGAGAAAGTGAAATTTTTCTTATAATCTTAACGATTTATTTTATGCCTCACCTACGGCCACACACACAAGCACACACACTGACACACACACTGACAGACACACACACACACATACATACATACATACATACTCATGTTTGTAGTTTAGGACTGGCTCAGATATAACTGAATGAACTCCATAGTTGGACGCCTTTGGTTCACAGCTGTCTGAGTGTTTTGATTGTGTGTTGTGGCTTGATTTATCAAATGGCATAAATCGAACCAAAAACGGATATAAAACAGCTAACAGCCAGAGCGGTCCAAAGTCGAGCAGCGCTCCCAGCACTTTCTTTCAACTCGTTTGGCCGTCTGCATACCCAAAGATATGATAGAAATTTAAAATTGAGCAACATGACCAGGCAAATGCAACAGCAGCAACAGCAGCAACAGCAGCAGCACCAACGACCGCAACACAACAGCAACTGAAAATCAAAACAAATATATTGCCATAGATACAGCCACAACCACAGCCGCAGTCACAGCTGAACGCTTTGATTCCTACTCTGATTCACGGACAGAGGCCAAATTCAGAGAGCAACGTGGAGCGCGTGCATCGAGAAGTAAGGGCAAAGGCAAAGGCAATGGCAAAGCCAAACGCAGAGCTAATGCCAAGCGAAACCACAATTTGAATGTAATTAATTGTTAGGTGGGTTGGGCACACGAATCATTTATTGAATGAATGAATGTTTGTTGGGGCTTGCCCTCTGCTTTCCCCCTTAACCCACAGACTTGTATCGACGCATCGCTAGGAAATGAATGCGATTAATGCGATTTTCGATTGCAGAGAAAGGCGTGACCCACATTAAATGTTGTCTAAACCCTAAATACCAACTTCTAATTGAGATATTTAGTGTTGCTCCAAATCACACACTCAATCGCTAAAGAGTTTAGGGCTCGACAACTTTCATGATGCGATCAGGCCAATCAGCATCAAAAACTAAGCATAAAATTGACTTTTATGCCTTATTTTCTAGCTGAACTGAAACACACACCGACTGCGAAAGTCTAATATCACTATGGGGACAGAAGATATAATAACAAAAGAAAACACAACAATGACTAAAATAAAGCTGGCAATGACGACCGAAAGCTATGTAGAAGAAAAATAATCGTAAAAGTGAGAGTTTCCAGTTCATAATCATTTTTTTCTTTTGTATTTCAAATTTCAGTTTTTTAAATACCCTATATATATGTAAAGCTATGTAGCTAGTAAGGTGTTTGAGAAAACGCTGTCTGAAGGAGTCTTTGTTAAACCTTTTTTTTTTTTAATTTGATTGCTTAATGCGTTAATGTTTTGTAGAAAATTATTACGGGGTATCCCTTAGTTAGTAATTTTACCTGACTTCTACGCATTTGCAAAATTCGAGAAAATACAAAAACCAGCCCGCTGCATAAATGCAAATTTCTGTTGCCCTATTGTGCAGCCACGCCCACATTGTGTAATGAATTAGCGGAAGCCAAGCCAAAAAAAAAAAAAGTTTGCAACCTGTTGGGCGTGGCAGCTGCCCGCTCTGCTTTTAATTGCACGGGTTTCACTTTCAAGGCATTTCATTAAAAAAAAATTGTCATTATCTTTATGATCAGCAAAGACACACACTTGCAGACACTCGCACTCACACATGAAAACTAGCGTTTCACTTTCGGTTGTTGTTAACAAAGTTAAATTTGTTCTTTTGTTGGCCAAATAAGCTGATCGGTCAGCGGGCTCTTTGATGGCACGCTTTGGCATCGAACTCGAGCTGGACAGCTGGCGAACATTATGTTCATCGTCATTGTAAACGACATTATGATCAGTGTGCTTATTATGATCAGTACGATCATTAGTAGTACGATCGTTAATGCTTCTTGTGCATTTGTTAATTTGTTGATAATAAAAGTTCGAAACTGACAACTTTCACACATCTGACACCGCACACGTGTATGTGTAAAGAGTATTGTCCAAACAGCTGTTTTGTGTTATACTGCGCTACGCACTGTGTGTATGTGTGTATGTTTGAGCTACAACTACAAATATTGAATTATTGCTGCTCGTATTATTCAATGTCAGCTCGACCATATTCAATTAATGCTAGCTGGCTAATAGCCAGCGCATATTGCAACACTTTCACACACGCTGCCACTGCTGTTGCTGCGGAGCTGCTGCTGCATCTGGCTACCTGTGCAGTGAAATGGCCAGCAATTCAAAGCCAAATCCGTAAAGTGTGCATTGACCCATGCTCAACCGCCAGCCGCTAGTCACAAACCGGAAAGGCGCACGGGGTAGCAAAGACACCCAACAGCAGCAACAACAACAACACTTCAAGTAACAACAGCAACTGTACCACTGTATACTGTAGCTATTACTGCCTTTGTGCAGTTGTTAGACCATAAAAGGCCATAAAAAAGTCGCACGTGCAATGCATTTTGAATGTAGCCACAGATCATTTTTTTGGTCGCAAGCTTTTTAACCAGTAAAAGCAGTGGATGTCGCTATATCTGTGATTTAAACCACAGCTCGACTTATCCACACAAAAAACTAGTTAACAGTGGCTGTGATGGAAAAACTGTAAACACAGCTCAATAAAATTCAGTGCCTACTTTTTAGCTGCGCCTAAGCGGAAGCTGTTTTAAGCTTTGTAAAAGCTATGTTTGAGACGCGTTTGCAGAGCTTTAAATGTTTGAAAACTTTAAGTTCCGCATTTGTTGTTATTATGTTAATTGAGTCTGCTTTGAGGCATTATTGAAAAACAATCAGCTGCAATTTATGCTTTAACATTGCATGAGGTGCAAAACCAGAAAATATTATGTATTCAGAGGTTCTGTTTATTAAATATTTATAGTTTGATACTAAATATATAAAAAGTATCTTGCTCTTGTATGAACTATATATACTTATGTAAAAAAATAATTTATTATTCTAAACAATATGTATGTTAGAAAATAAAGTTTGTTCACATAATTTCGATAGAGCTGCTTAACTTTGATGTAAAGTACTAGAATCAAAAAATAACTCAAACCTCTTTAAACTTTCACTTTCGATTGCCCCAAAACAACTGCTACAACGAAAATAACTTGAGAATTGCTCTGTTATTGGATGACGCACAATAGGAAATAACACCATCAACTTCCCCAGAATGTCAATCGATTTGAGTCGTGGTAATAAAACAAATTTCACTTAAGCAAAGTCACGCAGTTAATTGGAAGAAATAGCGCGACAAACGGCAGAAGCAAATAGTAAACAAAAAATAATAAAAACTGGTAGAAAAAAAAACAAAACATTTTAAAATGTTGAATGGTAAGCAAATCTAACAGCTTGCGATAAGCTGGCCTAGATGAGCAGAAAGAAAATGACAGAGAAAAAACTGCTAAATGCTCATGAGACGTAGTCGGCGACACATTAATTGCCGGCATTTGTCGGAAGAAAGCCAAGTTAAGAGGCGGCTGTCGGTAAACGGCACGTAAAGCAGCCGTTGAAGGCAATGGCAAACGAACAGCATCAGCCATCGGCCATCAGCTATCAGACTTCAGCCATCAGCAATCAGCCATCAGCCATCAGCCTTCAGCCATGGGCCAAGTACGCAGCTTCTTAACTGGGTCATATTCATAAGTAAAGCGCCTAGAAGTAGCAACAGCAGTTGGCCATAACTGTTGACGTTGTCAGTTGCAGTTAGCCAAAGTTGCGTGGACCGCCTAATGCTTCTTTTTTTGTGAACTTTCTTCAAATTGTTGTTTAGCACCTGGCAACAATGAGCGAGAACACAATAGACTGACAGGTGCAAAATATTCGTCTATTGTTGTGGCCATCAGTTCCTGTTGTTGCTGTTGTTGTTGTTGTTGCACTGAAACAGCCCCTCGCTGCCTTCCGAATAAGCCCAAAATGTTTGTTTTATATTTTAGCAAATTGCTTTGTTGTATTCTGACAACAAGATAGAGAAAAATAAGAGACAATGTAAGTTTGACACCGCAAAGAGAGTGCAATGAAAATAAAGATAAATGATAAAAATTATACATATATATATAAATAAATTATATATATGTATATTGTATATAAGTGAGTGAAATTTGTAGAAAACGTTTTTGTCGATTTTCGGGCCTGATTACAGAGAATAAAATGAAAGTTGGGCCCAAAGAAAAGCAAATTGTTGGATGTGTCCAGACAAAGCTGCGTATGAGTGATCTCTGCATGCAAATTGAAAAGCAGAAAAGATGAATTGTGAAATGAAAGAGCTTTCCAGTTTGTTGATATTTTTCGGAATTATTATTTGATTCTTTGATGTAGCAGCATTTGTTGGCGTTTTCTTTTTCGGTAATAGCAGGAAAACATAGTTTGAGTTTGAGATACAGATAATGATAGATAGATAGATGTAGATATATAGGTAGAAAGATAGATAGATAGACATATGGACAGATTGATGATGGATAGCAAACAGCAACAGTTAGCTTAGGCAACTGCTTTTGATTTATGGGCGCGACTAGTTTCAAGCGGTTTATGCACATAAATCAAAGCGCAGCCGTGAAAATACAGTTAAGATAGTATAATAGTGTAGTTGAGTACAGAGTGAAATTAGGTTGGGTAGTGTTGAAGATGTAGTTGGGTGTTGGCTATTGATTATCGTTGTGTGTAAAGATGAAAAGTGAAGCTGGGTGTTGGTGTTGGTGTTGTTGTGACTGTATGTGGGTGTTGTTGTTCAGCTGTCTCTCGGCTCTGAGAGATTACTTATGGAAGGCACTTAATTGGTTGGAGGCCAATGCCCCTCTCGTTTTCGTTTTTAGGTAAATAAATTAAAATAAATAATTTATAAATAAATATAAATATAGACATTAAGGGTCAGCATTTTGTTTTTGCTTTCTGTTTAGCAGCGAAAGTTCCATATCCTGGTCCACATACATTGTTTGTGTGCGGCCCTGGTATTTATCGCCTGGCCTGCTTGTAGCCCTGGTAGGCAATAGTCTGAGCAACTGGGGCGCTGTAGGCACCATGCGAATCCCAGCCGGAGTTACCGCCCGAGGACCAGCCGCCGCTGCTAGAAGCACCACCGCCTGAGGACCAGCCACCGGAGCTGACAGAAGCCGAGCCGGAGTTCTTGCCACCGAACAGACCACCCAGACCGCCGAGAAGACCGCCGCCGCCACCGCCGGAGCCGCCCAGGCGACTTAGACCGCTGGAAGCACCGGCAGCCAGAGCCAGGAAGAAGGCAATCACGGAAATAATCAGAGCCTTCTTGGCCATGAAGAGCAGACCAAAGATGGCGCCAACAGCGAGCACGGCAACCTTAGCACCAACGCCCAACAGGATAGGCAGGAACTTCTTCAACAGCTTCTTCTTCCGAGTACGGGACTCAACGACCAGCTCACGCAGATCGGCTTTGATGTCATCAGGAATGGCACGGGCGACGCTGCGGGCAGCATTGGCAAAGTTGAAGTTCAGGGAGCGTTCGGCAAAGAAGCTCTTGGCATTGTCCATCAAGTAGTTGCTCATCTCTGCGGTGCGAGCCTCCACACTGCGTGCGCTTTCCACGGCCTCAGAGTTGTCCAGCGATTTGCCCTGACGTCCTTCATTGGCCTTGACCAATGAGACACCGCCGAAGAGTTCGATTTGAGGATTGTCGAAAATGGACTTGGCCTTGCGGAAGAGCTGCGGGGAGAGAGACACATAGAGAAAGGGTATTCACAAATTAGCGAGGGTTATTCAACTGGTTCACAAGCTATAAATTAATATTTTAAAATTATTGTTCGTATTCCGATTAGCACACTTTCACTTTAGCCAGTGGATCCTTTGCACTTATATTACATAAATATATGTATATATATTATATATATATATATATATATATATATATATATTGTATGTCTTTAGAAGACTTTCACTTGGAGGTTCATTCATCGATTTGCTGATGAAATCTTTTTCACTTTCACTTTAATTTAATACATTTTTTAGTTCTTGTGTAATATATTTAATCCTTGTTAGTTAATCCGTACCGTAAGCTGCAGACACGAGATGGAATCAGCTTCCAGGCATTTGGCAAATGCGCTGGGCTGTTCATCGTTGGCAGGCGCTGCCAAAACAGGATCGGCTGAAATGCCAGAAGCCAAAAGCAGGACACAAGCGGTGGCAATGAAGAATTTCATGGCTGTATATTTTTTGTTTTGAACTAAGCTGATTTTCTTAAGCACCACCGAATTCACTGGTGTGTTCATTCGAATGGAACAAGCTGCGGTTTGATAATTTTTCGACGCTGTCAGGCTGTTTTTAAAGAGTTTTCAACCTAACGGATGCCTCAGCGCGGCATAACGTAAAATTATGTAAAAAGTGTACACACACACACATACAGGCAGATAGTCGTACGCAAAGAGAGCGACCCAGCGCTGGGCCCGGGCAGCGACGCCGGCACCGCATACACAAATATAAGAGGGCCACAGTCGCTCCCTCCACGTGCTGGTCAAAAGAGAGCCGTGACAGCAGCATCTCAGCTCTTAGAAGAAGCATTAGGAGAGCAGCGACGCCGACGCTAAATGCTTACGCGCTTTTGTCTACTTCTTCAGTTGTTGCTGGCGTTGCTTCCGCATTAAAGAAAGTCAACAGCGACGACGGCTACGCAGGGCTCGACGCCGCGGCTGCGCATTGTATGAGCGCGCGAGAAAGTTGCGTTTGCAGGCAGAAGAGCGTGTGAGCAAGCGCCAAGGTTATCTGCCTTTTCTCTCGCTGCCTGGGCTGCCTCGCTCTCGGGCACATACAATAGTGTGCCTGCATACGATTTGCTGCTAGTTATCTGCAGCCTCCGATGCTTCTCGCTCTCACACGTAAACACATACACATCCACATCTACATACACATACACATACACATACACATACACATACACATACACATACACATACACATACACGTACACATACACATACACATACACATACACATACACATACACATACACATACACATACACATACACATACCCATACACATACATATACACAGATATCGAGAGCGTGCCCGCTGTAGCATTCTTCATTGAGTTATTGTTATTGTTATTGCTCTTCGCGTAAGCTGTTGTTGTTGTTGCAGTTGAAGCTACACAGATTACAACACATGAGGTGATAAACAGGTGCGCTTCCCAATTCCCCCCGCAATCTCTCTTATACCCTGCCCGTAGCAGCCACAAGTAGTGTGCCATATTCTTCTTCTGCTTTTGTTCATTTTGAACGCTTTTTGTTGTTGTTTTCGGCAGTTTTTGGCCGCAAGAAATGAAAGTTGTGTGTATTATAATGTATTTTCATAGTACTGTTACTCAGCTGCCCGTGCCCTTGCCCCTTGGCCTTCCCAATCTACAACTGGACTCGTTATGTCGTAGAGCAGAAGGGCACCTGAGGAGGCGGAGGGCAGGTGTGCGGGTTTTTTGTTTATCGCATGTGCGCGTCTTAAAATTACTTTTCATATTCGTGACTTCATAGTTGTTGTGGTTGTGATTTTTTATTATGCAACATAAACTGCGATTTGTATCAGTAAATGAGACAAATAAATGCATGTGGATCAAACATTAGTATAAACATGCAAAGGATCAAATTGAAACGAGTGAAAACTAAATGGGTGATACACAGGTTCTGCGGTAGCTTTAGGCATGTGAAAATGAATCCACCTCTGCACAACCTTTATGCTAACAATTAGATAGAAAGATAAAAAAAGGCTGGCTGACTTTGCAATTGTGACACATTAGTCAACAATTTGAGCTGAGCAAAAGTGCAAATAAGCGCGCGCTTCAATTGCTCAAGTGAAATGAAAGAGAAATTACACGCAAAGCAAACAAAAACGGATATGAGGTCTGTCCATCCGAGGTGTACGATAGATGATGAAGGTGTAGCCAACTTAACATGGAGATAGAGATGGATGTTGTGTGGGCTATTGGCATGGCGTCAAAACCATATTCACGCTCTGCGCACGCCGTTTATCAGCATACAAAAATAAGAGTCAACAATTTGTTTTGCCGTCTTTTATTTCAAGGTGAATGCAAACTGGGATATGCGACACCCCAAACCCTATGAAATGGCAGGCGGATCTTTGACTTATGAAACTGCGACTGAATCATTGTCATTATGTGGCATTAGCAATGGGCAATAGCAATGGGACGAATGCTTAATTTGCTACCATAGTTCAGTCAGCTTTTGTTGCAATAAGTGTGACGTCAATTGGTGCAATGGTAAAAGTGTATCGCGCACTCAAATTGCTCGACAAATACCTGAAGCCCATTTCGTAACCAAAGTCAAATTGAAATAGGGTGCAGCAGCCGAGCAGCTCAAGAGAAAATGAGTTCGTTTTATGTTGAAATCTCGATTTTCACCAGACTGCGATCGGCATAAATTGAAATGCAAATCTGTTCAACCTCACACGGAGTGGCACAAACACATCGACAGCTGTTAACTTTCAAATTATGTTGGTTCACGCACTGAACGCCATCAATCTGCCATGTGCCAACATGGCCAACAGTCAAAGCCATCAGCCAAGAGCCGTAAGCCTTTGCCTCGGCCATTCATGCGAAAATTGCTCGGCCAAGTGTCGAGAGTCATTTCATGAATGAATTTCGCCGTAACTGCACGAGGCGTTGCCGCCCGCTCGTCAGCTGCCACAACGGGCTTTACTACTGTGGCAAGTGCCCAATAGCCATTGGCCAAAGCAGTGCAAACAAACAGACTGCCAAATGGCTCAACAAGAAATGGCCATAAACTGTCTGTCTGCAACAGCATTACATCAGCTATTACACACACAATTACACTCGAACAACCACAGACTAAACAATTTTGAGAAAGCATAAAATAAAAAAGAATAAAATCCTTATTGAATCTGAAGCTTATGAAGAGGCTTTCTTTTGCTGATGCTCCGATATACATAGAAAATTTGTTCATATGTATGTCTTTTTTATTATTATAAATGTAAGTAATTAATGTTTAAGTCTACAAAATACTTATTTAAATCTAATTAATTGTGATTTTGATGATCTACTTTTTTTATGAAATTGACAAGTAGGCAATGAATAAAATTTTGAGCAAAACTGTTTAAGTTATCATAAGTTGATTTCCTTAATAACCAAATATGACATTTTTCCCTTTCAAGAAAGATTTATGCTGAAAACAATTAAACAATTATTTTGTATAAGACGAGGATTTGTCAAATAATATTTGATGTTGTCTTTATGGTATTGAACTTAATTTGATTTGTTTTTGCAGACAATAATCAAAATACTGAAAGAAGAACAAAACACAAAATACAAAACAAGACGAGAAAAATTGTATTAAAATAAAAGACAATTATTTCACATTATTTAAATAGTAGTTTTTTTCTTAATGTTACATTAACTAAATTATTCTAAATTCTTTTATGCTAATAATGCTTTGAATGTAAATAATAAAATGTGCAGTGCAGGTCTTATAAATTAGAAGCACAGCCGATAAAATCGAGATAGTCAACCAAATTATTTATGGCTAGGGGCATGGAAGACCACTACTCTAAAATTAAATAAATTATTTCTTAATGTTCTCACTTTCATTTCCCTTGACTTCGATTTGGGCCAAAAAGTCGTTTATCAGGCCTGCTGGTTCAATATTTTATTTTTTTATTTTTACAGTTTTTGCCCCTTGATGTTTTAACAAAGTATTTGAATTAAATTTAAGTTAAATTTAGTTTTGGATGAGAAAGTTTTTTTTTTTTGTTTTGGCTTTCTGTTTTTTTGTTTGTTAATTTGCATAAGCAACAAAAGCTACAGTTAGAAACAGGGAAAATCTTTGCATCACTAAGCTCTTGCGACTAATTAGAAAAGATTTTCGTTTCACTTGCTGTTGATGCTTATCGGCGGACCCAAGAGGTTGTAAAATTAATGGTACCGTTAATGTTCCGTGTGTTAGACAAATGGTAGGCCGTGGCAGAGGAGTCGGAAGCAAGTGAGGCAGACGAACCAGTATATAGATTCAGATGCGATCAAAATTCAAGCACAATTTTCCATCTTTGTTGACATATTTCTTCAGCATTTTGCCAATCAATTGCTACATTTTCTATGTGAGTGAGTGTTTGTTTAAGTATGCCAGTCTGTGTGTCCAGACAGTAGAAATATTTCTGATTTCTTGTTGATTTTGCATTACATTTTTTGGTTGTTTGTTATGAAGGCCTCATGCAAAAAATATTTCGTGAACGCCATGTAGGTGTGTTTATAAATTAACAACAAAAATAACAAAAAAAAAGCAAAATAATAACAACAATAAGAGAAAAAAACCAAAGCAACATGAGTGAGGAGCACCAACAATAGCAGAAGCAAAAATTTAATGAATAAATAACAACAATTTCTCGGAGAAAGTCGTGGTCAGAAGTAAACCATATACAGCAGCCATAGCAACGGATACACAATACCAAACAACAGATACAGATACCAAATACACAAAGATACAATTTGCATTCAGATGCCACAAAAAAATATGTAAGTTAAATCGCGCTCGCGGTCGATGATAAACCTGATGTTTATGCTGTGGAATCGTACAGTAATGGAAAGTGATGAACGAAATTATGCAATAAGGGACTCTTTGGAATTCTACAAATTAAAATTATAAAACGTTTGAATAATTAAAAATAATTAAAATAAAAAATATTGAGTCCAGAGTCCACAATTTTTTTTTATGTCATATATCTAGCATAAATAATTTTGAATTTTTTTAAACTATTTTATATATTAACCAACAGAGGTCTGTCCTTTAGATCCAACAGTTAAGAATATATGTTATAGTAATTAATCTGGCACATTTTATGATCCTTAGCCTTATGTACCGACATTGTAAGTACTTCAATTTTCTTAACAAATGAATGTTAGCTGCGAACCATAAATGGATCTAGGCGAAATCTAAAAATATGTACAACGAAAACAAAATGAGGCACATATTTGCATTAAAATTATATTACGCACTCAAAACTGAGACCGAAATAACATTAAAGCACCTGCATTCCTTATAAATATATAATTAAAAAAGAAAATTTCACAAGCCATAAACTTGCTTAGTAAACTTTAATCTCATTCGCCTTTTACGTTTGTTTGAAATGTAAGTAAATTTGCATAATAGTCAAAAAATAAAAGAAAATATATTAAAATAACACTCAGCCGCAAAACGAGAGACAGACGGCTGCGGTCTGACCTGATGCTGTGACAACAAAGTCAGCGACGTTCCGTATAAAGAATTTGCGGTATTTAGGTTAAAAATTAATTTACATGTGAAACGGGCAGAAGCTCAGCTAATACAGCTGTTCATCAGCAGTAATAGGGGTAAGAGAGTGGAAGGAGGCAGGTTGCGGGTTGTAGGGGGCATCATTGAAAAGTGAAATTTGTGGAAGCTGCGACAGAAATGTAGGCTGCGTGACACTTTCAGTTAGCTTGAACGGTTCGGCTCTTGGTCATTTTCCAAGCTCATCGAACGACGATTAATCAGCTAATTTCTTTATGAACTTTCATTTATGCATCAGAGGCAGCAGCAGTGACGGCAGCCGCATCATCAGTAGAGGCGGCAGCACAGGCAGTAGCCGCATTCAGACACGTTGCCTTCGTCTGTTCAGAGACTTTTTATTGTCAACTGTGTTAGCCCGGCAGATTATGTGCAATAAAAAATCAAAAACCGAAATTTAGAGAATCAATTTGGATTTCATTTCACTTGGTGTTGAAATGGGAACTTCCATAACTACCGCGTAATCATATCATATCATATATATTATGCATACTCAGGTATATAAATGTTATAAACAAACAAATTCGCTTTTTATGAACTTATTTTATAATTTAATTACGCGACGCAGACGCTAAACTGCAGCCGACGCCTGGGCAAGCTCGAATACGCGTTAAAAGCCGTTTAAAAGGGAAAGCTAACAGCAGCCACAGTCTGAGCCGCAATCCGAGCCACAGCCGCAGCCAGTGCCAGTGCCACTGCCAAGTTTTGCGGTGCGAGGTAGAGCAAGTTGCGCTTTAAAGGTATCCCTGCCTCGAGCCTAACGGGTTTTTCAAGTACCCAACCCGGCTATAATTGATATTGTGTAACAGAACGCAGCGTGGCCAAAGAAATGTAGGTCTCTCTCATGGTTGTAATTTGTTGCTGCCGTTGCCCGTGGCAGCCAGTTTTATGTTGCTTTTGTTGCTGCGGCTAGTGATCTCGAAAAAGAACCGTTGCGCCGCTGCCAAAATAGAGTGAAAGTTTCTTTGCCGACCCGGTCTGTATGCAAATCAAATAAACCGAATTCAAAAAAAATTCAAGTCCCGAATGAAATCAGAATCCAGCTGAACCTTACTATGGCGTAGTATCTGTTGCAGCTGATAAAGATGACACCTGCATTCAGCTAACTGACAAATTAATGACAAAAATACAAACAATATACATGAGACGACGACTAAATACTCTTACCAATACTTCTTCACTTCTTTATGTTTTCTACATATTTTTAAAAGTTTAACAATTTGCTCATCGAATGAATTCCATTTACAAGCCAGTGCTTTAAACAGATATTCTACTAGAGAATTAAACTGAAATTCAAAGTCAATTTAATTTGTCAAAGTAGATAAGCTCCGCAAAAGGGTATCGTGGCAAGCTCAGATATAGTAGCCATAGTTCAAGATTGGCTGCTGTGAATAGTTTGTCTGCGCACCGTGGTTGTGGCTGGCTCGCATCACAATGTGAGCTTAACTAAAATAAACTTTCACCGATTTCATAAAGCGAAGAGCAGCAGTCGCAGCTGAAGTAAACAAGTCGAAGTCAAGTTGCGATAGTGTTGAACAAAAATTAGTCTATGCTTTATGTGGTAAGGAGCGGATGTTCCATTGAAGATTCATCAAAAGCGCTTCCTGATTTGCTGCATGTCATATATGTTAAATCTGTATAAATTAGTTAAAGCTACAAGTACAAAACGAATACTGATTGAAGTTCTCTTGCAACTCAATGCTGCCAGGCCCTATATGCAAGGAGATGCTGCTGCTGCTGTTGCACATTGTTTGTTGCCCGACGGCGTCTCTTGTGATGATGTCCCTCACCAGTGACATAGGATATGCTGTGGCTGGTCTCGTGTCCCTGTTGGGCTGCTGATTTTAATCCCAAAATTCCGGCCATCATTAGGGCAACCATGGCAACGCCTAGTGCTTTCATAGCCAGAGCCCCGATGCCACCTAGACCCAGTACGGCCATCATTTTGCCAAACATCAGCGCCATGGCCAGGAGCAGGCCTTGTCCCTTGTCCTTTTTGCGTGCCTCTGGATAATCAAAAAGGAGAGGAAATAAAATCGGAATTTATGAGTCCGAATTCAGGATAAAGCAAAATACTGCCCGTTCAATGCATAAACTTTGGCTCTTTGTGAAATAAATTCCTTTTGTCAGGCAAATTGAAAGGCTAGGACTGCAAAAATGTTCTGCACACTGAGAAACGTAAATTCAAAATAGTTATGGTCGGACTGCTTTAAATTAAATACTCTTATTAACAGCATAATAGAGCTAGAACAATAATGAAAATCAGTCCTTTTTTCGAGATTTAAATATAGATTCACTTAGGCAACTCATTTACAGTTCAAATGAGTTCTTAAAAGGAAGTCCTTAAAAATGATTCAGTGGGTAAGAAAATAGTTTTTCTTATACATAATAAAAGCTGTAAAATAATCAGTTTAATATCTCTGTTGATGTATACTTGCGAAGTCAGTCATCTGATATTTAAATAACTAAGTTAGTTTAAAATATCTTCTTAAACAGAAAAATTACTTAATAATTCTTATCGTTATATAACAGTTCGATTGGAAAAACTCAAGTCAAATTTCATTCGCCCACAGCTTCACTCATTGGATAGATGCACTTCAATTACTCTGCAAACTAATTTTATACACTTTTTGAAAATTTAACATCATTTAACATCAGAAAGTGGATGAAAGTTGCTTCTTAAGTTTATACACATTTCTGAAACTTTTTCGCACACTCCGGAACTTATTTGAGCCTTAATATTGAGCAAATACCAAAACTTAACGGCAACAAGTGTCTTAATCCTATTAAAACTTTTCCAACCAATTGAACAGAAAATGCAAATCAGCATTTGCACCATAGCACCCACCTGCTCCTTGCGCCTTATCAGAGCTTGGCTCCTCGAGCAAATCGGAAAGCCTCAAGTTAAGCTCGTGCCTGCGCAAGTATGAGGACAGGCTGTCTAGCAGTGTGGCATCTACATCTGCGGTGGCAGTTGGAGGCACATCCATTTCGTTGGCCAAGGGTACTATCTCCAGGCCACGCATTATCACCAACGGTTTTTCGTCCCTGCTCAGATTCCGCAGCACATTTCTTATGGCCCGCTCACCACGACAAAGCAATGTGGTTGGCTCTTGGATGCAGTTGTCCAGCCGGGCACTGGCCAGGCCCAGCAGGCAGAGCAAGCTCAATGAATTAGAGTGGAATAGACGACACATGTCACTCAAGCGTTGTTTGCGTATCAACTAAAAGCCTTGACAATGGCCTGGTCATATTTTATAGCCAAGTATTCTGAGGCGCTTTCCCAAGGCCAACGCATTCGAGCGAATTGTCACAATTGAATCGAAACATCATAAAAAAATTAAAACAATAGCTTTAAATATATGTATATGTATATAAGTGGAAATGCTTTCAGTTTGCGTTGCGTTTTTCGCGTTTGCATTGCAATTTTCTTCTTCAGTGACCGTTGCAATTTTCAACGGTCAGTTGGCCAGACAGTTGGTCGTGGGTTGCGCTTGGCTGAGCCGACGGAAAAAAATTTTCTTTTAAGGTATAGCTTCCCACTCTCGAACTCTTAAAATTATACAAATTACAGGTAGTCCAAGTGCTACAGGGAGTTCCTAACGCACACCCTATAGCTTAACAAGTAGTTCACACAATTGTCTTCTTACTGAGCCTAAACAACTCTATTAGCCCCGTACGAGGTGCGTGTCGCCTGCCCGTCTCAAAAAGCGAAAGTTGCCTCAAATTTTGATTGCTTTGTCGAATGTGGCTTAAACAAAAGTCTTTAAACTATTTAACGGTTTTGGTCATAAACCAAAAACAAATTTGAACCATGGCGACATTTTATGTGCCCTGAGTCTCTTGCAAGTGGTTAAGAAGTAAGGAGTTTTATTTATTCGTGCATTTGTAAGTAACTGACAGAAGGCTCGCCCAATTGCAATGTTTAACTGATATATTTTTTCGCAGCACCAGACAACATAACAGATAACTTGGCCATGTCCACCGTTCTTTCGTCCATTCTGTAAACATTTTTCTGTTATTTTAACAATTCTTATTTAAAAAAAAACCGAACAGATAACTCGAGTACATCAATTTGTAATTGCACTGCAGGGCTTATCAATAATTATTGTAAATACATTCGTGATCGCCAAACATATATCGGAGAATTTCGTAGATAAGACATCTTACGTATTGGATAACTTTTATTAGAGTATCCATTCGTTGCACATATTAAATAAAACAAGAGTCACTGGTTCTTAGCACGCCTGGAGCTGTCTTCCCTGTACTGAGATGATCTATTTGCATTTCATAAGCTGAGTGACACGTTTAGACTATTTTGTAATAGTGCATACTGTATTAATCAAATTGACATGACTTCAGCTCGAAAGACCACTAGTGCATAAATCAAAAGAAATCAACATCATTATCATCATCAACATAATGATCAGCGTGAAATGATGGTGATGAACGTAGCTGTGCACAAAAGCAATAACTTTCACTCTCGATGTATTAATTTTTATATTTAACATATTGTTGTTCAAAAGCCGTGCACACACATATACAAGGCCTTATATTATTGGGAATTTAAAGCTCCTCAAAAAAACTTTTTATGTGTGGATGTATGTATATTGTATTCATAACAAAAACAAGTCAAGTCAAAACGTTATTGAGCTCCGCTTGAGCCTCACCGCTTTGTGAAGTCAACCAAAATTGATCTGAACTCGTTACGTTTTGGTTTTTTGTTGACGTTGCCGGCAATAAAAAGAAAGTATCTACCGGCCACGTATCTTCTCAATAACAGCAGCAGCAGCAGTCCATCAAGAGGCAGCAGCAGCTGCTCCATATAGCTTTGGTGTCCACCGGCGGAACCTATCGCTGTTGCATGGAAAGCGCTAGACGCAACAAAAGTTTGATTCGTTTTATTCCAGCGTGCGACTATTGAGACTTTATTCACAGCCTATTGTTAAATTTTCAATTGTTGTTGCTTAGATCTATATATATTCAACTAGTTATAATTGATTGTTGTGCATCATCCGTATTTCCATTAATTGAAGTTTTCATGGCTCCAGTTTCAATCAGCTTTGCATGGTATCCGATTGATTGAGTGGCTATTCTTCAGCTATTCAGTCGCAACATGGGTGGGTGGCGGCATGTATTCAATAAGCCATCTAGCACGGTGAATTACCCTGTTGGACCATGTACACAATTTCGCATTGCTACATTATATTCAGATTGATTCAGTTCATAACATGCTTCACTCCTTTTACTGGCAACATAAGTCATTTAAAAAAACGGTATGCTTTATGATACTCTCTGTTACATGAAGTTGATTAATTGTTACCCTTTACTAGTTAGAAAATTCTATCGGATATTTTTCCATCAGTTACTTAGCCTGAAAATAGGCACATACAAAATATACATAAAAAATATACTGTACATGTATTTCAAGCATTAAGTTGTTAATGCACTCTTGGAGACATAACTGGAAGTCTTTTATAATTGCTTCGCAAACTTTGGCAGCAAAAGGACTCAGTATCTTTGGTACTTTTTGCCAATGTTTATTTTACAAAAGGTTTTCCCTCGATTAGATTTTCAGACTTGTAAACAATGCTCTTCTCTCGCACAATTCTGCTAATGAACTTATTGAATCCTTCTTTCATGAGCCTTTCATTGCATTTTACATTTTGCATTTTGCATTTTAAGAGAAAACGTTGGTCAATACTTTTTTAATTTTTGCATTGTGCTCAAATACTTTAGCTTTATTTGTACAAATGCAATTCCTTTAGTCCTTATTAATTTAAATGCAATTTCATGCTATTTTGTTTTTGTATTTCATTATAATGCTTTGAAAACAATTTAATTAGAATCTACTCTCAGTATTTGTATTCATAAAAGCTTATTTAAATCATGGTGAATGTTTTATTTGCTTTGTCTATTTAAATTACCTCTGTAAACAATAGACTAACATATTAAATATTCCACTGCACTTAAATATTATGAATGCCGAAAAGGCTGCCACACTCAATTGAGCGCTCGAAAATATTCAACATTTTATAAATAATATGTACGCGTATTTGTTTCGCTAACTAGGAGAGGAATACAACATCATACGGACCCTTTGTCTGGTGTCTGTGATACTAACTAAAAAGTAATTAAAGTAATTGTGGTAAGAGGTATTGCAAAATTTAATTGTAATCAGAAGCCGCAGCAAATACTTGATCTGGTGAAATCTAATGGAAATGTGCGAGTAGTCTTATTTATAAAACAATTAGATTAAAATAAATTAAACGAATCGCTGGATGCAGGCAATCGATCTGCCAACTACAAAATATAAACAAGAATCAACACGAAAGCGCAGAAACAACAACAACAACACGAAATTCAGTGGTGAAATTTGTGCTGGAGAAAATAAAAGAAAAACAACATCAGTGAATACAAAACAACATTTTACTACTCAACGGAGCGTCTGTCTGGCGCAAACAATTAAAAAGAAATAAAAAATGTAATAGCAATAAAAGAAAATCTATATATATATATAGCAAGCAAATATATTAAATTTATTTAATTGCCAATAGTATACTCGTATTTTTTTGCATGTCTCTAGGCCATTTATTTATCCCGGTGGGGACACTCAATTTAAAAGAAGACATGCAACAATATTGAAAAGCTTTCGGAAAACGAGAACTTTTCGTTTTTTTTTTTTTGCCAAAAACCGTTAAATAATTAACGCAGTATCAGTTCTATACATACATGAATTATTCAATGTTCTCTTTTTGATAATGATTTTCCTTGTACTGGCCTTTGAGGGGCAAAAAGGGCGCATACTCAACTCTGAAAAAGTTTCAACTTTGTAAACGCAACAATCGAATCACGATGCGACAATGAAAACAACTTCAAAGACGATCTAGTCGGGTGGGACCGACTAATAATAATACTAATAATACTTCCCTTTTTTATGCTAACTTATATTTTGAATGAATTGAAATTTTAGTATTATTTTAGAAAGAAAAAACAAATACATAATCTTATTAAATTGTCTAGTTGGAACCTGTTAGCAAAGTCCAAGCATTTATTTTTTATTTATTGACGAAATTGATTAAGTTAAATAGAAAATGAGAGATTAGTTTTATTAACAACTATACATATTACACATGTCACATACCTGCCCACTATTCACCTATGCCCAAATTAACCATTATCAAGTGAGAGGAAGCAATGCGAAATAAAAACAAGATACGGCGTTTGACAGTTTCTTCTGGCATCAAAAAACTTTGAAAGTAAATTATTTATTTTTCATATAATTTATGAAACATAATTTTGTTAAGTGCAATTGAAAACTAGCAGTTGAAGCTGCCCTCGAGCGGTATGTCCTTTGTCTGAAAAATGAAGATAAACAGTATTGTCGTCGCTGGTAAGGGGTGTATCCTTGGCGTAGCTAAAGGGCTCCTGTAGCGGAATGGGTCGCAAGTCAAGGATCATTAATGAGACATATTTGCACTCACACACTCAAATAACACAGGCACGCCTTACTGACACAGTAGATTGTCACAACTTGGATTGGCATTGGATTACCACTTTCTGAGCAGTGGTAACGACCGCAACGCCGTGCCACTGAGCGTCACTTTCCCTACCGTAGCAGTAGATAACGTGCGGAGCATGGTCATGGCCAGTGGATAGCACTGGATTATTCGATTCGATTCGGATGAAGTGGACTGGTGACTGGTAGATGGACATCATTACACTTTGGAGTAGCGACTGTTGCTTTCTTTTGCTTTTGTGTCTAGGCATTGACCGCACAGAGGACAATAGTGCGTAGATTGGGTATCGGATTGCTACAAAGCAAGCATCATGCAGCCACTGGAAACTGACAGAGGGTAACTGCCAACTGGGAACTGGCAACTAGAAGTTGGTAACTAGTTACTGCCTCTCATTCGTTTCGTTGGCCTGGCTGGTTCGACTGGATCATGGCTATTATGTTGCATAGACAAATCAGTCAACAGTTGGCCAGGTGAAAAATGGTACCATAGTATGAACGGTTGAGCTCTGATTGCCATTGCCAAAGCCTTTAAAATTACAGTGCAACAAGCGGCAAGTTGCAAGCAGCAAGTGGCAAGCGTCAAAAACTGTGGCAATTATATCAAGCAGTCGACTAGCCTGCGTGACTGCTAAAGTGAATTTGTTATTAGCCAAAAGTAAGATGCAGCGTAAAGTGCTGATGCCTCAGCCTTGCCACATGTGCAACACAATGTAACAGAGCCGTTGAATGCTGCTGAATGTGGTTCCAGCGGCTACTTATGAAAAACGAGAGCTAATAGTTCGTTTCACTTTTCTTATATTATTTATTATTTATTTATATGTTGGTAACTTTGTAGCACTTGCTGACTACTCCCGGCTCCCAATTGACGCGCCGAGGCGTGGCCATTTGCTAGCACTGCGCCACCAACCCCACCTGCTACGTCAGACCCACCAACATCATCGAATGGCGCTTTTTTAATTGTTCGCGATGGCTTTGTTTGCTTTTACTTTTGCCTGCAAAATTGTTTTGCTCAAATTACTCGCAAATTAATGAGCAGAAAATTAACCACATTAGAGAACTGCATGGCTAATGTAATGAGCAGAGAGAAGGGGTTCAAGTGAAACAGGATGCCTCTCATGTGAACATTTGTCGTGAAGCTAATTAAATTGCCTGTAATTATCATAGCCTTTGAGCCTTATGCACTGGCAACCTCCATCAGAGATCAAAGTGTGCCATGCAACATGGGGCAAAATCGCATGCCATTGCTACAGCAACTGAACAGTGGAACAAAGACGAAACTAACAAATATAATTTGAAACTTTATTATATTATTATTGCCTAATAAATTTGAAAATTATATTAATAAGTGAAGAGGAAATAAATAAGTTTAAAAAATCGCTTGTTCATCTTTTACCGAAGAATCATAAAATTTTCAGTTTATTTTCAATATGCCCAGATATGTTAAATCAGATGATTATATCTCTAATATATTTTCTTTTCCTTTAAATTATTTTAAGTTTTAGATATAAATAAATATGAACTTTATCAGAATAGTTTATATGTGTGTTATAGCAGATATTTATTGAATACATATAACACGTTAATGGAATACATTGCCCATAACTTCGGATTATAATGCTTACTTATTATTTCTGATAATAATATATGTTGATTTACTAAATCAGCAGATTTTGTTGAGTGTTCATGCGGATTTGCCCACGGTACATGGCTCTGCTGGCTGCTGCAATTCAATAAGTCTGCCCGCTGAGCGATGGCCGTCACTCTGTTGGTTGAAATCAAAACTGTATCAAAGTGGTTCGCAGTATAATATGCTTAGGCATTGCACGGTAGTTGTTGCTGACGTCGACGACGTCGTCGCTGGTCCGTGCTGCGGCTAGTGCTGCTAACAATAAAACTGAGTGGCATGCAGCAGCAAGTAATTAGTCTTTATATCGGCGTGTTGCGACGTGCTGCACCAGCTGCCAACCACTTTGCAGAACATCCATATGAAGGATACGCCGCGTGCTCGTACTCGTCCTTGTCCTATTCCTGTGCTCTGTTGTGCTGTATAGTGTGTATAGTAATTGCGTGCTGTGCTTCATAAGTGTTGACCTAAAAAAGGCTACCGAATCAATTAATAAACGCAAAACATGTTACAATACATCGCTGCTTTCTGCGCGTTGGTTGCACTTTTGAATGTGCCCCCAACCTCTGCGGCAATCCACAAACGTACCGGCGCTAAAGAGTCCAACGCTCTGGGTACGGAACCAGAAGTGAGGTCCACCCAAAAGCATAATCCTGCGGCAAGTGTGGAGAACACGGATCTGCAGGATAAGCTAAGCTGGAAGTGCGCCAACAATGCGAGCTGCCTGCACAACGTGGCCAATGGAATTATGGCTTCGTATCGTCGCGGCGAAACCATTAAGCTGGGCCTCTTCGATCTGGTCAAGCTGCCGCGTCTGGACGAGACTCATAAGTACACGTGGGGCACCGGCCGTGGTCTGTCCAGTTTTATGGACTTTGTCAGCGGCAATGCGATACGTGTGCCCGTGGGACCAATGGTGTTCAGCGTGCAGCGAGCGGAGGACGACAGCGATTA
Source organism: Drosophila pseudotalamancana (assembly GCA_037075185.1). Classification (NCBI taxonomy): domain Eukaryota; kingdom Metazoa; phylum Arthropoda; class Insecta; order Diptera; family Drosophilidae; genus Drosophila; species Drosophila pseudotalamancana. The sequence continues at coordinate 81,329 of JBAMCK010000155.1, forward strand.
CATTGAAGTAGCGCTACTGAAAAAGACGTCGAGTGGTACAGGTAATGGCCAGTGGTTGCTTGATTGATCACCTAATTGGCTGCCCACGCAATCACTTAATCCCAATCAAAGTCAGAAAACATATGCTCTCCAATTGGCGTACATTTCTTCCTGCATATGTTGGAGTAATTGTTATGCGGCTGGCATTCGATCGCCAGTTGACCTAATGCGACATACTTATTTATGCCTTGAAGCAGCATATGTCAAATGCCTAACCTTGACGGGACCTCTAGCGCATATAAATGACATGCCGTCTGTAGGTCTAGCTGCCATTATTTATATTCATTAGGTGTGACTCTCGTTGAAAACATCAATCATAACAGAGCTCTTCAATCCTATGCAGTCCCAACTACTTCTACCTACTACCTACTACCTACTACCTATCGACCCACATTAAAGCCATAAAGCTGAAAATGTGTCCTGTTTCTATAAATCTATAACAGGACGTCTACAGGGCAGCGGCGGTGGAGGCGGCGGGCTGCTCGGTGGCGGCGGTGGAAGTGGTGGTGGCCTTCTGGGTGGTGGTGGAAGCGACAGTGGCGGCGGAGGGTTACTCGGTGGACGTCGTCGCCAGCAGCACCAGGATAAGAAGCAGTTCCAAATGTACATACCCATGTATCTGGCCGCCACTACTTTTGGCTGGACCATGGTTGCCGCCAAGGCTGTCGGCTTGCTGACGCTTAAAGCACTCATACTGTCCAAAATAGCCTTTGTCGTCGCAGCCATTGTGCTAATTAAGAAGCTAATGGACAATGCCAGCGAAAAGTAAGCTAGCAGCAGTGAATAAACAGCTGGTTTAGACTCCCTTAAATCTTCATTTGCAGAATGATGTACCAGTTCCCGGAGCACACGCCCTACATGATGCCTTATGGCATGGATTATCCAATGCATTCCGGCGACCTTTCGCCAGAGATGTTTCCCGGTGCACTGCATCAGCTTGCCGTTGCCGGCGGTGGTCAGATGCCGCATCCCGGTCATCCCGGATTAGAGAGTCTGGGTGCCGAAAGCCATATGCAATCGCAGGTTACGGGCGATGGCAACAACACCAATCCGCTTGCCGCCTTGGGCGCCTACGGCGGATTAGGGCATAAGATCAAACGTGAGGACTCTTGGATAGCAAAGAGTAAGTACATTATGAGCGGCGCCATAAAACATCATTTTCCTTGTTTCAGACAGCCAAAGCTATATGGCCGCTGCATTCTGGTAGATCGCCAGATCAAATCTGGGGCAGTCCTGGCAAGATCTTGCTCATCATGGCAGCAGCTGCAGCTAAGGCGAGCATTGAGGCAGATGAAGATGATGGGGATGTATGAAAAGTAGTTATTCCATAGCCTGACTTGATTTAAAGACTTGAGTTAGCATCTATGAACATACCCAGTATTAGGAGATGCATCATATATTAAGATGAAGACTAGCTTAGTAAGGAATCTGAGAGACAGAAGGATAGTCAAAATTTATGACCCGGCTAAATATAAATTGTGATTATTTACAATAAATCCTGTAGGATTGCAGAATGTTTTGACATCCATACATAGAGAGAAAAACTAAAAGTTTTAAGTTGTAAAAACGTATTAATGCAAAAACTATTCATTTCATCAGTGATTTATTAGCAGCTTTGTGATAAAAAATTTTATATGGCACAATAGACGTATTTTATTTATATATTTAAAAAAAAAAGTTATCAGTGCCGTGTATTCTGAAACAGTTAATATAAAACTAAATAAAAACATTAATTTCCTGATAAAATATAGCTTTATCTGGAAATTAATATTTTCATTTAGTTTTTTATTGTTATATTGTAAGTTTAATTCCATTATATAAGCGGAAAATCCCTTATGAAATTTGTCAAAAATTAAGCCATAGACTAATTGCTTAATCCAGACCACTCACTAATACTTAAACAAACTTTGGCCTTATTCTTAGTTACCTGTTAATTAAAAAAAAAGTTAATTTCATGCAAAACTTGTACTGGCATAGCTTCTCACAAAATGAACTTAACTACTTACACTACCTTTCGGCTATTTTATACCCTGACCAGGTGCTTACCAAACTATAATAATAAGTCATATAGATCACTGTGCCCCGTATGAAAAGTTTTTGCTGCATACAAACAATTCGGTCATAATGTCACTTTCGTACCAACTATTGCAATAAGCCCGCAATAAAAGGTACACACAAACATACGCTTACGCTCATACGCATATTAGTTGTACTAAACGGCTGCATACTTTGCGGCTGCAAGTAAAGCAAGCGCGTAAGCCAGCTATGAAATGGTAATCAAAGATTTGTGAAAAGTTTGTTTTCTGAGTTCAATCTTATAAGTACCTATGAGTAGACCCATCGCCAGTAAGCGAGGTTATTAATAAGTGTACCCATTGCAGCCACACCAGCAAGACGGCCGCTCATCTACAACTACGTGCAACCGCAGATGCCTTTCTACCGTTCGTAGGTGCCCGGCTTTAGCCAATTCGTGCAGCTATTTGCCCCAAACCAAAGACTGTTAGAGGACAGTGTGAGAAAGGAGGTGAGGAGGTTCTGCTGCCATAACAAATAAACATCTGATGTCCGGCAAACCAGAAGTGCTTTAAAGCTACTTAATTAACATATATATTTATTCTAATTGTTATGTTTCTTTATTCAATTGCTTATAGTTTAAGTTTAGGTCTAACACACACACTTAGTGAACAATACTTGGAATTAGCAAGAAAAAATGCTACAAAAATTTAAAAAAAAAAGTTAGCTTCAAATAAAAAAGAAGAGCCCAAATGTGCTGAAAAGTTAATTAATTGTTAAAACCGTTTTTTAAATATTTTATTAAGTGTTGAGTATTTCATTAACATATCAAGTAATTAATAAATAATAAATAAATAAATATATATTCTTTAGTAAGGTACAAGTACACAGAATGAAAACATAGTTAAAATAAGGAAAATGCAATTAAAAAGAAATTACAAAGCCAGAGATAAAGACAAGGAATCTGAGAGATAGACAGAGAGAGAAAGAGAGAGACAGAGACGGCAACAGAGAGATGGAGAAAGAGCAAAGTGAGTTCGAAATAGTATTGTGAAAAGAGAAAACATTAATTTAAATATAAATAGGAGAGCGGGATATTTCACTTTGTAAATGCAATATTAATGAAAAGCTTTGCAGTTTTTGGTAGTGCAATTGTGATTTTCTTTACGTAATTTTCTTATTGCCCCAGCTTAGCGGGCTGCTGCACACTGTAGGCCATGTCCTGCGCCTCCTGGGCCATAATATGAGCCGGCACCTGCGCCAAGCCTTCTACAAAACCATCCAGAGCACGAGACCAGCCGGAGCTGTAGCTATCATGATGCGACGGCACTTCCACAATGGTCTTCTTCTGTGAGAGCAGCTTCTTCAGCGATATGATGACCGCCAACAACAGTGCGATTTTGGATACTATCAAAGCCTTGCCAGCGAGCAGGAAAAGTCCCTTCAGCAGGATGGCGCCCACCATCCCCGTCTTGGCGGCCATCATCATTAGCACTGGCCCCATGTTCTTCATTTTGCCGCGACCCTCCTCCAGCGCCTCAATGGGACGCACTGAGACACCAATGTTAAGGCTGCCTTTGGGTTCGCTGTTTACCACAAAGTCTGCGTTATCTGTGAACTTGTAGCGCAGTGTGCGCGAGCGAACGAAGCGCCACAGTTTGTTGGCTATCAGCAAACCATACGATTCCTCATCTGAGTCCATTGCGCGTGCCATAAGCAACTCATCCTCGATATCGTTTGGTACATCAGGCATTGCCCTAATTAGTGCAAACATTTCAAGTGCTTAGTGTCACAATCTCAAAGATAAGGCAACTCACCTGTTGCGTGAGACGCGGAAGTTTTCGCTCAGCTCAATGCTAGACTTCTTAAACAAACGGTCCAGAAATATGACCGTCTTCAGCATGGTGCACGAATGATTGTCATTCTGAGTGCACTTCTCATTCAGTTTAATCATGACCTTCTCTTCCGCTTTATCGCCGTACTCTCCGGTTATCTGGAAATGGGTATTAATGGTATGGGTGAACAGCAACAACAACGCTGCATCTGCCGATGCCAGATAAAAATGGAATAACAATAAATATTTTTGGACCCATTTCTTAGTTGAGTGAAAACAAAGGTTTGCCATTAACGTGGTGCAGTCCTGGGGCAAAATATTAAGATTTGGGGTCAAAAGGCTATCAACTCAAGCCGAACGCAGTTCTGTCCTGGATATCCATTATGCTGGAAATGTGCTGCGATTCTTCACTCTTATCGCTTACTTGTTCTTCTTTTCGTATACTTTTTGGCGAAAAACTTTTTTTACCCTCACCGAGTTGTCACTTCCGCTTAGGGTGGGCGTTGCACGTGCTGTTGCCAGGACGAGCGCCATTCCCATCAAAGTACAAGAAGTAAATGTTTGCATCTTGATGCTAATGTTTCTGCTTTACTAGTTACTGTTGTTTTTGTGTCACTTTTTTAGTTAGCTGCTTTGTTATTCACGGTATACACTGTTTGACTGTCCGTTTCATAAATATCCTGGCACCCACTCATTTACACACGCACAGCTCGGCCGCATCTACGCTCTGCTTGAATTTCGCGACAACTGTTCGGCGCCTGCTATTGACATCGTCGTCTTATAAGAAAACCTAATGCGAATTTTCCACCAGCGATTTCGATTTTATATGAAAAAGGCAAAAGCGTCGCAAACACAATGCAGGCCGACGTCGACGGCGACGTCGACGTTTGTTTTTGCAGCGTCAAACTAGTTCCAAGCAAAGTGTTTGTGTGTGTATTTCACACTGTCAGGAAAAGCTGATGAATCTGGGACTTGTTCAGCCAGTTTATGAAAATTCTAAGCTGGATTTGTCTGTGGCCTAAGGTCCAAAACACAGTCGGCCAATTGACTTTGCTTACGCATTCTTGCTCTTGCGGGCTTTTGTTTTGCTTTTCTTAGTTGATTCTGCCAAAACAAAGCGACTGAAAGTAAACCCAGACCCAGTTCCCAACAATAAACAGGCCATTTTCCAACAGATCTCCCTCAGTGACGCAAACGGAAGGGTGGTTGAGAAACTTGATGCATGTTGCGTGCAAACGTAAAAGCTTTTTAGTTTACATCAATTAACAACTGTCACACGTGGTCGAGACTTTGGTCACAGACATGTGCTCATCGCTCAAATGGAAAGCCCATCCAATTAAGAGTAGATTGAAAGCCGAAAAGGGGCTTAACACATCCTGTGGAAGTTATATGCATTACAAAAAGGCCCATAATTAAACTACGCTGACATAAGCTTGCCTCCAGCAGGTGTGCACTGACAGCAGTTGCATTTCATTAGCGCACATAATATTCAATGCCAGATTTTCATACGCAAAAGCATTTTTAACTTTTCGTTGCACTCAACCAATCGACTCTGGGCCTTATCTGAACTTTTGCACATAAATGTGGCGCATGGCTTATTGCATTATTGGAGTTCGGTTAGGTTAAGGGCTCGGATGCATGTTCGTTTGACCGTGTATCCCACAAATTGAATTAATTTGACTGTCATGCACACATTGTAAATTGCCCGACAGCCAACAATAACAAAAACTACAGCAACAATGAGAGCTACGACGCGGCCAAAGTAGGCTAACATGAGCTGCAAAACGGCCGGTCTACAAAATGTGGCACGCCACGAAAGTAGCCGGCAGTGGGGCCCACAAACCGCTACTCGATCTGACCATAAGCTGTTGCCTGTGCTGCTGTGTAGTGCGAAATTAAACCACACCAATATCAAAAACATTGCCTCCGTCTGAGCCAGTTTGTCGCTGTCGCTCCTCGCTTCTTTATCTACCCCCTGCTCACATGAATGCCGTCGGCCATTTCCAAAGTCATAACAATTTCTCAAGTGCTGCCGCTTTCTTTCGAAAAATGTGGACCAGTCGCCTGGTCCGATGCTGTTTTCGAAGCTTAGCCAGTGTTGTCACCAAGCGGGCAGGATGGACAGTACGGATGGGAAGGAGGATGAAACGACAGCTCTGCCGTTTTGGCATTGACTTGCAACTGCCAACACCAACTCCAAGACCACGCCAACCGAGGTTCCATTCAGAAATACGTGAGTAGCTTAAGTAAGCAAATAATGTAAAAGAGCAAAACAATGGATAAGTAAAAGAAATCACAACTTATTGTTATTTAAAAATCAATTTAATTAGCACACAAAACAACTTGGCCACCTTTTCATTTTTTAAAGCATAGCACATATAAATTATAAAGATTGAGCAATGTGCAAAAATGGTTTAAAATCCCAACGTTAAAACAATTATTATTATTAATGGAATTAAAATTTTGTTTGGTCTCAAAACATAGGTTAACTTAGCTCATCAATAAAGTACACTAGAACAATAAACTAGTTTTTCCAGCGTTTTCCAACTCTCTTTAAGGACATCTTATAGCTGAACTAAAGTTTCTGAGAAACATTTAATTAATAAATTTTGTACTCATTAAGGTTTCTCTCTTTCTGAAACACAAATAATATTTGTTGCGGCCCTCGCTGAAGAGAAGAACGATCAAACACGCCAGGCCACTTTTCCTTTGCGCTGGCCGTCAATTTCGCGCCTTGGCATTTCATTGCCTTAATTAAAAGCTGCATTTTATTTGTGGCAGCTTCAAAGGCAGACAACGAGAGCAAAAGCGAGATACACACAAACATCTTTGGAAAAACATTTAATTGTGAAATTTTATATCGTTAATTAACACACCCCTTCAATAAGAGTGACGGCTGCGCCGCCCACCAAATAGGCATTTGCTTTGAACTTAACATTTGAATTTTATTTACAGTTAACGTAATAAATATACTTATAGGAATGCAATAGCCAGGGCGCAAAATAAATAACAAAGACCTGGTCTGGATCGGTACATCTTCTAACTCTTCTGCTGCTGCGCCTGCGGCTCGGCGGCAATATCCTTGCCTGTATTGCGGCCATAGTAGCCATTGTAGGCGCCTTCCTGGGCATCGCCAAAGCTAATGGAGTTGCCGCCCACCTGGCCTTGGACTTGACCTTGTCCCTGATAGCTCTTGCTGTAGTAGTCGCTGTAGGGCTTGGCAAACGACGGCTCTGGGCGGTAGTAGGGGCCGGGAGCACCGCCTCCATGGCCGCCTTCATAGTGCTCATGATGATGATAGTATGTGGCAGCACCTACGCCCTGGGGTGTGTACTCGGGGAAAGTGTTCTTGTTGCCAAAGAGACCAGACAGGCCACCGCCAAAAGCACCACCTACACCGCCTGGCGGGCGGCACAATTTGAAATAGGCGAAGAGGCCAGGCAAAATGATGGCAGCCAATCCCAGAATCTTCTTTAGACCTGCAATGCCCAGAATGAAGGGCAGAAAGAGCAGCAGTTTCAGCTTAAAGATCTTCAGCACCAGCAACAAGGGAATAATCATCTTCTTCAACTTCTTGCGTGCTGTGAAAAGCGAAAGATTAGTCTACACCAAACACTGCTGTATGAGTGGGTAAATTACAGAAGTGGCCGGCGCGCTTGTTCTCAATGACATCCAACTCATCGTCAATGTCATTGCCTATGAAGCGCGCCTCATAGCGTCCAGCTTCGGTGAGCTCCTCGGGCCACTCCACCTCCAGAGCAGTGGACTTAATAAAGCTGCGGCACAAAAAAAAGGAAATTGTTAAACAAAGAACAAATATATATTATGCATAAGCTCCTAAATTTTTCAAAAGTTTTGGCGAGTCAATTAAAACTGTTGGGACCCACATTAATTTAGCTGAACCACGCGCCGGAAGACTTGAAATAATTTGACTAATTACCTAACCATTACAACTTACCGTTCGACGCGACGTAAAGCGTATTTCACCAGCAGATTCCAGTCATCATCCTCGGCGCGCGGTTCCTCGGAGTACTCGAAAGGTTCCTGCAGCAGCGAGCGCTGTTGGGTTTCCGGCAGACGGACCACGCGTGCAAAGTCCGAGAGGCTGTCGAGGATGAAAGATGAGTATGCAAAGATTATATAGGTTTAACAGTTGATCCTACCGATAATGATCCTTGTAGAAGATTTCGTCAAAAGTGTTGAGAGCTTGAGTCTTGAAGCACTCGGATAAATCGCCCCCAAGGCAGTTGCTGTTAGTGCGCGCCAAATAGGGGTCGTTGTCATTGCCCAAGCCAAAGATGCTCAGAATGGATGAGCGACCACGTTCCTCTCCCATACCAGGCTGCGCTACATGCTGCGGTTGCTGCTGGAATTGTAGCGTCTGTTGCTGCGGCTGCGGCGCATAGATCTGCTGTATGTTGTTGGACGACTGCTGGTCGGGCAGACGCAGTCCGTCGGCGGCCACAAAGCCGATTCCGCAGCAGGAAACGATAGTCAGCAAGATCAGCGCTCCCATTGTCATGGCTAAGAGAGAGAAAATTTAAGATGCGTTGGCCAAATTTTCCATAAATAAGACATTAAAAGCTTAAATTAAAACACATGTTTCCACGGTGATAGCTTTATCGGCTCTGAAGCGTCGCTTAGCTCGCCTCTTGATGCCAGCTATGAATTTTAAAAGTGTGTGTCAGTGTATGTTTTACCATTCCTTTTTTTTTTTTTGGCAACATTTATGTTTGGTTTATTGTCTGTTGATTGGCCAAGCTGCTTAGTTTTTAGTTGGCGTGGGCTCAACTCACAACTGACACACTTTGTAGCCTTAGCAGTGGAATTGCGTTGGTCATGACCATTGCTGAAGCTTTTATCAGCCGCTCTTGGAGCCAAATTTTGCGATTATTTGCACACACGTAATAACTCTCACTTTCTAGCCAACAGCAGCGCTTACAACTAACAGTGCTCGCAGTAAGCTTAAACAGTTAAACGAGCTTTCTGCGGCTTGGGCGCCGAATATAAACCGTAGTTTAAGAGCTCGACTGCCCCAAAGTGAAATGCATTCAAACCAGTTTTAACTTACATTGTGAGTGGGTTTGTTTTTTTTTCGGTTTTGTGGGTACTTAACCCATTAGTCCCAAAAAGCTAGAAAAAAGCAACTGCACGTAATTTTAATCATGAAAAAAAGCATGTTACTAAAATATATAGTATTGATTGGTATTTAATTAATTATAGGTTATTCGAGGTTATTGCCACGAACAGCTTTTCAAAAACATAACTAAATAATAAAATCATATTTAATAGGATTTCCGCATATATATATGTGTATATATATATATATATATATATATATATATATATATATAGAAGTAGTAGTGATTAAATAATGTGTAAAAAATGTGGAATCTTCTGCTCAAGTACACTTTCTATGTTTGCTATGAATTCGCTTGTCGGGGCGCCATGTCGCCCAAAACTGTGCTGTAATAAGCATTATGGCAAATGGGAATATATATGGCAGCATATACGAGCCGAACCAAAAGTAGACGACGGACATAAGAATTTTAACGAAGCTTGAAATATTCGAGAGCATCCGCGAAGTATGCAATTCATTTACTGTTTGAATACAGTAATGACCCTAATTGGTGTTGAATCTAAACTTGATTTTAAGTGTAATGTATGTAATTTGAGATATTATGCTAATTTTAATTTATAATTAATTAAGTTCCATCAAACCCAAAGCATTGCGAAATTGAAAGCTAATACGCTGACAGCTCGAGTTGTTTAGCTTTTTAATTAACATTATCATTGAAGGTCAATGAAATGTTCGACGAGGCATAAGCATTGCTAAACCATATGCAAATGAATGCTATTACCCAATTTATTTGTAATCATGAGTTCACATTAAAAACTGAAATATGTATTTATGTTTTTCGCTTTTTTAAGCTTTTTCCATGTTGCTTTTTCTATGCATATTGCATAACACGTAGCACTTAATTTCACTTCACTTTGTTGTATTGCTGTGGTTGTGGCCTTTTTACCTTTTACTACTTCCTATAAACACTTGGGTTTGTTGGCTTTGTCCTTAACAGTTAAAGTAAGTCTTCAGACCTGGACTTCAAGATGGCTTACAAGCGACTGTGCTGCTGGCGTTGCCCACCAAAGACTTTATATGAAATACGAGAAGTGCCGAGAAAGAGGTACAAGCAAAAACGTTGCTTTTTTTGTGACCAAAACCCACACGCAAAACAAAACTAAACAAAACATCACTTAACAATGAGCCAGAGCAGAGCGGAGCTAGAGCACAGACCCCAGCTCCAATATATAATATGAATGGCTGAGAGGCAGTCGCCCGATCAGACCATTCAAGATGATGTTAAAAAGACGTCAACACACTCACACTTGCGGTAGGTTGGGGTTGCCCAAGCGATGTAGGTCTGTGGGCTGCGGCGTCAACGACTTTGCGTCCGGCTGGCTGGTTGAGCGTCGCGAGCGCCTTCAGAAAATCCCAAAATTATTGTGGCGCACGTCGAGGCCTTGGGTCAAATTTGAGTTTAATTTAAAGAGCTGATGACTCACCATATGGATCAGCGGGAAAACGTACGTCACAGCCATTCCAACAGATTATGTAACGCTGAGCTCTGGTAATAATCACTTTTACTGTTTAACTTAAATGGGGGGCAAAGGTAGGATTGTCTGTATGCACCAACTGCACTAATTTTATTTGCTTTTTGAACAATTACACCAATTTATTCGGAAAAACCACTGGATGGTAAAAGCTCAGATTAAAGTGGTAAATTCCCAATGGAAATTTTCCTCAACGGAGAAGTTGTACAGAGAAAATAACATTTATACGTCACAACAGGCTGGCGAGAGGTGTAATTAATATTTGGGCACAGTCGTAACTCAAGCAATTCCTAACTTTAGTCCGAAAATGTGGAACTTTGACAATGGTGATATGGGTCGGACAGTTGTGGCAGCTGTCATGTTGCCTAGCTCCAATTGCTGTACAATTACTTGATTCTCCAACAAAATGTACTTGCATGAGAATCAACAGAAATGAAAAGTATACCTAAGTGGAAGATACTCTGTAAACTGAATTGCCTGGAATGAGATATACTTATTAAACACTGAACATTAAATTCTATTTGAAAGATTTCCCATAAATGATTAAATTTATATGTTTCATGAACATGTTTAAATGGACAACACTATTAATACCTTTAAAGAAAAGAGTACACCAGATGAGGCTGCATACAATATATTATAATTAAACGTATGAAGCTGCATGATCAGTATTTATATGGCTCTTTCAGCTCGGACAGATACATTTTTAAAGTGGAAAACAATTGTCAAGTTCAAGAAGCAAGAAATAAATTACAAAAGAAACCGCAAGAATTTAATCATAATCAAAATTGGGGAAAACAAAAGAAAAATTCAATTTGTACTTGACAACCAGAATCCTTAGAATGACGATATTTCAATATATATAAGCATTCAAATCATCCATCATAAAATTAAAGTTAAAGTTAATAGAATACATACATATTCAATTGCAATTGCAATATAAAAAAAAAAATGTATGGTTCATGTAATTTGATAATTATTTTTAAAATAATATACATTATATATAATATATTCTTGTCGATACATACCAGATTTTTACTCTCACGTTGTATTTAGACTCAGATTTCATTACAATACAATACAATAACGCACGCATTTTTAATATTCAAATTTTTAATTTCACAATTGAATGAAATGAAAATCGTTTTGACAACTTTATAATACAGATGAAACTTTATTAATTTGATTTAGAAGCTTAAGCAGCATCAAACAATTCAAGGCTGTCTCAATGGATAACAATATTAAATAAATAAATAAATAAATATTTAAGTTAAATATATATAAATAAATTAAAGTGTTTAAATAAATACATTAAAAAACTCAGCTAAATGGCTAAAAATAACAGCAATTGTTTTGCTTGTTAATTAAACTATTCAACACATAAAATTCTTTATTTACAGCACATTAATTAAAGCCCCGAAACACAAAACCGTCGGCACATTCTTGGTTATATATATTCAAATCTATATATAGAAATGGGTAGTATATATATAAATCGTATATAGTCGTTAACATGTATTCATGTATGGCTAGGCTAAGGGTAAATTTGCATAATTACAGCTACTGTCATTAACACCTGATGTGGCCTGGTCCTGACTCGTGTGACCTTTCACATACTACATCCTTCGTCTTGATGCCTTACGTCAATTTGCGTGCATGCACTAATTTGTTAATGTCGTTGTAGGTGGAAAGCATTGCGGGATTTTCGAAATCCTTGAATTCCTTACATTTAACAAACGATTGCTCGCAGTCGATTCCGTCTTGACCATCCTTGGCGGCGCGCATGTACTTAAAGAAGCGCAAGATGTCTGAATTATCAGAGGTGGGTTTGCGCAGTTCATTTAGTTCGCTGCAATATAAGCCAGAAAGTAACACATTTAAGAAATCTTTAATGCGATTCATTCCATTTAACTGCATAATTTCGGGCGAGTCAAAAAACTCACCGACTGAGTTGAGCCGAAACAAGGTTGCTGTACGGAGCATACTTTGCGGGATTGGCATACATCAGACAGATCAGTTTCTCGCGACAATGCTCATTCTCCGAATTGAGCTTAAGCTGCGCAAATACTGAGTCCAGGCGCGACAGCAGCGGACTGTAGAAGGGATCGTAGTTCGATAAGAGCAGCGATGAATTCGGGACCTTTTGGAAGCTCTGGAATGTGTTCATGTTGGCCGGCGATGTTGGCTTTTTTGCCATGCCAGGCGCCGCCATGCCGCTGGAGGAACCCGCCGAGAGGCTCTGCGAGTTCTTGAATGAAGCGGAGCCAATACTTTGCAGCGCACTAAGATATGTCTCCTGCATCTGTTGTCCACCATAGCGAGAGAGACTGGGCGAGCTCAGCGAATTTGGATTAAAGGGCGCAAATTGTGCCTGCTGCTGGGAGGCCTCTGCAAAATGTGAGATATCTGTTAGAGCTATTAAATAACTACCATGAACCCACGATGCGGACCTGCATTGTACTCATAGCCAGCATTATTTTTACCATCATCGGCCATGCCGAACTTGTTGTCATCCTCAAAGTTAAGGCTGTTATCCCTAAAGTCCAGTTCTTGTGGCGGATCCATAGGACGAACAAACAAAGGCACGGAGCTGGCCGAGCCCGAGGTAATCCCTGTTGACAAATTGAGCAGTTTAACAGTTGAAAGAAATACAATAGAGCCCAAGTGGCCAGTAAACACAATTAATAACTCACCCTTGCCAATTAGACGACTTACGCTGCCAATAATTGTTGGGAGAAACAGTGCGAGCAATAAACTCTTCAGCACCTGCAGGACCATGTAGATGGGCCACATAACTTTCTTCAGTCCTGCCAGTAAAATAAATCGTAAGCGAGTGTGAGAAGTAAGTAAAGCTTTAGGCTTACCTGCAAAAAACAACAATCGAGCACTTTGCAGAGCACGCGGAACATTGAGCTGCACACTGGCAGAGTTCAGAGCGCTCCGTTCGAACCTGATTGGTTTTTCCTGCTGCTTTGTAGAATTCTTCTGTAGAGCGAGCACCAGACCCGGCATGGGCTCATATTTTCCCTCTGTAAAAAACTGTTGCACATATTCCAGAAGTAAGACCTCAAGACCCTGTAGCTCGTTCTCCATCATAAAGGCGGTTTTGTTTGATTCGGTTACTGTGACAAAGGGCTCTTTTGTGATTGTCTTTTCGGTTGGATTCAGTCTAAATTCTGGATGGGCACTAAGAGATTTCTCTGGTATGTAATCCTTGCGCTTCATTGCTACGGCCAGACGCAAATCGCTCTCGCTCTCGACTGGGTGAAAGACACGGTACTGGCCGGATTTTGTAAACACGTTTCGTGAAATAAACTCGGGGCTAATATCCCTCGGCAGAATGGGTCGAAAGGCGTTATCATCGTTGCGAGCCACGCCCATCATCGTAGTCAAAGGCTGACTGAACGCCTGGTCACTGGTTCCTGCTTTTTTAAATGAATTTGTCAAAGCAATTACATGCCCCAGGTGACCAAGAAGTTGCAGCATTAACAATGCTAACAAGAGCGGACTGCATAGTCGCTTTCTGTGTGTGTTTGCTTTTAATATGAGCTGATGCCTGCCTTCTTTGTTTGCCTTGCTTAGCATTTTCACTAAGCTTTACCAGCACCTCTTCTCGTAATTTGTTTATATTTTTTGTTTTTTTTTTTTTTCTGCAGCAATTTCATGCCACAGTTTCTCTGGCTCGCTATTGATCGTTCTGTTTGCTCCGCTCTGCAATGAAATTCAAGAGCATTAAAGTTATTTTTCACTTCTCAATTGCAATTGCTAGAACTGCGATTCGGCCGCGAATAAATCTTTTTACGGCGTGTGCGTGACAGTTGGGCTGATTGTGACCCTCCGCTGCAGCCACCGCAGCATTCTAGCACCAACTTGCTAATCAGTATGTCTAATACTAACAACCCCTCTCCCTCTCGGTGTCCCGTACCGTTTTGTTAGGCATTAAGCAAGCAATGCACGTCGCAGACTTTTTATTTGTCTTCGTCGAAGACGCGTTTTAACACGCAATTCTCCCAAAAAGTGAAATTGTAAACATTTTGTTTAAATTTTCACCACATTTCAGTGTTACAGCAGAGGCTGCGTTTAAAAAAGCAAGACAGATTACAATATTTTCGTGTTTAATTTTCACTTTCGATTTTACCAAATTCTGCTGATTCGATAATATTACTTGATCCACAACAAGCGTTGCTAAATCGATATCAAAAGTTATTTAATGTATATAAGCTATAAAAGAGCACTCTAAGAAAACATTTTAAATCTATCCTCTTTGAATTTTAGGTGAGCGCACTGCCTTAGGTTAAAGCCAGTCGTTTGCCTTTTTGCCAATACCATGTTGCAGCGTATGTTGAAGCCTTTGTCCAAAACCGCTTATGTCCTCCAGATTTCTGTTTTCAAAAGGCCTGTTCAACGACGAGATTAAATTCAACAGTAGTTAACTTAATACTGGACCTCACAAATTACAACAACAGTGCAATTTGTATCATAATTTGAGCTCTTTAATATAACCAGGCCGAAAGGATTACTTATAGAACCACTTTTAAACAATCAAGATTCATTTTGTGTAATGCTAACTACAACTAACTAACTAACTACAACATTTTAACAACTAAAACTCCTTTTATGTTAGGCTAACAATAGCTAGTTAATTAAGTCCTATGCAAAAATATGCTGTTAATAATGTTGTGGACCTTATCATTTCATATACAGAAATAAGCCGAGGAACAAAGACATCCTAATTAGTCAATAGCTTAAGTACTTAATCAATAGTATGCAGTCATTTCCACTAAGAGATTAGCATTTTCTTCAAATAATTAATACACTATATTACATGTAATAAGAGCAAATAGAAGATGAATTGTCACTGTACTAATTAAGTGTACTTGCTTTTCAAACACGTATTACCTTCTTGTCGACAATAGTTTAACGTTTATATTTTGAATTGCATTTGCTTCGAAAGCTAAAATGAAGTAATACACGGTTTTCCTAGTTGGCCTTAAAAAAATGTAGTCTCAGTCTTTCACTTCTTTACTTTAATTAAAGTGGTGCGCACTACATCGGTGTCTGCATGCAAATTAGCTGCCAGAATTAAATTTTCTAATGAAACCCAAAAGCCAAAAGCAGAACCAAATAACGAGTGTTTATCACGATATTTGCATATCTTTGAAGGGCACCAGGGCGAACCTGTCTGCAAGTTTTTAATTTTTAACTCTACATAGCTTCATGCTCTAATATTCTGGCCCATATAGTCTGCAACCTTGGCTCATTCATTGAAGTTGGTTACCGGTAGCATTTTTGGCCTTTGGACTTTTGCTTTTCTTCTCCAGCTCTTCGCTGCTCTGTTTGGCGTTCATTCCAAATCTCTGTTCTACTCCGTCACAAGTTTCTCTATTAACTCGCAAAACTTTTAAGACGAGTGACAGCCGCCGCTTGATTGCTCTAATGCAAATTGATGGAATTGGTTCATAAGTCGCGTCCAAGTGGAACAATATGAATGCCATTAACTTCATATAAAAGCACAAATAGCTCGGAGCTTGTGGAGGAATGAGTATGAGTGGAGCTGGGGGCTAATAAGCCAGCTGTCATTGTTTGCGACACGCTCGTTCAGTCTCTGTGGATGATGGTAATGCCAAATACCAAGTACCAAGTTAGACAATGGTATAACTTATAACTATTTGGTAATGCCAAATACCAAGTACCAAGTTAGACAATGGTATAACTTACAGCAATAGCAACATTAACAAGCTTGTGTAACCAGTTGACAAACGGCATCAACTTAGCGGTCATAAGCGGTCATAAACAAACACTTTAGACGCCGAAGTGGCCTGTAAGTCGCTGACATAACCGTTAACTCTGAAATCAAATGTAGTCTAGAACCAGTTACCACTTTGGCAAAATTACTTGCCAGAAACAGGCACATGAACTGACCAAAAGGCAAATGTCATATGAATTTGTGGTTTTGTACTTCAAGTAATAATGAGAGCTTAACAAAGAATAATGTCTGCAAGATTGTAGAGTATAAAAGGGCTAATTCTTATAGGAAATGAGTAAGTCAAGATAAATTACATTGACCATGACTTATTTGTATAATAAAACAGTAAAACAGGTCTACAAATAATTGATGAATATCGATAAAACTGGAAAAGACAAAGAGCTAGAGCTATAGGTACACCCTAGTAGGGTATTCAAATTAATAAGTATTCACATTTGCTGATCATATCATTATATGTTATAAGCAGTACATAAACGGATATCAGTAATTTGACCGTAAAACAGGGCCAGATTGAGTATAAAACTTAGGATAGAATTTAAAAGTAATTTTGATTTAATCAAGGATTAAAGTTACAAGCTATGAACAAAAAATAAAAATAGCACAAAGAATAAAAAAAAATGAATAGTCAGATACCGAAATTATTCCAACAAGTACTTAAAGATGTTAACTAAACTTTCCGATCTCATTTTTCATTACAATTTCATTCAATGAGGCTTAATGAGCTGATGTCATACATCTCATTCGGATTATAGAATCGAATAAAATAAATTGGGGTCATACCTAGTCACTACTGTACTCTTCCCCAATCTTATGGCTATTCTTGGCTCACGCTTACTTGTCAATTCATATCAATTTCCGACCCGAACCTCGTAGACTCCTATAAAGCAATTTTCTTGTGCGTCAAATGTGAAATGTTGTTTTGGCCAATTAGCTACCAATTTGGCCTACAGCCCAGGCCCATTAAGCACTGATTGTTTTTTAGAGGCGTGGGCTGGCAATCAATTGAGTGATTTGTATGCGTGTGTGTGTCTTTTGGCCAAAAACAAACCTCCGCACCTATCACACCGATTGCAGGAATCGATAATATCCCATTTCATGCTGTAAGGATTTTAGATGCATAGGTATAAATGCACAGCTGACATATTACGCAATTCCTACAATTACTTAACAATGTCAAAGAGCTCAATTTTATGTGCGTTTGAAAATTCATATATCTTCTATTCAATATGGAAAATTTGTTTTTTTGTCAAGCAAATATGCATATCGCCTGCATCTGTGGAATGCGTTGCACTCGGCAACTGGCGGCAGCCGCAATTGCAGTGGTAGCTTTGAAAGTTGCTGCTCTTCCGCTGCACGTCCTCAAAGCGAGAGTTGGAAATCTGCAGCAGACACTTAAAAGTTGATACAAGTGAGCAAAATGAAAGTATGATGAGTTTGTACGTGTGTCTTACAGATACATTTCACCAGGGACAACCATATTTACACGCAACACTGGCCAACACCACCGTACGACAGTTTCAGTTACAGCTGCTTAACGTTCAGTAATCAATAGCGTTTATAAAGAGCTGCTATAGGTGCAGCAGTCTGTTAAATTATAAACATTTTGCAGTTGATTGATGAGATAAGCCAAAAATAAAGCGAAAACAAAAGCGAATACAAATAAAGTTTTGGACTTTCTTGTAGGCGCAAACCCAAATGCTGTGAAAAGAAAGTGTCATATGGATTTTTATGCAGCCGGGCTCGATTCTCTGTTAATTGGGGTAGGCCAGATGTTGAATGCTTATGTAACAAACCGTCTTCAACAATTCAATTCAAGCCCTCGCTGGCACACGAGTTTTTTAACCTATGTCCAAAAAATACAAAAGCAGAGGAAAGTATCTGTCAGAGGAAGATAACAAGAGAGAGAGAAAGAGAGAGAGAGAGAGAATGAGAGAAAGAGAGAGAGAGAGACGCAGAGAGGCGTAAATGTGACGACGACAGTGAAATGTTAACATTTTATCTGGCTATTATTTTTGTTATGCTTGTGCATAGGTAGATCTCTGCAAAATCTCATGTAATTAAATAGCTGAATAAATATTAAGCGCCGTTACACATAAACTCACTTTCAATCCGCTTATTTCTTTTTTAATTAGTTTTGTTGCTCTTGTCCGACTTTGCCTCTTAGGTAATGTGTATTAGTTGAGTTCACTGCAACTTGCGAATAATTGATTTGTTTTACACATTTTACGCTTTGAACCGCGGGGTTTGGCTTACTCAAACTTTTATGGAATTCCGCCAAAGAATTTGGCTCCACTTTTTAAAACTTTCGTTTTTGGCTTTGCACTTGGCTGTTGCTCTGTCTTGTTCGGAAATTCGGATTGCAATCGGCGTTGGTGAAATGCATCCAACTAGCGACAAAGTAACCAACTAACCGACCGAAAACCCGTTCACTTTGCGATAACACTTGGATTCATCACATTGGACACACTGTCAGCCCAATTTTTTCTTTTGCCTTTCACTTCACTTTGAGCACATTGTGATGATTTGTGATATCAATTTGTTAATTTATTTGGCATTTATTTCAATCGATATATACTTGCAACAATGTGTAGATGGGATATAATTTATGCTTTCATTTCCATAAAATTCATGCGCGGCGCGGCAGCGTGTGCGACTAGCTTACAGCTCGTCAAGACTTGGACTGTCGGGCGAAAGCCAACGGCTTTAACGTCGATACAGCGGGTGCGATCAACCAGTTTTGCGGCCTTAACGTAAGCGTAACGTAATACCTTACGTATTGCCGTCGCGGAGAGTCACAGCTGTTGGCAGTAAGATGAAGCTGCAGTCGGAGCTGTTGCTACTTGTGCTAAAGAGTGATCTGCAGCAGACTGACATTGACGTCGTACACAGAGTGACAAAGTCAGCGACTAAGAGTCAGCGCCAAGAGTTTTCTCTTTTACTCGGCACATTAAAATGCTAATGAAAATTGCGGGTGTGAAAAACTTGGCACGGCGTGTAGGCGGTCAATGTCTTCAAGCCAACGATTGTACATTTGTTAAGAATGTGGTCCATCACCTCCAACAATAAGTGTCAGAGAACTGCGCCATAGATTAACGGAAATGTTTTGGCCAGTCGGCTATTAAATTAACTTTCATTTTTCATGGACAAAAACGAACTTCTAACAACGATTGAATCTTAATTGGATGCTTTACGCGTCATGAGTGTCAGGTAATTAATAATAGTTCAGAGCTTCTCACGACAGTTAGAGCATCAGAACAACACCTAACAAATAGTAGGCGGTCTTAGCCGGAAGTCTGATAATAGAACTTCCAGAAAACAGGAATAAATAAATAAGTAAGATATCCAAATTTTGTGGCTGTAGAAACATCCTTACTTTGGGGCAGCCGTAGAGAAAACCAGTCCCCTTCCTGTGAATAACAAAATGTGAGTTTATCGCTTAAGCAGCGCTTTAATAGGAGATTTGCTGCTGATAAAATTATTTCCATATTTGTAGCGGAATTTAAAGTGTCAATATTTTGATGATACTTATAATGAGATTTTTATTACTTCAAGAAATATACGATTTATTTTCTGGCAATATTGTTAAGTGTATTCCTCAAGTTCGAATTTACTGGTTAATCACACAAACTAGTTTACTTATTAAAATATATATTAGAAAACCAAAATATTAAAGTACATACAAACTAGCTTAATTTTATTACTTTATTTCCTCTGAATTATCAATTGCAAAGCGAAGTTTCACAAACTAGTTTATAGACTTTGACAAATAATTGGGGTGTAGTATTTATTTATTAGCTTTTGAACGAGTTTCTTTGGCCGGTTTACGCACGAGAAAGTCGTTGTTCAGAATTGTCCAACTGAGCGTCACATTGTTATTAATTTCTGGTGACAAACGTGGCAGTTGAGCTGTACCTAACAACCATAAACTAAGTCGAGCGGAGGCCGTCCTCCTGCCCTGGGCTTGACCACAATAATTTAAGAGCTGCAAAATCAAATGGCAAAACAAAATGAAAGTTACTTGGTTATGGAACCGCAGAATCAATAACAGTCCGCTATCAATGACTAAAAACGAGAACAAAGGTTCTGCAATGTTCGTTGTGTGCCCTTCTATGTGGGTTGGAAAATTAAATGCGGCATTAGCACGTACCTAATATTGGCCAACTGTTGAGAAAGTGTCAGAAATTTATTTAACGTGTGTTAGCCGAAAAGCTGACAACTGGCAATTGCCAACTGGCAAGAAAAACTTTCGAAAGACACTACCACTGGAACAGACATATGTTTATGAGCTTTGAAGTGGAAACTGCCCATGAGTCATTGTGCTAGGATACATTTGAATCTCTGTCAATGTGTGGACGGGAAACCTTTTCGCATTCAATAACGCTTCGCCAGTAAGCCAAATCAGTTGTTGGCCACAAATGCGTGGAACTTTGTCAATATTTGCGAACCTTTTTTTCTCTTTCATCAATTTCACTTTTACTCATAAATATGCTAATCATTTGTTCACGCTTCACACAAACCGCTGCGTAGCTTTGTCAACTAGATTTTTATAACAAATCACTTGGCTAACTGCCTTGCAATTTTAGAATGCCTGGGACGTCAGCTTTGTTACGCAATTTGCCTAAGAAGAAAGTTAAATAACATTTTTTGCATGTCTACTTTCCATTGTGGCTACTGGCCAGAGATCTCTTGAGAAGCCAGACACTTTTGGAAATGGTAAATATCTCACGTTAGTGACATCACCTGACCACGTCTGGGCCGGGCCAAAAGCATTCCCAAGCAAATAAATATACACTTTCACATAAATGCAAGTGCAGAGAGTGCGACATGTCTATTGCCCAGTTACCCTAACTAGAAATTATTTAATTAATTTATTATTATTTTCGTTGTGGGCAGCTCTTACCTCTTGTTGATTCGTGCCGGTCGACTCGCTTGAATCACACGGGTGTGATTCGTTAATAATGATGATGATGGGGCTTTAACATATTCGTGCTATAAGCCGCTTTGCCAGCCACTAAAATTAACGCAATTGTCACTATATTACAATTAAAGTGCCGCTCAGCTCAGACTACCAACATTGTTTACCTTATATGTACTAAATTAAAGCCTCGAGCTTGCTATTGAAGCAGATTTGCAAGACGCCTGATTTCAAGCTGTGATTGATGCCCTTCGCCTTGACGTTATATCAATATTGTCTAATATTTGTCAATACACATCAAAATTTGATATCAACTCCGAAGTGCGGAAGTACGGATGTACGGATTTGTGGTAACGTAAAACAAGTTTTCTGCCGGTCTAAAATCGATTTTCTTGCTTGTCACATAAGTATCCATATGTATGTAGGACCCATATACTCCCATGCACTCGCATTTATATTTGTTACAGTGGGCTCACATTTGCGCTATTTAATGGCCCATTGCTCCTAACGTAATGCTGTCCCTTACGGCTGCTTCACTTTCATATCAAGTCTTTCTTACAGCAACAACGAGTGCGTCAGTCAATTACACGTTTTTAAGTCAATATACCTTTGTCAATATACCTTTGGCAGAAAAAATAAATAGGTGAAAAAGTTCTGCCACAAAATTGCATTTTTTTATTATATCTGCATGTATGCATTATCAGAAGCACATATCTAATGTTGTTGTGAATCTAATACTTATGTGTGTTTTTTTCTTGCTGGAGTTCTTAGGCTTAAATAATTACCATTTTAAGCTAGACTAAAAAATTCGTTAACTACGAAAGAACAAATGCAACAATAATTTTTTTGACATGTATTTATTGAATATTTATTTCAGAATGCTAGCCAGCAAATACTTGTAATTCATTATTTAAGAGCTTGTGCTCAGATTATAATTCATAGACACTTATAAGAAAACATTGTATATATTGTATGTTGGAAGTATGCTTCATTTTAAACTTAATACTTACAAGTAAATAATATGGAAAAAAACTCACTAGAAAATTTCTTTAAACATTAAATTAACAACTTAAAATATTGCAGTCGGACACAATATACCGACTGCATAGATCGCCAAACAGTCTTAAAACAACTTATTTTTTAACTTAATTTTGATCTTAACAAATTTGGATCACGCCCAACTAATGTGGGAGAAAGATTTTCACTTAGAAAATATAATTTTTCCGAAATTCGGCGATATCATAAAATATAACATTTTACAGTATTATAAAAATGAATTCGTTCATACGAACGGACGGATAGTCACATGAACAGATGGACGGACAGATAGACGGACATAGATTATAGTCATTATGCTCATTCCACATCGTGAACAGGCATAAAAGCGTGAATAGGAACAAAATAGCATATTCACTTATTATCAGGTTTACACATATATTTTGATATAGTCGTATTATATTGGTATATAAAATTAATATATATATAATATATATACATATATATATACAATTTATTTATTATATATATATATATATATATATTTATATATACATACATACACAGAAAATTTTTCCATATGATATTTATATGAATACATACAAAATTTATTAATAATTATATATGACAAATTATCTGTTTATCAACTAATGAATTTTTAATCAAGGGCTTTTTAATTAAATCACAGAATTTGATAAAACCTACGTATGTGTAGTTATAATTCATTACACTTAAGATAAATGCAGTATCTATAGATACAATTTAGAATTACGATATCCAATTAAACATAACTATTTAAAATAGACTTAAATTTAACTCAGCTTTGCTTTCAATCAGTCAACTTAGATGCTTATAATCAATATTTGTAAATTTCATAATCTAAAGTAAATATTAAGTTTTTAATTTATTTTATCGTAATGGTAATTTTCTGGTTGAATTGTGGCAGTGCCAGGTCCTTGGCTTTGATGCGTAGACCTCAAATAGTTCATTAAGGCATTTAGGCCTAGGAGAGAGTGGGATTCATTCAACTTATCTACCATTTAAGCATAATTGCAAAATGTAATTGTGCACATCAATTTGAATACTTTTATATGCAATGACCAGATGTATTCTACAGAAAGCGCTTTAGGTGCACTTTTGTTTACTACAACTTAATGAATGCAAACAATACTACAAAATCTCAAATGCATGCACCCTTGGTCAATAAATAATCTTTATCAAAAGGCTAACATGCAAATTCTCTTAGCCCGGCATAAACTGCCTAATGTCAGTAATCTTTAAACATTTATAAATACCTACAACACCGAGACAAGCCCAACTGGGCTGATTTGAGAAATATTGAGTATGGTTAGTATTATGCTTGTTTGACTTGGTTGGCTTTACGGCTTAATCACCGTGATTATCTCCAAGGGCATTGGATTTTCAGTAATTGCCAGAGATTCAGTAACAGCGCTTCGTGGTCCATTCGGGATCTGCTTAGTGGTAAATTCAGTAGTCGCAAAACTTACGCCACGGAGGCAATCGCAATCGCAATCGGGTCCAGGTAAGGCCCGCTTGGAGCTTTTAGTCAAGAGATTGAGCTCGCATTTGGAGAAGTCCGACTGACGATTGCGACGACGACGCTCAGCTACTGACTGCACGTTACCGCCTGTCATTTGACCAGGGAGAGCAACATTAGTGGAATTAGTGCAACGACACAAGAGTTCATTAAATTCTTTACGGAAGTTATCGTTGAGCCATCCATACAACAACGGATTCGAGCAGGCCGAGCTCATGCCAATCATGTGGCAAATGGCATATACCACAAGCATTTTCTGCGTCACGGCTGATGGTCGTTGCATGTCGGCGTACAAATTGAAAAAGTTCAGTGGTAGCCAGGAAATCCCAAAGATGATCGCAATGCTAATCAACAGACGATTGGTGCGCCTCATACGTTTTTCCCGCTCCTCCTGCCTTACAGACGAGCCGTGCGTGTTGGCCACGTTGATGCGGTTCTTTAGCTTATTATAGATACCGCAGTAGGCCACCGATACGATTGATATGGGTACCAAATATTGGACGCACAGTGAAAAGATCGAGTAATAGAAACGGCCTTCAGTCATCGGCCAGTCCTCGATGCAGTATGATATGCTCTGCGGCACACCGAACTTTTGCAACACTTCCGGCATATCCTTATGTATCAGTTCCTTGAAGAAGTACAGAGGCGAGGCCAAGATCAAAGCGAGTACCCAAATCCCAATTAAAATGGCGACGGCTCCACAAACCTGCAGACTATCCCGTGTCGGATTCACAATTACCTGAGGTGAGTAATGTTTATGGATTTATGGAAAAAGAAACTTAAGTTAATAACTCTTAAACCAATTTTATTTATACATCCCTAGCCTGAATTTATCCTATATAAAGATCAACAAAATGCATTACTAACTTTATATGAAAAATAGTTTAAAGTGTAAATAAAATGGATAATATGGATAAAATAATAAAATTTTGGTTTTAAAGAAGTCCAGTACGTAAATATGCAGTGTACAAAACTTGAAACTAATTTTTAAGTATGTTATTTATGGTCATATTTAATAAATATATCATTATTGAATGTCTATAGAATATAATTAACAATATATTACACTATGATCTACAACGTAAAATATATTTAATATAAGGTATAAAAGTAATATGATCTGAGAACTAAAATTTATACCAACACAGTTGTCAAAATTCCAAATTTATTTATTTGTGAAATAAAAATATTAAAAAAGATCTAGAGATGATCATGTCTATATCATATTTAAATAAAAAATAATTTATTAATATAACTTTAGTTCTTATTAGCATGCTTGAACAATGTATCTTGACTGGTTATATAGATTGACAACATGTTGTCATAACAGTTAAAATTACTATAAATAATAGATATGATTACAAACCTGATATCGGTCAAAGGCGATGGCAGTTATGGATATAGTTGACACAAATATGCTTAGGGCCTGCAACAGAGCAATCGTTTTGCACAGGATTTCACAGGACCCGTAAGGCCAAAATTTTGAAATGATTTCAATTAGAGTCAACGGCATGGTAACTAGGCATAGCAGCAGATCTGCAAATGGGCAATGGAGCAGCACGCATAAATGTGAATTTTACTTTACTAAAGCACACACTCACACACAGTTAACTCACCCGATATGGCCAAATTCAGAATGAAGAGGTTGCGAGGGGTGCGCATAGGTGGCTTACGCAATACCGCAATGACCACAAACAAATTGCCTATAGCTCCAAGAAGAATCAGCACCCCATACATGGATATTAACAATTCGTACCAGGGAGTCCCGATGACACGGTTATTCAGGTACTGATCAATCAGCACCGGGTCCATGACCCCGGGCTCATAGTTCTCGGTCAATACTGCCATCTTATTTTGCTGGCTGCTATCAGTGATGCCGTTGACGGTCGTGTCGATAGCTTTTCCATGTATTAGTGGAAATTTTGTAAATAGGCCCGTGTTCTCAACCGAATTACTTAAGGTCAGCTTAACAGCACTATTGACCGTTTTTACTGTGTTTATAATTCCAGTGATATTTTTATTAAAGGGCTGTTGAGAAATAAAAATACCTCTAAATCAGTCAAGAGACACACAGAGATAGGGTACATATATGATAATATGATTTAACGTACACCCTTACACTTAAGTGGAACAGCACAGTCGAATTTTCCAAAAAATAAACAGAAACAACCATACAAGAAACAAAAAAATTGCTGTGCCCACTGCTTGCCTGACACCAAAAATTTGTTATATTGCATTTTGATATGACAACAAGTTTTGAACCCATAATTTGAATCTTGCCTTAATTGAACTTTGTTGTTTTTATCAGAAAAATAAATACTAAGCTGGGGGATAAATTAAAAAATGCGGTTATATAAAAATAATGCTCTTAGATGTAATCCTGTTTCATTTGCTTAGCCTGACATTTTCTTTCTATTTTCTTTTCTTTAAATAAAAACTTCTTATCTGTCTATTGAAATAATTATAGTACATATGAAATTAAAACAGAACAGATAATTGGCTTTAATTAAAGAAGTGCAAACAAATTCTCAGAAAATATGTTAAACATGACAACACTTCTAATAACCCGCAAATCAAATTAAGTACACTTATACTGCTCAAAAAGTATCTATAACGAATATTCCCCTAAAAATCATATATAATCCATGTATCTACCTTCTTTATAGCTGTCAATAAAATTTCTTTATAGATACTTTTATGTTTTCATTTAAATAAAAGTGCATCTAATACCATAAAAAACCTAATATACGCCAGCTTCGTCGATTCTTAGTTACACGTTAGTTTTATAATGAGTTGCGGATTTTTCTTAGTTTTATTAACATCATTTGCGTCATAAGTTGTGCAGCTCTTCTGTTGTTCAAAATTAATGTCCAGTTTTGATGAGTTGCCAGGTTTTATATTTTTTGACCACAAATAATGTGAAGTGGAAGATCCAGAAAGTGCCGCAATTAGTTTGAATGTTATATATACGCCACGGGGAATATTACTTTTATTTCGAAAACCAGCCGTAAAATCATCGATTTTTACCCTGGTTATAAATGAAAACAATTGATTCAGATAATTTCGTAATTTTATGCACGAGATGAGTGCTTATCACCGTCAATAGCGAGAGTTGATAGGTTAAGACTCTAGATACGCAACAGCAACACATTATTTAGGTTCCCAAAAGTATGCTGCAGAATCGGTTGATGTGATTAATGTGTTGAATATAAATCAAGACGGTCGCTTCCAACCAGCCGGCTTCAGCCCCAAACTCTAACGCATCTCATGAGATTCGAAGTCATACAAAAAGAGTTAATGGAGGTATAGTTTGGAGTTTCTACTCAACTGCGCTCTAGAAACTTAAAGTTTTTTAAAATGAATTGACTAATGGCTGCCTTTTACAGCGGCTTCAATGTTTTCCAATACATTTATTTGGGTTAACCACTTACATTGTTTACGGGGACTATAACGCAGGCATCATATAGTATTACAAATGCTAAGAGTGTTCAACAAGTTAGATAACAATGGATAACTAAAGTTTGACCAATTGCTATCAAATTTTGTATATGGCAGAAACAGCTCCGCCATTTGCAAGAATCGCAAGAAGGGGACGACAAAGCACAAATTGAGTTTTCATGTTGGCCAAAGCAATTCGAGTTCTTGTTTAAATTTATTTCACTTTCTGTCCTAGGATCCTTTTTTTAGCTTTACCATATCGTGTTGGGCATTTGTGAAATGACTTTTTCAAAAAGTTGACGACAGCAAAATTATGTAAAGTAGCCTCAAGTTCATAGAACTTGTCATGAATTTGAATAATTTCAAACTGTCAACGTGGTCCGCGCATTGCGTGGTTTTTTTTTTTTCATTTCCACCAAACCATATTTTCACGTTAAGCTGCGTGATAAAGATTTTAAATATCACAGCAAAAAATAAACATTCTAATTTAAACCAGGTTCAACCCATTTTTCTATTTAATTTTTCCGTTTTTGTTAAAGCTCCTTTTGTGATTTATCTGGTCTACAAGAAAGTAGGCGTGAGCATTTTTTATTGCATTAAATGAGTTTTATGGAAACTGCAGGGAATGAACACGAGAAATATCTTAAGTTTGTCTTATAAATGTTTTACATTTATTTGGGTATCTAAGGATATAAATTAATTCAACTTATTTATTGGTATCAAACATGCTGTGATTCTAAAGATGTTCGGCAAAGATGACAAGCAAAATTATGTTTTTAAACAACTATTTCGATTTGGGAATAGTAGCTGAGCTTGCAGTGTGAATTGGTAAATTGGATTTGTACAGATATTATATCCTTTATTGTGGTTTAAAAAAAATTAAAGGGCTAGAGAATAAAATGGAACTCGACTCGAAGAATTAAAAACAATTTGTTTGCATATCTGCGTGTTTCTGTCCATCTGTCATGCTTACCCAATGTCAGAGATTCTATGAATGTTAAATAAAATGAAGCCTTCTGCCATATGGGTAAATATGTTAGGGATGCCCTATCAAGATACTCAGCTGAGACAACAAAATAAATTGCTTAGCAAGCCGAAACTTTTCGCTTTTTGTTAAAAAACTAAAGTAAAGGTAGATGGAATTGTTTTTTCAGAAGTTCAATAAATAGACATTTAAAATATTTACACTTCAATCAGACATCTTTCACTTATACAATAAATAGGCATTTAAAGTATTTATACTGCAATTACACATCTCCTTTTTAATTTTTAAGTGCTATCCTCTGTAGATAGCTATAACTATTTGTAGTTGTGTCTGTTGATATGACAATATTTATAAATAACATTGTTAGCTCTGTTTGTTGGCGAAACGCGCTCATTTAACTTGCAACTTGAAATGCACATAAGGGATTTCCTTACTGCTCGTTGCTGTTATATTTTGTACTTCAACTACAAGCCTCAAAATGGTACTTGTGCTGCGAATGATGTTATCCCAAACATTTCAAATAAATCCCCGCTTTACGTAAGCTAATAAGACATATTGCTGTGCTTTGAAATGTACTTTAACAATTCTAAAAGTGACAGCAAAAGAATGTTCTAACTTTAAGTTTGAAGCAATATCATATAATATATTCACAGGAGTTATATATGTATATCTACCATATAGCTCTGCTATTCATTTACATCCTCGTATGACGAATTGCTCTAAAGGCCCAAAAAGTTCCAACCTATCATTTATATAAGATAGTCGAAGCAAAATGTTGTTTTATATACATCCGAGGCACTCGTGCAGGATGATCGTTCTTTTGTTTAGTTTGTTTTGACTCTAGTATTTATGATACCAAAACAAATTACAGTTACAAATGGAAAAGCAGGTTCCCCATGACGTATAAGGCGCGCTGTATTAGATTTTACCCCATATTTTATTGTCTTCCCAGAATTCAAATGCAGAAAGCTATATTGTGATGAATAACAGGATTCTGTGAAAGATTCTAAAATATTTTGTTTAAATATGAGCATTTATATTTTGCATAGATTTAATTGTTCGAATAGTCATCTTTTTATTCATAACACTCTGTTTTATTTTTTTTTTTTCCACGCGAAATGTACTAAGCTCTCACTTAAACGAATTTCCGCTCTTCTTTGCCGTAAATTCACATCAACCAAATATAAAACAACCGACTGACAGTTTATTGTTTTACCGACATACTGACTAAATTGCGGCACTCTACTTTGATTCCGCTTGAGTAACAACTTCCTTTCGATATTATTATTTTTATATTTTGGGCAGTTTCCACTTCTTGCTTAATACGCAAAAATAGTTACACTCGTAATGATGATGTTTATCAGCCGCACATGTCGCTTCGGATTATCCCAGATTCCTACTTTGATCACACATTTCGCATTTCGGCAGAAAACTGAATACAAATTCGATTACACAGACCGAATTTATAATTTACAATTTGAAGTGTGGCGTCCGGGTTGTTATTAGCAAATATCCGCGTATTACTTTGGGCTTTCTATGAAAATTTCACGCACATTTTCGGGCTGACTAAATTGTTGAATTATTTAAACTTGTAAAATATTTTTTGAGCTACGATCTAACGTCGTTACATTTCTTTTCTTTAATTTTCAGCAATTTCAATATTTTAATAATATTTCTGGTTTACTTTTTGGTTTGCTTTGATTAAATTTAAGAACTTGAATATGGAACAAGAGTTTTTATTAGATATGCAGATCCCGATATCTTGACGCGTCAAAAGCCGGCGACCATCTGTTGGCCTTTAGCGGAGGGCCTTTTCTTTTATAGTATTAGCCTTACAAAAATTAGGTAACACAAAAGAAGCCTCCTTGACGTATACGCTGCTCGAGCACGAACTTTCTACTAAACGAGCCACACACACGACAACGCAAAAAGGTCAAAGGCGAACGCTTTCGATTTTGTTTTGGACCAAACAGCTGTGCCGGAGCTTTCTTATCAGCGTTGTTAGCTATATTTAATATATGCTATCTATATACATATATTTATAGCATATATTAAATTGTTCTTAATCTTGTATTAATATATTGATTGAATTACCTGTTCAGAACGAAAATAAAGGTAATTAATTAATTTCGTTTTCATTTTTTGTTGAATATTTCATTAGAACTTAAGATGAAATACAATCTTAGAAATTGGAATAAAAGATATAATATTATTTATTCTGTGACCTGCATAAATTCATTAACGCAATTTAGGGTCGTTGAGTTGTAACTAAACTCTTAGATATTGTACTCTGCCAATATTATTAAGAAACTTAATAATGCCAACCATTTGTGATCAAACATTTACGCCTCTTCTGATTTTTATATTTTTGTAAGTGCAAGTCCACATTATTCAAATATAAACTACACAAGCAAAGATATTGCTCCATTATTTTGCATTTTGTAAAAATTAAGACACCTTAATTTGAATGCGTTAGATTTTCAAGTCATTTAATTTTGTTTGATGTTTCTTGGTCACTATTCACAAGTAGAATATTAGTAAAGAGTTAATTCACGACGTCCATTTGTATAAACACTATTGTCCGATTAGAATTACACATTTCTTTAGTTGAGCATTGTTTAGAATACAAGTTCGAATGCAGACTTCAATGTTCGAATTAAAGTTTTTTTTTCTTAGTTTTTTAATAACAACGCAAGATTAAGTAAAACACAATTTCCGTTGCTCTACCTTTTTCCTATCTCGTGCCAAGGCGTACATATTTATCGATTTTGATTTCAAAATATTTTTATTTTATTTTTGTTACTATATTCGATTTCAAGATTTCAATGAAATGTACTGCGAACGTATCAGTTTTGACAACTTGGCGTGTCAACTTTTGGCGACCAACTGTTGTCTTTTAGAGCACATCATTAACTTTTATAGTTGGCACTTGACCAATTGAACAGCTGTGTAGAGCTTTCCTATAAAGCCTTGTGAGGACAACAGCTGCGCAAAAGGCTTTCTGCACAGTGGGCAGAAACTTATACTCCGGATAAGAGCTTATAGTATTTTTATTTTCCATGTTAATAAAATTGTTATTATTATAATTAATTATAATTTATAATTTATAGTTTCTTGTTGCAGTTTGACCTACAAAATAAAATAATATTGAATTAAATATTTAAATGAAGATATCTTATAAGCAAGTTAAAAAAAAAATAAGTATTACTACAAATTACTCTAGGATAAATTTAGGGATTTCTCAAACAAGTTTTACTGAGAATCAAGCAGACCCTTGGCTTCAAAGATGGGCAGCAATTGGGTTACGATGATTTGGGCTCTCTCACTCTCATATATGGATTCCTGAAAGCTAATCGCCTGTGGTGTCTCTTGATGGAGCTTGCAAAAGTCTGGATCGTTGTTTCCAGTATATATCGTAAGACTAATTACAACGTCTGTTAAAAAAGAAGCCAAATCCGAATTTTAAATAAATTACAGTAGCATCTACACAGAAATCTTCGCTCGAATTGCAGATGGAATTCTAGCAAGATTGGTAGTTTTCCCTTCAAGTTAAGCTGGCGTAACGTTCTCTTGGTTTAATGACAGTCTAGATAATTGTTTATTTGTGCCTAGTTAAAATTAAGAATATCAAGATTAAGTTAAGTTATTAGGTTTATGCAAAAACGTATATAATTACTATTTTTTAATCATAAGTAAACCTACAACATTTTTCATATTTTTTATGTTAATTTAGTAATAATACTGTTATTAATTTTTATATATTTATATTACATATGTTGGCATGCATTGGCCACAGCCGCAGATATATATTTAGGTGCTGCTGTGGATCACTTAACACGTCGGCCACCTCCAGAGCTTATTATCTGTGTTTGCCGGCCGCTTAACTGCGGGGCTTTTAATGGGAGGCACGACTGACACAAACAGAAGTGCTGTGTGAGATACTAGGGAGGGGGTTGGCCGTCATCCAATCAAAGGCAGCAGCAGCACCTTCTAAATCATGTTTGCTCAACTAAATCATTTACATATGTACAACAAAGATAGTGCTCAGGCAGTCTGTGCTCTGCAACATTTACATATTTGTTTTATAGTGAGCCCCATCCATACATGCGGGCCGCTTTTCGGCACCCAAAGCAAATTGTTTAGTAAACAAAAGCGTGCCAAGCGTGATAAGGCGTAAATAAACACGAACCACCGCACCACCGACGGAGCATATTTGAGCAACTGTTGCGAACATTTCATTTATTGAATACTTTCGTTATCTAAGTAAATTAATGATTATAAAGGTAAAAACAATATCAACGATGACGACGATGACAATTATACTAGGGCGGGACCATCCCTGGAACGAGCCGTTCACTGGCAAAGGTTTCACTGTACACGCTTACTGATTGTGTCCAAATAGTTATATCCATGATAGGCCTTAGCTGTCGCCCAGTCCTTTCCATAGCCGTTGGCATTAACCTCATGCGGACTGGACGGACTGTAACTATTGGAGTAGCTGCTGCCCAGGAACTGTGAGTAGTCCGCCGGATCGGAGTCGTATACATGAGAGTGCGTCTGCACCAAATGCGGATGAATTTTACACATTGTCTTGTACTTCAGGTAGTGTATCAGCCATCCCGTACCTCCCACCAGAAGCACGTTCATGCCCAGTACGCCGAGCAACAGAGAAACTACGGTCATCTTCAAATGGGCTATCTTCATTAAGATAATCAAGGGCAGTAGGATCAGCCACTTTTTCTTCTTGCGCACACGCGGCTCTGCGTGAGTGTGTCAATAAATTGCTTTGATAGCATAAGGCTCAAGGTACTCACCTGACTCATCCATTACCCTCGCGACTGACCCCTTGGGCAGCGCCAGCTGCACTCCATGATTACGTCCAAAAGTCTCCATGGCCCGTTTAAGGAACTTAAAAATATTCATCAGTTCACTGTCCCCTGGAAAACATGTGATAAAAGTGCGTAAGCAATTAGTGCTAAGAAAATTAATTGTTTATTGGTTTAATTGCTGTTTGATTAAGAAAGAGTATAAATGTGGGGCACAACAAAATTGAAATACCCTTTTCGACAAAGGGCTTCGTCATGATTTCACTATAAAGCTTTCTTCTGTCCAATAATTTATGCAGAAGTCATTCATTATTATCGTATAATATATGATATGATATTATAGTAGTTTATATATGTAGCTGTCTGATACAGTATTCTGATCTTGGTAAAAATTGTTTAAGCACTTGTTATAACACAGGAGCATACGAAACTGTATTTTAAGATATGTGAATGAATCTTAAGTTCCGTTGAAATTAATTAATTAGATGCGCGGTAAACAT
The DNA here is from genome assembly GCA_037075185.1 of Drosophila pseudotalamancana. NCBI lineage: Eukaryota > Metazoa > Arthropoda > Insecta > Diptera > Drosophilidae > Drosophila > Drosophila pseudotalamancana. The sequence goes on from JBAMCK010000155.1 coordinate 114,812, forward strand.
CCGAGGGTGTTTATCACCTTTGCGAACGGGTATATATTGGACCTACGAATGGCCTCCATATGATGTTTGCAGTCCAAACAAAATGAGCCGGAGCGCATTTGTTGATGGTGAAAACAATGTGGCTAATAGGCCAATCTCTCGCCACGAGCTGTGCATGAAGCGCAGCTGTTAATTGCACTCCACTTGGAGCCACTTTCCCATCTGAGCAGTAATCAATGCGCAGATTGCGACCCACCTGCCATGTTCTTGGCATCGTTGAAGACCACAATATCATCGGCTGGTTCACCGAGCTGCACCAGTCGGAGTAAGCGGGGCTGCTGCTCTCCCAGCGACCGCTCGTATTCGTTCGGAAAGAAACCCATGCCATTGGTAGCCAGTTTCCAGATGAGTTTTGATGCCTTGTATTTTATGCAGGACACCAGGTTGCGCGTCTCGAAGCACTCGTGCTGGTTGCGCGCTATGTATACATCACTTTGGCCGACCACGGAGCCGCCAGCTCGTGGCTGGCCAGGAAAACGCGCAGATTTGATATTCACTTGTGGAAGCGCGGGGGATGGTGCGGGGGATGGTGATAGGGGGTGTTCTGCTGCTGAAGCCTGCTCCTGCGTGCTGCCAATGTGCAAGATCAACAGCAACACCAATGCCAGATAGGCTGTACTCAAGCGACAAAGCGACATGTTGCCTGCACTGGGGGATCTTTAAGATACGATAGATTCTCGCGCGCTGCCAAACACCACCGCACGGCTGACCAAGTGAAACACAAATGGAAACTGAAGGCGACGGAGTACTCCTTTTATCACAAAGCGCCAACAGCATGCCGATTAACGAGCTGCTGGTTTCGAGACTCGGCCACAGCCACAGCCGTAGCCACAGCCACATCTAATGTTCATGCAGCATGAGCGCACCGGAATTACGATTCCTGCTTGCTAACAGCAGCTGCATCCAAGTCCAGCTCTCAGTCAAAGTCAAAGTCAAAGTCGATGGCATTGCGTCGCTTTCTGGGTCAGAGCCAGAGCCAGTGTGGAGCATGTTTTGAGGCGGTCATTGAAAAAATTGTGTCGCGTTCATCGTCGTGTTGTGGATTATGATCCAGCGACTAGCAATGCGCCTTGTTGTAGCGTGTGACTGAAAGCAAAAGCCACAAATGTGAACGCCAAACGAAAGTGAATCCCATATATCTGATAGATACTCTGGCATTGGAAACGCCTTGGCGCCATTCAAGCCTCTGCTAAAAATGATCGCAGTTGCGGCTGCGGAGATGCCTTGTAAATGATAGCAATAAGAATAAGTGCGAATGCCCTTAGGTGAGATTAGCTCGTGTGCACCGGGAATAGCTATCGAATGCCCATGGGGATAGACTTAGAAAAAAATAGTATATGAAAGTGACTGAAATGGAGTTTCTGCTTGCAATTCAAATTAAACTTGTTTGATATAGCAAAATATTGGAGTGATTATACTATAATTAATATGAGTTTTTAGCCTCAGTCCCAGAAACAACTAATTTGGTTGTCAACAAACGCAACTATACAAAACAAATGATTACTTAGGAATCAACATTTATATTACCCTTTTATGTTGAATAATATGTATAATCTTGATGTTTATCTCAGTGTATGCATCTAACAGATTCGCAGATCTGCACTCTTGCGGTTGCTCACCATCGGCGTGTAATTTGCACATTTCTTCGAAAAAGTGTGCTTTAAATTGTTGCAAATTATGAATAGCTTCTGCGTCTACGAATACGAACTGCAGTCGGCATCGAAGCCAAAGTCGGAGTCATCGGATCTCTGACCGTCTTAATTACCAAGCAGTTGGTGTTGCCACGCGAAAGTTGTTGTTTTTGCAGTTGGTGTTGGTGCTGCTGCAATTGTGATTTGCGCTGCTGTTGCCCCTGTTGCATTATTGACCAGTGAAAGTATCAATTGGCGCAGTTGTCGACTGTTTTTATGCCTTGCATATGTTGTAGCAAGTACATTTTAAACAGTGTGTCGCATTCTCAACCAACTAATTAATTAGCCACAGTCTATGCTAGACTTTAATAGTCATGAGGTAATTCCATATGAAAATAAACCCAGATTAACTATAGTAAATATATATTGTATACAAATATCATTTCAGATTTGTCAGGGCAATGTAGTAGAAAGTTTAGCAGCAATTTCTATTAGCATTGTTTTTACCCAGCCTCATGATAGTTATTCGGGCCACTTTTCTTCGGCTTGGCCGAAACTTAGCCAACAATGATGATTGGCCCCAGAGCAAAGTCGATTGGCTGATGGTTGCACATCAAATCATGTGGCACACGCGAGCGTGCGAGTATTTCGAGAGCGGACTGTTCGACCGCCCAAAACTACTTTTACGAGTCTCAGATGCCATCCAGCTGAATGCACAATTAAACAAATTAAACTCGAGAGGACTTTGGCTTAAAGCATACTATTCACCTGGTCAGGTAGCGAGGTAGCAACCGGATAGCCATTTTATTATATTGCCAGGCCGGAGGCTTATTAGTGTTTCCGCCGATGAGAGTGTATTTACATAGTTTTTGAATCGAACGACAGTGAAATTTTACTGATCGAAAATTCCAATGTGTGTTCCAAGCTTAAAGCATCTGATTTACATATAAAACCAGTAAGGATTGGTATCTAACTGATTCATCCAAATTGAGTAATCTGACAACATCTATTTGGAAAATATGAAGTGTTCCTTAATGGTTTATTGCTGAAATAAATTATTTTGTGTTAAATTTGATCTCTACTAATACATTTTTAACTGCAAAAAAATGTTAAAAACTATATTAATTTGTCATCTATATGTAGTTTCTCACTTTTGAAATGCTTCAGGACCAAGACTTAACCCTGAATGCAAATTTATTTTAATATATTAAAATGAATAATGCACATTCAAAATAAGTTATAAATATAAGCTTATTTTTTAGTATCATTCGTTAAATGTGGAGCACAGTCGACAAGTTTTTATTTTATGGTTACGGTGGAGCACTGGATGCTGACATTACTATTAAAGAGTGCACAAATAGTAGTCATTTGCTGACTACTATTTAACTGTGAACAAATCTTCAATAGATGGCACCACACTGTAGTCTCCAATTTCGTCAAATGACGATCTTGTTTTATTTAGGTACATTATCGTTAAGTGTGGAGCCCTGGTTGCTGAAATTGCTATTTAAGTGGATATAACAACCCTTTAATATCTCCAATAGATGGCAGCACAACCTTGTCTTCCATTTCGTCAAATGTGGATTGAGATTAAGTTAGAAACACAACCATACGTTCAGTGTGGAGCAGTGTGTGCTGACAAAAGTGTATACACAAACCAGATAGAACAAGAAATAGATGGCGACATCACCAAATTTTATACCAGTATTATAACAGTTTTAAGACAATTTATTTTCCCAACTAAATGTGTATTTTCATTGCTTATCAAGTTCGTACAATAACCTTTAAGATCCATAATGGATAGTACTTCTAACTATTCGGAAATATTGTTAAGTGTGAATCACGACTAAGTTTCGTTCAGAAAAGTGTCGTCAAGTGTGGAGCACGATTAAAGAAAGTCCCGTTGAATGTGAAGTTGCCAAGCATGAGTTATAGATGGCGATTTCGCTCTATTTTACACAAGTATTTAAACAGTTTTAAGACAATTTATTTTCCCAATTACGGCTTGTATACAGTTTTTTAAATCTAAATAAAATACAGATCACTTATATCACTGAATCCATTCTAAAATATTTTTTCCTTACGGTCAAATTACAAAAGAATATTCTTACCGGTCCGGGCCCTCAGTAGGCGCATAATCAGCGAGTTCTTATCGAGCCCATATATGGATGTCTGCTCGATTGGTGTGCTTAGGGGCTCATCCGACATATAGTCCAAGCTTTGCGTGGTTGACTGATCGCTTTCGATGGTTAATCCCCTTATTGTAGTTGGTGTTTCTGCTGCTGTAGTTGCTTCCGTTTTATCCGTAGTACTAGGCTCAATGACTTCACTGGTAGCTAGATCAACGTCGCTGCTCGTAACTAGATTGGTGGACGATTCTTCTGTATCGTTTTCGGATGTGTACTCAGTGGTATCTTCAGTGCTTAAGGGTGCAATCGTTGTTGTCGGTATTGTAGTTGTTAATGCTGTGGTTACAGGAGTTGTGAATTCTGCTGAGATAGCTGTGGTCTCAGCTGTGGTTGTCAATGTGGTTGCTTTTGTGGTTGCTGCATATGTCTGGGATTCCCTCGCGATTGCTTCCGATGGTGCTGCAGTGCTGTGCAACATGAAGAATATTTCTGTGTCTGCTTTGATTTCACCGAAATCGAGCAACTGCGCATTCGCCAAGCCCTCAATGGTGTTCACTGATTGGGTACCTGCGGTAGTTGTTGGCATTGTTGTCCGAGGCGTGGTTAAGGTCTGTTGCCAATTGTAATGCGGATACTTTTCACTGTACGCTTTTTTATGAGCGGGCTTCTTATTGTAAAGATCCTTTACTGTCTCCTCAAGCTGATTTGCCTGCCAGCTATCCTTGGCAGACCACAGCTTCGATGTGTAAGGAGCTTTTATAGGCGTAGGCTGTGCATCCCTGATGTAGCTGTTCGTTTCGCAGGTTGGAAAATGGTGAACCTCTATTTTACGTATCTTGCGATTGCTCAGATCTCTAGACGTGGACCCCGGACGCTTCAGTTTTCTCAGCTGACGTCGTGGCATGGGATCGTCTGTTGTTGATCCGGGAGTTCTCGCCATTACACATATTTTGGGTGTGGAAGTGGTTGTAGAGGAACTGACATATTTTCTGCTGCTCTCTGGTTTAACTGGTTTAACTGCAAAGAGTATTTGGGGTATGCGAGCGGATGGTTTCGCACTAGGCGGCGGCAATCGCTGAGCGACCTCCTCTGCCGGTAAGGCACATTCACCCATGTGTGTGATCTTCCAACCTGTCAAAGAGTGAAAGAGTGTGAGGAAATTCATTTGTAACACTTTTAATAAAACCTACTGCTATGGGGATCCTTGCAGCGCACACGCTCCAGATAGCACTCGTTGATGATGGTATAGCTAATGCCATTTCGATTCGCGCAGACCGGACTGTATTTGCTGGCACAGAGCTTATCGCAGTTCCGGCAGGAGCCCTCATACAAAATGGTCCATGCTGTGGAGTACTTTTAATTACAGTTGCTGGCCAAGTCCCCGACGCTTTAGTGCTTACCACTTCCCACTGTTTGGCTGTACTCCATCAAAGCGCACACATTGGCAAAAGTTCGACTCTCGCCATTGAAGCTGCCACAGACAGGTTCATTACTAAACACACATGGCCTCTCCCCTCCAACTGATTGTACCTGGCTCCCATATCCAGGACGGGCTGTGGTTTTACTGCTGCCATAGATACGACGGCTTTTGGGTTTGTCTGACTGGTAGGGCTTACGGGCGGGCAGCGAGTAGCTCTTCTCCACGGTGCCAGTGTTGCTAATGAATTGAGTATGGAACGTGGAGGGCGCGAAGATTTGAACTGCATCCTCCGTAAGCTCGAAGTCGTCCAATTGATTGAGCTGCGTGTGGCTCCGTTTGCTCCGCTCTATCTCAACCTTTGGCTTCGACTTGGGCTTCCATTTACGATTGTGCTTCATCTTGGTGCTGTCCTCCCCGCAAAGGCCCTGCGAGACGATACGCCAATCTGCAAGACCAGTTTTAAAGCTGCTGTAGGTGCAAATTGTAATCGAGTGCTTACTTCTTCGGGTTCTGATGTTCTCCGCATTGACTAGACATTCATTGGAGAAGGTGGACTTGACCCCCGCATAGCTGGCACACACCGGACGATAAACATTAGTGCAAGGTATGGGTCTGCGACGTCTGCGCTGACCTACGAGCACGGTGTGCGCCGCTGGTTTGTGCTGTTTTTGCCCGCGCGGACACATGCCCCATTTGTAGACCAGCCAATCCGACTTGGTCAAACACGAAGTACGAATCATTTCGCACCGATTCCTGAAGTTCTTTCGCTCGCCGGTGTCAACGCTCACCCCGCAAATGGGCTGAAATGTGGCTTCGCACTCAAAGTCGCAGTTGGGCACGCAGTTATACAATGCTACATCAACTATAGGCGAGAGATTGGAATTTAATTATACTTTCAATCATTACTATAGTCTACTGCTCTCTGACTTACACAGGGGTCCACCTATGAGATTCTCGCGCTGCGCCTTACGCAAATCGCACTCATTCTTGAACAGCAAAAATTCGCCTTGACTGCGTCCGCACATGGGAGTATTATCATTGGCGCACAGCATCGTCTCATGATCGACGGTTGCAGTTGCAGTAACAGCCGATAACGCCAGCAGCCAAGCTGGTAGTCCAAGCCACATCACAGTCATACTCTTGTACAAGTGCAGCACCTAAATCCAAACTAAATGCAATTGGAGATATGTTCTGCCTTTTATACTAAAGCGTGACACATGCCGCTGTGATAAAGAACCAAATTATTGCACTGCAACAGTAGTTGTCAACACGTGATAATCATAAGCACACAAAGATTGCAGAGAGATGAGATGAGTGTATCGAAACAAGCTTAGCTGTTGCCATCATCATGTGCTGAAGCACAACTTAAAGTGCATTTTTATCTACTTCACTTTTTTATCTGTTTTCTTATTAAAAGCTCTTAGGCTGACTGAATAATCAGGATTCGTTATGCTTGTAACATATTGATATACACAAATGTTGAACACAATGTAATGTAGCGGAATTTATTTTGCCAGCATCATTCGTTAAAAAAAGATTAATTAAGAGGATCAAATGGGATTTACACGAACATTAAGTTTTTAGGTATTGATTAAAGTTTTAATTTAGTGAATTGGATGTGCTTTGATTGGTCTTTTGCTTAGCTCAAATCTTGTTGCGGTATTTGCTACGTGATTTTTGTCTGATTTTGGTAACGCAGCGCGATTCTAGATAAGACGCAAAACTGTTCATTTAGCATTGATTGTGTGGTCTCGGCTGCACAATTTGTCCGAAAAGTTTATAGCTTATGCAAGTGACAAGTATTTGGACTGTGCTATGACTATCTTTTCCGCACTGCTGGAAACTGATTAATATGCATTTCGAGCGCTGCTTATCGCCCCCGACTGCGACTGGGGCTTCTGGGGCTTCTTTACTCATGATGTACTTCATGCCGTCATCAATAAAGTTAACAAACTACCTGAATTTCAGATGAGATGTGTTTGTGTACACACATATTAATATTTTTTTTACCGTTGAATGAATTTCGTGCAATCGGCAATGGAAATTCTCTAATATCCGGCCGATAAGTGGCCGGAGCACATATTCATTCAGCAAAATAAACAAAATATTCTCACGCATGCATATGAGATAAGCTTAAATTCTGTCTTATCTGTTTTATCTTTGATGCAAGTGGCGTGAATGTTACTATAATTTGGAGAAGCTCTTCATAGAGATTAAGGTTATGATTTTAAGATTATTTTACGCAATCTTAATTTCATCAATACATTTGGCAGAAGTTTGTCCTTTTCTTCCATTAAGAACAGAAAAGAAAAACTAACCTTTGAACAAATGTCTTTTATTAAAGTCAACTGGCTTTTAGTCTCAATGACATCGAAAGCAATGTGATAAAATTCGTTTGCTTGACTTATTGTCTGCATTTCTAAAAGCGCCTGCATATCTAAACAATGGTTTGCATAAATAAAAGCAACCAATTAAGTAAATATATTTTTATTGATTCGGTTGGAGGCTCACATATCTTGAATTCATTTTAAACATATAGCAGAATATAAACCCAAAGTTGTAGCTCTAAATGTTAAACTTAAAGTTCAATCAACGTCAATTTTGAATTAACCTTGAAATCAACTTTAGTTTATAAATATAAAATGAGTATCAAACAGATATGCATATGCATTGCAATACAGCTACATCATAACTTTATTTGTACAAAAACATAACTTTAAATAATAATTATTAAGGTAACGAAAGAGAAGTTATCCTCTAAAAAAATTTTGATTCATAGCCCGAATTCAAACCTATTTGCTAAATTAGTTGTGTAAATTTTTATCGGATGCAGAAAACCTTAATTTAAAAATTAAAAGGAATGAAAAATTTGTGCAGACAAAATTGACAAAACCCATTTGCAAATTGGAAATGTCGTGGATCTTCATCAATCTAATAATTCCTCGCAGCCATAAACGGTTATTATCATAGATCCATTTGCCAGCTGAGTTTTGCTATTCTTAGCAAACAGCCATTTGAATGAAGCTTTGTCGTTGGCGTTGACATAATCATTGGCAACTCATGGCAAATTTGCGGGCTTGTGCTGATCTTGGTAGCTGCTCTGTGGGCCGTTAGAAGCAGCCAGAAGCATATTTTCGATGATAATGGCCGATGACATAAGAACAACTACAGAAACAAACGCAAAATTGCAAAAATTTAATAATGTGCGTCTAATGGAAAATACCCGATTGCTGAATGGCTCTACGAAAAGAAAGCAGTTGTGAGCGCTGAATCGGACTGCTGAATAAGATGCGTAACTAGGTGAAATGTCAAAGAGAGAGAGAGAGAGAGAGAGAGCAAGAGAGAAAAGCATAGAAAGAGAGGGAGAACGAACGTTTGCTTGGATGGCTACTTGCTTGGCTGGTTAGCTGCTTAGCTGCTGGGTCCGCGGTCTTCGGCAGCTTCGTTAGAGCAGCGGGAAAAAACTCAACGCAGTCTAACGACAAGAGCTGAAGCAGAAAGTCATGCGAGGACGGGTGCAACGTCCGCCAAAGTCAGTGAACGCAGTGCATAAAACAAAAAAATAATCTAAAAAAGAGAAAAAGCAACGCTAACTGCAGATCTAGAGATCTTCATATTTTAAGACCGTGTATTAAACAAGATACTGCTCTCGAGGGCTGGATCATTCTTAAAATGGTTGTGCAAAAGGCAGCCACGCCCACACTGCCAACCGCAGCTGTGGCAGACAGTGCAGACAACTGTTTCATCCAGTACCAGAAATACGCCACACACTGCGAGACAGCTGACAGCGGCAACGGCAGTGATTTGGAAAGTAACAGCGGGCCCGTACAGGCGTCACTCATTCTAACGGACGACAGTGAGGAGAGCGAGCCCTCTTCCTTGAACAGCGACAGTCTAAACTGCAGCAGCACGGAGTATGTGCGGCAAGCGGCCGCCAAGCCTAGCGGACAGCTGCGTCAGCGCCACAAAACGCTGCGCATGCTAGGCGCATTGTTGCCAGACTCGCTGCTGCGGGACATACGGGACAGACGGAGTGCGGAGTATGTGGTGCAGTTCAGCAGCCCCGCGGCGGTCAAGGACAAGCCGCCAAACCGGCAACACAAGCCAGTGGTTGTGGCGGACGCTGAAGTTGAGCCGCTGCGCTTGTCCCGCGAGTCTCTTAACGAGGCGAGCATTGAGGAGCTGCGCGCGGCGGTCCAGCGCGCCAACTTTGTACAAACCAGTGAGCAGACGCAAGCAGCCACGGCACTGCCGGTCAGCAGCAGCAGTAACGGCAACAGCTGCAGCAATAGCAATCGATGCAGCAGCAACTACAAATATGCTGACGATCAGTACTACAGCTTTCACATAAACGAGCATGAGAACTTCAGGAGTTTTGCGCGGCAAGGCGAGCAACCGGACGCGGCACATATATTGACGGATGATGAGGAGCACGACGTGTTTGCCGGCTATCGGGATGTGCGCAGCACCGCTAGCTCCACACAATCCACAATACGCTCCGCCAAAGGCACAGTGCGCGGTGTTAAGAACCGTGTGCGCAATGGAATAGCCACGTTCTTGCAGTTGCAACAGCAGCCAAATGCCAAGGTAAGTTGTGCAAAATGTACTCTTCCACGCTCCCTCACTCTATTTGTATGCGTATGTGTAAGTGGGTGTGCATGTGTGACAGTATGTTGCCCTTTATTGAGTCACCTGTTAGCCAAATTATGCAATCACGACGCGCGCATCTGGGCGAATTGTTTACCAATTGCACGCTCCCTGGGAGAAAGTGCGGGCAACAATTGCCATTAGTTGTTGCTGTTGCCGTCGGTGTTATCGTTGTTGCGAGTATTGCTCTGGTTGCTGCTGTTGATTTTCAATATATCTTTTACATTTGGTATTTATGTCTGGCCGCTTGCTGCTCGTAATCTAATGAACCACCAGTCTGGTTAACACGTATACACAACGTCTTTTCTCCCGTAGCTTTGTGTGTGGTGTGTGAGTGCAATTACACACTCGCATGTATAATGAATACCGTTAAGTGGCTTATTTTGTCGCTGGCCGCTTAAAGTTGGCGCTTGGTTGCGGCTTATTTATATATCGGTTTTGTGGTGCTTTGCCACCATTCGGTGGTTTGAGCCAGCGGTTTTTCTGTTCATTTTTTTGTTGGTTTGCTTTGTTCCCGAAGAGATAAATGGCTAAGCTGAGCTGTTGAGCTGCTAATGGCAACGCTTGAGATTTTGCAGTTAGAAAACTTCAACAACAACTACAGCAACAACAAAAGCTAATCATAGAAAGCTAGCGAAGTGGTTTGAAATTGTCAACATTTTCTTTGGGGCGTGTGCTAAGATCTCATTGTGCATATTCATCCAGTTAATTAAACTAATGAAACAAAAGATTGTCATCTAACAAGGATATCAAATGAATGAAGAAAATACAAAATACAAATATTTGAAGATAAAATACAACTGTTTTACAGATTAGATGTTTGATGTCTAATTTAACTTGTATATCGCACATGAAATGTTTTTATTATCAGCTATATTATATAATTATCTAATCTAGTCGATTTTAAAATATGGATACGGATTTTATTAAGATATCTGTATTTCTGATCCTTACTATATAATTCCAACTCCTTTGCTTAGCGCTTTGGGATTTAAGTTTTCATTTAGGCTTTATGCATATCATCATCGAAACTTTGTGGTTTCTGTCCTTCTTATGTATTTTGTGTATCAAAGATATTCGTTAACAGTTATTATCATCTTACATCGAGCATAAAAATCAGTTCATCCATAAACCTGATGGAACTTTCCGTTGGTCTGTAACGATAATATAGAGTTTATACGAATATACACATTTTTAAGGTTTTTGTTTTTTATGCTCTTTAACTTTTATTATTGAGTTAGTCAGTTGCGCGCATTTCACTTCGACAGAAGACCAGGAAATTTCCCTTTATCTATCTTAATGCTTAAATTTAAGATCAGTTTAATTGTTGCTTTTGTTGCTGTTGCTTTTCACTTTCATAGTTATAGAGCTTGACTCTGAGGTTTCATGATCACTTTGATGGAATGCTACAAGCTGAAGAGGCGAACAGATCGGCATAAATTAGCTAAATGCCAAAGAAAAGAAGTGTGTTTATGGCTTTATAGCGGCTCACATGCAAATTTTTCAAAACGAAAGATGTCGAACTTAAGGCTAACAATGCGATTTTCATCTGCATAACAATCGCAGAGTTCAGATGCTGCTAATTACAATGCAGTCAGCATGCGAGCAGCTGGAAGTATTTACTAGTATGCAGGGCAATCAGATGGAGTCGAAAGTGAAAATGTTGGCCATTGTTTTTATTTGTGTTTTTCAGTGTTAGATTTGTTATAGGCATCATGCTTTTGACTTGAATTGGAATTGGCTTTAAGTCATAATTAGAGCTATTAAATTTGTTGCTATGTCCACAATTAAAAATAAATAAAACCAACAATCAAGATTTTGCCCTCGTTTTGTCACCTTCGAGAAGGCAACGACTACAACCAGTGACTGCTGTCAACATTGGCATTAGCCTCGCATCTGACTCCGCTTGTTGCTCAACTCTTCGATTGCCAATCACTCGAACCGACTGCTGCCTCTTTGCTGGCCATACAAGTGACCTGCTTTCTCTTTTTACCAATTCATGCGGCTGCGGCTGAGGCTGCGGCTGCTGCGTCTTCGTATATGTTGCGGCTGCAGCTTGACATGAGCAACAAAAAAGCAAGTAAGCCGACTCTAGTCAATAATGCTAGACTAGAATATACTCTGTACACATGTTCGGGATAGAGTTATCAGTTAGATGAACACATCGAAAAAAATCATGAACACGCAAGCTGATAATATAGAAATACTATAGAGAACATGTAGTTAAATATCTCTATATATATATAATTCTCAATGGGTACAGGGTATCCAATATTTTTACTGGTTAACAGTGCAAATCACATGTGTTATTTTTTTGTCCTTTTGCATTTATGTTTTTTTGGCAACTTACAAAATCGCAACTTCAAATCAAGTAGACAAAACGAGCTGCAGCAACAAAATCGTTAATCAGGCTTAGCTGGAGATGTGAATGTTGAGCTGAGGGGGCTAAGGAGGCCATCCTCGTGTTTTCACCAGGGACAATCGTTGAAATGCAATTGGAAAAACCACCAGGCGACATCTCGCAGCCACGTTCACTGCATCGCAAAAGCTGACTTTCCATTTGACCGCAGCATGTTTTGTTTTGCTGCAAAGTTTTTGGATTGCTATTCGAAGCTATGAACTCTGTTTTGTCCTTATTTTAGGAAATTGTTTTTTTTAGAAGGCCTTTCCTATAAATATCAAATGAACAGTGTATATATTTGCGATTAAAATAATACATACATTTAGTTTATTTCACATAGAACATTATGATCATCATCTTGCTGTTATATTTTGCCGTCATATTTAAGTGATTTTAAATATTAATTTTTAAATGTTATTTAAAAGTATGATGTTACGCAAAACAAGCACTGTACACATTCAATCAAGAAGTGAGGACGTGATCTAACGGTCTAGTCTTGAATTTAATGCATTTGCCTCTGCAAATTCTTGTTACTCCGGTTTGAAAAGCGGGGAATTTGAGATTTATTTAGGAGAGAGGATACATTTGAGGTTGCACTTGTACAGTTCATTGATACCACTAGCTCGGTTGGCTGGTTGGTGTTCGGCTGGAAAGCGGTTCATTAGCCAAAGCAGACGGCACCAAAGTTGGCCAACTAACGGAAATGTTAATTGTCAAATGAAATGAGTGAACTCGAACCGGTTCAACAGCGGCCTTACAAAATAAGCCATCATAAATAGTCGGAAAAACGTCGCATTACCATTGTGTGTGAGTGTGTGTGCAGTTGTGTGTTGGAGTCACAGGTGCTGCCAATTGACTAGCAGTTTTTCCATTATTGCTTAATTGAATTGATTAATAGGATTTTGAGTGACATGCAGTTTTGTTACGTGAGACTCTAAGAGCTAATGAACCTAACAGATTGTAAACACTCTATAAATGCCTATAGAAGCTCTTGTCCAAGACGTTCAAACGTTTGTCTTCAACAGAAACTAAAGCTTATTGTTTTTTCTGTTAGTTCTGCAATCCAGAAATTTCTCCCCTTCCTCCCGAAAGCGGAAAATGTTGGTGCGTTTTGTGTGGTCTTTACTGTCCATTGCCATTGTTTTGTTTTACGCTGCGTTCTTTGAAGCCTCATTTGATCTTCATTTAGCTCCACTCGGGCCATGACCAAAATTTAAGCGCTGTGAAGAATGATGCGCCAATTTTAAGCATTTTTTTTTTGGTGACCTGCTTTTTCAGTTGTCCAACTGGAAATAATACTGTACTCTTTTGCTTTTTCTACTCATTCGCAGTGCTACATGGAAAAAGATCTAGGCAAGGTGGTGTTATATACCACCAGCATGGGCGTCATACGGGACACCTACACGAAATGTACCAATGCGAAACAGATTCTGCGTACACTTCTGGTCAAATTTGAGGAAAGGGACGTGTTTATGAGTGTGGAGTATCAGGCGGAGATGCGTCAACGGATGCAAAGCTCACAGATCCAAGTGCCCCAACTCTATGTGGAGGGTCAGTACATTGGCGATGCGGCCACAGTGGAGCGCATGAACGAGACCGGCGAGCTGCGACAGCTGCTCAAGCCCTACAAGACAATTGCCAGCACCTACACCTGCCAGACCTGCGGTGGCTACCGGTTGTTGCCGTGCCCCTCGTGCAACGGCTCCAAGAAATCCGTGCATCGCAATCACTTTACAGCTGAATTTGTGGCGCTGAAGTGCATGAATTGTGACGAAGTTGGTCTGGTCAAGTGCCACAACTGCTGAGTGAATCCTGTAAACCATATCTAATAACATAATATATTATACATATACTTATACCTATATAATATATATATATATATATATATATATATATATATAAATGGAATGTATGGAATATATATATGTTATATATATTCATTATTATTATATATATAAATTAATTTATGATTAATGCGCACTATTTGCATTTCGTATAACACCTAATTATAAGACCCGTCTAACTCAGTCAACAACAACAAACATGCAAAAATACTAACTTACCGCGTTAAGAGCTAAGTAGTAAATAGTTTTGAAGGCAATGTTTGCGTTTATTGTAATTTTTTAACTGTTGTTATGTTTCATATCACACCAAGCTATTACATGCTACTATCTTAAATTAACGTTTGATTAATATCTTATTTATATCATTTTTGATATCTTGCAGCTAACAATTTATTTATTTTAGCGATATAAATTCTTAGAATACATTTTTTTTGTTTATAATTAATTTTCATTTATAGGTGAATGCCAATATTTTCAGCTGACACAAACACTCTTCCCTTCACTTAAGAATTGACTATGCCAAAAGTGGCTTAAGTTCTTATATTCCTTTAGTATAACAATTGGAATTAATGCTATGTTCTGAGCCACGGTGTGCACACAATAAACTTCACTACGTCTGATTGTGTTTCCAGTTTCTGCCTTTCTTTCCACATTTTGCTCAGTACTGCTTTCCCCTCTCTTTATCTATTCCTCTTTTGCTTTGCAATTATGTAAACCTGCTCCACTCAGACTCTGCACTGACCGTGCAATTTTCTCGCGCCATTTAATTTCTGCCAGTCTGACCCCCAGCCTCTGGTCATGGCAGCTTCCTGCAGCTCCTGCTTTAGGTTCTGTTGGCCCAGTCGGCCCATTTGCTATTGCCATTTGTTTTTGGTGTCTTTGTTAGTTATTGTTATGGCATTTTTAAATGTTATTTTACACTTGGCTCACACTTGTGTTTAACATGCCGCCCTCACGCATTCCAGTCGCTGTCTCTTCCTGCTCTCAGCCAATATGGCTAGGAAAACTGACCAGACCAGCTGACCCTCGGACGGCAGCAGCAAACCCTTTACACCAGCGGGTGGCGTTGGTTAAAATTGTTGTGTTTCCGCATTTGCTTGTTGGCGACTGTTGGCACTGCGGCCCGGATCGTTAAATTCACAGGCGGCTACATTGTAATTACCAGTCCGGGCACCCCGTAGAGCGACTGGCCCAAATCCTCAGCCAAGGCAGCTTGATTTATGCGCCACCAGCGACGCCGCATCGACGTCGTCATACGCAATTTTTCATAAACAATTTGGCACAATAACACACACAGAATATGCCGCTGGGCGGAAGGGATGGGAGCAAGGAGTATGCCAGATGGTTGGGGGCAGGTGGGTTGGACCAGTTGGGTGGCTGCCAAAAAACGTGCAATATTAAAATAAATATTGTAAATGCCGGTAATGCTGGCAAACAGGAGCGTATGAGCGGCTTGTGGCCACAGCAGGACTGGCAGTACTGGTAGAATTCGTTCGACTGACAGCCACATAGCAAGCAATGGCTGTCGCCGAGCTCCCACTGCAGGCAGTTAAACCTTTCAAAGGCGCTCGCCTCCAACTCCTTTTTACTGGGTTGTGCCGGGGCTGCCATTGTTAACTTTATCCGCGGTAATTAGTTTATGCGCGCAATTTCATGTGCATTTTGGTCATTAAATATCTTTGCTGTTGTTTTTGCTGTTGCCCTTTTTTCCAGCTGCTGTGTGGATAGTTATTATTTTGGCATACTTTCCGGCTCCGGCTCCAATATGTATCCCGAATGCCGAAGCTTACAGTTAATGCTGCATAATTTCCGGCACAGGTGTTTAAAGCCGCCTACTAAATTGTCGGCATTGGTTGTAAGAGTGTGGATGCGGATGCGGATGCGGATGAGGGTTGTGCTCCCAATTGGCGACAAATAAAATTAGGAACACATTATGTTTTCGACAAAAACTTTGAAATTGTTTTACCATGGCCAAGACTCCGCCCCACACGTCCATTGGCCATTCGGAGTGCCCTGCAGCTCATTACATTTACTGGGCTTGGGCCACAAATCACGGGCAGCTACTCAACGGATTATTAAGTGAAAATTATGGCACTCCTAAGGCTCATAAAGCATTCACAATGCTCTTGGCCCGCCAGCAGCGGCGGTTAGTTACATTTTTTATTGTCAAAGCATTGTTGCTGTTGTTGTTGTTGTTACTGTTGTTATTACTGTTGTTGTTACTGTTGTTGTTGGTGCTGCTGTTGTTACTGTTGCTGGCACTGTCCTAACCCATTTGGTGTCTGCCATAAAACTAACATAGCTCACATTATGTTATAGCCCAGTCAGCCAGAGACTTTTATGCTTTCAGTGTGTGCATAAGTTGTAATCTGCCTTTGTAACAATCCGTTGGCTTCGTTCACTATGCGACTCAACTGATGTTCATTCTGTTGCAGTTGTGGGTGTTGCAAAAAAACAGAAGACCACATCAAATCATACAGAAACTCTTAAGCTCAATTCACACAAAAAAAGAGCGTCGATAAAAGCTTTCTTTTTTTTTAAAGCAAAGGCATCTGAAAATGAAACAAGCCTAAGGACACATTAGGGCTTCTTCAGGCTATTTCCGAAACCTCTTAATATTTTGGCTTTTGATATATCTATTTCCCTATGGTTACTTTTTCGTTTCCTTCATATTTTTACTTAGGATCTTTCACTTTTTGAGCCTTAAGATTTAAGGGACTTCTAAAAAGCCACTGATTGTTTTTCGTTTAATTTAGTCGATTATTATTTTTATATTTTTATTTGCATTTTATTTTACTATAATCTGACTGATACAATCATGATGCTCAGGTTTTTATTAACTTTCTGTAATATTTTGCAAGGTATTCTTTATTCGTTTTATCAATATCATTAGCCTTTTTCTAAACTGTCTACCAGCACCCAAAACTCTAAAACAATTCGCAGGATATGCTGTGTAAACAAAAGAAAAGTAAAAAGAAAAATAAATAAAAAAAAACTAAAGAAGCTAAAAGTAAGTAAACAATTGATTAAAATTGATGCACTTTATTCGCTTCAACCAGAAACCACACACATGCAATCGAATCTTTCTATATAGATATCAGAGACCAGAGACCAGCAGACGAACGCTTTTATTGAAACTTTGCCTCTCAACTTGCGTGTAAGTGTATCAGTGGCTAGGTTTGGGGTTGTCCGTGCGGCTGGGTAAACAGTATTTTGATTAAATTATTTTAATAGTAAGTGAGAGATCTATGGCAAATGAATCTGTACACCCATTCATTCCCTACGAGGGAGGCGTAGGGCCGTCTCTTCGCATACACCCCTTCCCAACGGCCACATCTGATCCAGCTGCAGTCAATTAACTTTGCTGCGAACTATTAAAGCACACTCCAGGCGCTCATAAATTGAGTTTGAAGCGCGACTTTCGAGCATCGCACATGAGTCAATTCTCTGAGGAAAGTTGTAAATGAATAAATGAATACTTCATACGTATCTAGATGGGTATACACACACGCACACACAATTTTACCATTTTTTGGCCAATGTGCTGTTGCTTGCCGTAAACCAACTGTTTCGGCTGTATTAGCTCTGTGCCAGCAGATCTGTCGGGTAGTCTTCGGGTCTCTGTTTGAGTTTGGATTTGGCAGTGGTACACTCTGCAGACTTACCTGCCTGCATGCCTTGTTTCTCTATCAGCTTATCCTTTAACTCTCGTTATTTCTTTCTTCTGTGCTCACTCTATCTTTTTGGCAGTTCAGTTCGTCCCTGTTTAGCACTCAGGCTGACTGGCAAATATTTATTGAACACGATTTGCTCGTTAGGCGAACGTAATATACACACATATACACAACAAAAACACACATACAAAAATGCACATATACACACAAGCTCGTACCCAGGTTTTTTTTCTGCTGCTGTTTCGCATCGCGTATTCGTTTTTCACTTTGATTCATTTTGTAGTATTTTTCAATTTCTTGGTATTGAATACCTTGCCTTCATTTTGCCGTTTGCTTTCTTTTCTTCTCTTTATCATTTCTGCTTCTTTTTATTTTCTTTTCGCTTCATGTGGAGATTTTTATCTAGGAAGCTTCGCAGCTGCCGAACGATTTGTGTGCAAACTTCCACTGTCTTTCTACGCAAGTCTGTGTGTGTTGGTTTGTTAGCATAGGTGTGCTAGTTTGAAATTTGACACAGGCCAAGGCTAGCAGCTAGGCCAAAAGAAACAGTTAATAAAATCCCTTGACAGGAAGGCGTTTACATAAGCTTTTAGCAAATAATTGAGTGTGCGTGCCATTGTTGTTGTTGTTGGTGCTGACGCGTGTGCCGTGCCGGGTCGAAAATTGTTCGGATTGCGCCCGGCACCGCCATGACCAACAGTGGGCGGGGCCAACCACCTTTGCGCCCAATGTGTCGGGTTTCGGTTTCACTTCTGTAACTGCAAATTCAATTGAATTGGCAAGAATGGTTGTTTACATGCCGATTTGCTTGTTTGATTTATGCAAAATGTATATGTTGTTGTGTGTGTATGAGTATATTGACACACACATAAGGACGATGCGGCTCTTGAGATTCGACCAAATAATCCAACGGCAAAATTAGCCAGTGTTTCACCCGAACCATATATATCCAACCAGCCATTCGTTCCAGAATAGCTCCATTTTGGTGCATGAAATGATATTAGCTGCCAATGGGACTGAAAGGGGGTGAGGAAGTCGGACTGCGACGGGGGGAGGCCGGTAACAAAGGTATGAATCTACAACCAATCCTCGGGCATACCTAGATTGCTTTTTCCCGGTAGCTTTCCTGCGTATATTGGATAACGGCTTGGGACCGGGTTCCTTAATAAGGTTTTGCGGTTGGCCAAAATATTTGCCTTGAATTCGTCTTCTATTTGAGCAGAAACATGATTCGAATCTAGCTACAGAAATGTTATATTTACATATATCGCAAATTGTTGCTCTTGCTGCTTGGCATGTGCGGCACGTAAGCGCATTACGATTATGTATATGCCGCGTTAGCCATTGGCTAAAAGCTTAGCACTCAGCGCATCCAGTCAGCCCACATAATAACTTGGCCAACACAATACAACAGATGGAAAATGGAAGCCAGCGAACACAGCGAGTAAAATAAAATTTGTCTTCGGTACAAGTTGCAGTCAAGTTTGCGATGAGTTGTGGGTAAACATTTTTCTGCAGCAATAAATAATGCGCAAAGCAAAGAAAAATATTAATAATAAAAGCATGCAACAGCAGTGCACCGTCCACAAAGGGACAGCAGCATCCACAATAGATGCGCTTGTGAGGGCGGGGCAAACCAGCCAACAAGGAAAGTGCATCCACGAATAAAATCAAAGCCATCAACTGCAATTGCATCTGCAGCAGGCGGACGAGTGCTGGACAGCAGGAGAACTTGCTAAATTGAATGGTTATTGAAATGGTTAAGGGTGGCAGGGCAGAGCACGGACCTAGCTATTCTTGGAAAGTAAAGTTTTGCTCCTCCCCTGGATGGTCATAAAAGTATTATGCAAGCTGAATAAGGACTTTGTCAAGTGGAAAAATATGAATAACTTTTACATTTCGATGAAAACTAAACCATTGCAATTGCCAACGTGTGATTCTTTTGACTTGCAGAATATGATCCGCAGAAATTTTAAGGAATAATTTAAGACCTACATTCACTGATTTAATCAAAACACAGACACTATATAGACTGCACACAGCAAGGGAATATAAAATTGTAATTTAAGAATATTTTAAGCTATCTAAGATTGTGAATTTAAATATAGGGGTCGGAAATGTTTAAATTCAATAGGGTTCAGATTCTGTTTACCGTATGGTATATAAGGCGCATCTGCTGACAAATAACGAGCATCTGCAGACAAACTTAACCAAGGCAAACTAATTCTGCTCCGAAATGGTTTACAGGTTGACGTTTGGTTATTAAAACACATTTAATAATAAATTTAATGGCCGATTTAAGGATTAAAGGAGGTCTAGTAGCAGAGCAAGCAGCAAAGGCAAACAATATCTGACAGAGCACAAGGCACACTTTCAATTTTCCTAAAACACATAAAACTTGATTATCTAGATTAAATTGCAAATCAAAAACATGTTTCAAGGATTACTTGTGCGTGCCGCACACACACACTTAGCAAACAGTAAGCTCTTATCAAACCACACACACATATACAATTACCTAAATGTACGCCACAAAGGCAGATCTATATGTAAAAGCCTTGTCTGTACACACATTGGGCATAAATAATAATTGCAAACTGCGAACCACATACTATATTTCATTCTATCTCTCTCTTCCACATTTCTTAGTAATACTAAGACTGTTAACAAGAAGCTTAGATCGATTTCATTTCAAAATTGTTTATATCAATTTAAAGTAATTACAAGCAGCCACAAGAACATGCAAACGAGTCTGACGGAAAACAAACCTATCGTCGGTCTCTATGCAAACCAAAAGTGCTTAAGTTAGTCTGTGTTCGTGTGTATGCATGTATGGGTATGTCTGCGACCTGTCGTAATTGAAAATATTACGCAAATTGATTCTATAAGTGGCATGTCATAGTCGATGGGATTGAACAGTAGAAGGACGAATGAGGTCCCTTTTACACATATCTATATAAATCTCTCAAAATTCATTAATGTACGCATAAGACGCTCGCACCTTAAAAGTGACATCTCACATGTGGATTGTGTTATCTAAAGACGTTTGTTTGGGCATCTCGATTGCCACGTCTTGTAATTAATATGATTATTGAATAATTCGCTGATAATGTTCTTAATTTACATGCCATTATGTGGCTGGTGTTGAATAGTATAAACCAGCTAATTAGTTCAGCTTAATTAAATTGCTGGAAGTTTTGTGACTAATTTATATATGTACATATATTGTGAAATAATACATAATTATATTGGTAGAAGCAAAGGAAACTCATTTTGCAACTCACAAATATTACCTGTATTCTGATAAGATTAACCTCTTTTAAAATAAACTTCAAGCTGACAACAAACTTCTACTAATATAGTGTTTGAGTTTTTTATCCGTTATTCATCAATTATCCACATCTGACACAGGAATTATTTTGAAACGTTTGAAAGAAAAATATTTGTAAGATATCATAATTTTTGAAGATTTAGAAATACAATATAATAATTTTGTTACAAAGTTGTCTAATTTTATACGTAAACATGTTCTTATTTTAACATTATACTCATTTATGCATAAGTGATTTAAAAAAAATGCATTGCACATCGCATATTGTAGGTTATGCTTATAAGCTTATCACACTTGGAGAATGGTCGCAGGTGCTTTTGTCATATTAAATAGGAACTATTTTCAGAGATTTCAGCTATAAAATGCATATTAAGTAGACTAATTAAATGTCAGTTTCACGAGCGAGTAGTTAAAAGCGTACAACTTTGTTGCCTTGTTGCTAAAAGACAGTTTCAGTGGGTTGGTGGGCTAGTAGGATAGTGAGTGGTGCTGTCACAGATGTTGGTCTTCAGCTAGTAATGCGCAAGTAAATCTTCAAATGTCAAGTGGACTCTCAAACAGCGGATCACTGGCTGAACTAAAATCCAGCTTTTTCAAATTTTCTAGCTAATCTCACCAATTTGAAGCGGATTTTTTGCATTAACCCACTGCCCTGTTCCAAATGTTTAAATGCAGGGAGTGAAACGAAGTAGTTCGGAACCGCACAATGCAAAAATATAGCAGAGCCACGTATGTGCAAAAACTAAGGTGCCCATGGCCTTTATCTATGTGTGTGATTTCACTAATGCACATGTACGCAAACGGTAAGAAAATACCCTGTGAGGGATGGGATGGTGGGTGTGAAAACGGACCAATGGTATTAGACGAGTAGATGACGCTGTAATAGCTTTCAGAACTCGTACTAATGAGGAGAGTACGAGCGAGTGTATGTGAAGGGAACTGCGGGTCGAGTACGTAAAGGGTTAGCCCTTGCTGCTTGCCATCACCTTGCCGCAGGCGTTGGCAGCAACGCTTGAACCAATTTTGCAATGTGCGGCACCAACAGTATACAGGCACACGCTGCACCAGGCAGCAAGCACATGGCACCCGGCACCCGGCACCCGGCACCCGTCACCAAGCACACACGAGTAATACTCGACACCCGACACCAGGATACCCTTTTCATCTCCTCCTTCCCAACCACTTGCAACCGGCAGCTCAAAACTAATTGTGCAATTATTTTTGCATAAAGTGGCATAAACATGGCTAGGAGAGGCATTATGCAAGTTGCCTGACTTTTGCAACATATGAAGATGTAACAACACCCACAAAGACAATCGCTCACTCGCATATATGTGTATTTGTTGTGTGTGTGCGCGTGCCTAAGTGGCACTCGTACAATTTGAATGTAATATTCATTATTCTTTGCACATTGTCTGTCGTACAAAATCTTTTTAAGCCAGGTCTTTGTGTGTTGGCTTTTTAAAGTAGATGTATTAGGTGCTTGGCACTCTTAAGAATAACTCTGCTACAAAACATTACATTTTATTGCCAACTGCTGACCACCTAATGGCTTATATAATCATTTAACTGAAAGATAGTATAGAAGTGGATGTTACCTTTGGAGTATTTTTAATCAAAACAGAATTTTGTACACAGGCACGAAATAAAAGCGCCATAAAATTGTAGCTGACTTAATAATGTTTACATGGGGGTGATTGTGTAGATTGTGTAGTATTCAATGAAGAAAATCCACTTGGAATCATCATAGACCTATTTGTGAAACATTCAATTCGAAATGTTGTATATGTGGGACTTTAAAATAATAAATTTAAATTTTAATGTTTTTCAAATATATGTATATTTTTGTATGTGAATGTTTTCAATTAATTCAGTGTGATAATTTAAGTGCATAACCCGTTTGAATCAAAATTGATATGTTAAGACCCATTCAAATGGAGTCTGATTACTTTATTGTAATTTATTAGATATATAGCTTACTTCTCTGAAATTATCAAAGCATGCAATCAACGTCATATGTAGTAGATTTAATTACATTTTTCAATTTAAAGCTCACATCATGTGTTTGTGCGTGTTTACGATATAGTGTGTGTAAACCAAAAGATGTTTTTTGTTGTATATAATCATGTTTGGAGGCAGTTTCAGGCTCATGTCAGTGTGGCATAGTTTTACGTGGCAGCGTCTGAACCAGGTTTAAATTTAAATTAAATTTACGCCCGAAGAAAGCCTTCCAAAGTTCTTTTAATGGCAACAGAGCGAACCGAGGCCTAAAGGAGCTGAGCCGAGGCTCGATTGTTTCCGTACGGCATTTTTCGACAATTAAAATTAAAATTTAAATTTAAATGAAATGAACGTTGTGTATGCAAAAAAGCCACAACACAAAAACTGGGAGCGTTAAGAGCAGTGGAGAGAAGGTCGGAGTTGAGGGACTACAAAAACAAACCGCAGCAACCAAAACCAAACACAAATGTAACATAAAGAAAAAGTCGACTTCGTCGTCGACGTCTGGGCAAAGAACGAGCACAAATATGTAAATGAAATTGTATGAGTCGACGCATACATATATACGCAGATACATAAACTCTATGGTGCACACATGCACCAAATGCTACAGTGGCGTGGCAGCACCAACAACAACTCAAGCAACTTCTAGCTAGGCAAGGTACAAATAAAAGCCGGTGTGAGGGTGTATGTGTAGGTGTCTCTGTGTGTGCCTTGCTTTGCATGTAGTTCGTTGACTTTTCAAGTTGTCGACACAGCGCCAACAGCAACAGTAGCAGCAATTGCACTTTGCTGTTACAATTATTACATTTGTAATTGTTGTCAGTTACAGTCGCGTTGCGAGCTGAGCAGCCGGAGCGTTAATTATGTGCCAAAAGCAATTTTCAGCAAGACAAGCGGCGTAGCAACAGAAACAACAACAATAACCACTTGGTAGAAGTTGTTTAAGCGAACGTGTCAAGCGGAAGTCGTTGCCAATCGAAGTAGCTTCCGGCTTGACAAGGCGCTTCCCTTGCTGCGGCTTTGCCTTTGACTTGCCACATTTTGCATCCATTTTTGGGGGTATTGCAGACTTAACAGAGCTCGTTGCAACTTTCACTTTTACACCGGTCACACATATGTGCGGCATTTAAAATGCCTTTGCATATTTCATTAACAGCTTAAAAATTCATGAACTGCTAATTGAAAACGTTTGTCGCACAAACACACACTGATACACACCTGTGCACAACTTGGTTGCGTAACAGAGGGCCGCAAAAGGGTGCCAGGACCGCACTACAAAGCCAGCTACATAGTTTAGCACTTTGGCTAGCCGTCGTCTAGCTCCACCTAAGAAATCAAAACCGGTTAGAGGCGGGGTAGAGTTTCGAGCTAAGGCTATTTGCTGTAGAGTATGCGACCTGAGAGACCTGAGCGACCCAAGCGACTCAAGCGACCTGCACTCAAAGTTCACCACGTTTGCCCAGCCACTTTTGTATAAAATGCCAACACACATGCATATGCACTCACACACATACGGACACACCTTCAATCACTTCCGCTGAACGATGAAGTAGCTCTTTGGCACGCTATTATTTTGCTGCCGAGCCATAGGCGTTGGGCAGAGTAAGGTAGATGTTGTGCGGGTGCGAAGGTTGGGAGGGGTCGAAGTTTGTATGTAATTGGAACGTGTGAGAAATATAAAACAAGGGCTAGCAGGAGTCATGGAGCCGCTTAAGTTGTAGCCCCGTTTTGCCGGATGTCCTGTTAGAAGCGTAAATAGGCATAAAACAACGAAAAGAACATTTCTATTACAACCCCTCTGCCGAAAGCGCAGGGTTTGCTGCGTGGCAAGTCGGATGAGGTTCGCTTGCAGTCAGCCGTGAAAACTAGTCTTAAGTCTTTGAACGGCGGAAACACTGCCAGGAGCTGTCTAATGGAAACGCAAGAAGCCCAACAAAAGTCTAGTAATGTTTTGACTCCTTCTTGCACCCATTGCAAATGGATTATATAAAAGAAGGTATAATAAAGTTGTCCCTGATCAAAATAAAGATCTGTATTATCAGGGTATTTCTATATCTAACTGCATCATAATGTTTTTCAATAAAAAATTAAATTTGTTAAATGAATAGCAATTATAATAATGATATCAGCTGAATATACATATGTAGACAACTATTATATATTTCGAACGTTGACTGAGCTCGCGAGTAAAGGGAAAATTTAAGTTTATCACTCGTTCAACTGGCTATCGGATACTTGCTTTACTTTAGTGTTGTTAAGTGTTGCTTTTGGCAAATTATAAATGCAACATTGCCATGGCAATTGCGATGGCCAAAACGCGCGACTGCAGCGAGCTGATTATGCCAGACGGTTTTCTTTTGTTTTTTCGGCTCGGCTGCCATTCAATGTCCGTCGACTACTCTGACACTCAGCAAGACTCTAGCCTGACCACTTCTTGTTTAAGTCTGCACCACAAAAGCTTGCTTAGCCAGTCTTAAAGTTCACACACACACACACACACACACGCATATATTTTCCCACAGTCAGTCAGTCACAGAGCAAAGATGTAGAGACAAAGCTAAAGGTAACAATGGCCAAGTGCCAAATACACGTGCGCTTTGTACGTGCACAGTCACGCACTGCACTCGCGCCCCCCCACCATCTACCCAAAACACCAGACTCCTTCCCACTCACCGTGCTGGTGGGTAAACTGCTTTTAGTCAACTTTAGTTAGTTTGGTCAAGCGCCACTCCTCAGCGACTGCCCGCTGCTAATGGAGAAGCTAAAGCTGAAGCTCGCTGAAGTTTTCGTTGTTTGCTCCGTTTTTTAGCTGGTCGCCAGGGTCTGGATCTGAGTACAAGTCCTGCTGCTGCTGGTCCACTATTTACAGCTTTAGTTTTGTTTGCCTCCTGTTTTGTCATGCCTCTTATGTCCTGCTTAAAAAGTGTAAACAACTTTGGGCGCTTGGCCAAGTGCAAGGTGTACATTGCACACAGTAGCAGCAGCAGGAGTTGCACGTCCGTGGTCATGTTCATGGAACTAGTGCTGTCTCGACTGTCCCACTGACCAGCGTGGACTGTTAATCCGAGATGTTTGTTTACCTTGGCACTGGAACGGTGGCTACGGAACTGAATTTCATGCTCAAATGTGTGGTGGAGGAGCAGAAACTGGCACACGGCCTCATTTATCTTGTGAATGCAATAACAACGACTTAGCCGAAGCTTTGGGGAGCCCCGTGCAAATCCATTGAACCTGCAGAGAGTATTAAAAGTTAGTAGTGAAGTTTGTAATGCATCCATAGAGATAAATTAGAGTTCGCACTGTTGGAATATGACCGATGTTCTTTCTCTTAAGATTGCGCAATACACTTAGATAAGAAACCTAATTTATGTTGCTTTTAAATATAATATATTCATTTTGCAAATGAATAATACATCTCTTTTTGCAATATAAAATCCTATATAAACACATAATATTGAACGATGTTCTGCACATCGACAACATTTCATTTATTCTGCTCATCTAGGACTTCCGTCTTGGCAAGACTAATTAAAGAAATGACCTGCATGATTTATTTACTCAAAAAATATAATTATATATTTTTATTTATTTATATATATAAAAATATATGTATATATATAAAAATATATTTATATTGCAATTTAAATTATGCACAATTTTTATAAATTTATTGCTAATGGGAAATGTTGTTAAATTTTAATAATGGTGGCGATCATTGTTAAGAGTTTTTTGAGTTTTAATCGAACCAACCGCTTTAATTCGAATTTAAATTAATTAAATTCACTTACGAGTGCAGGCAAAAGCAAACCAAACCGAGTCAACAATAATAACAACAACAATAATATCAAGCGCCAATAACAACCCCAATAATGGCAACAATAACAAGCATTTAAAATTGGCAACAAAAAAAAAAAAACAAAGTTAACTTTGCATCGCTTCAGATTCCGAAAAAACCACAACACATCGTTTGTAAGGTTAAATGGGTGACGGGTGCGTATTGGAAAGGGCGTGTCACAGCAGGTGGGCCTAAAAGCTGCAAACGCCGAGAACTGCTGCAAATTCTTGTTGAGCACGTGAATGTGAGGGGCATATATTATGGGGTATCGAAATGCCGCTCCCAGTGCAGCGGGATGGGTCCGCAGGGAGTTTATAGTGCATTTTATTTTAATAAAGACTTTTAATTGAATTTTCAATTGTTGAGCACGCAACACGGCGCCAATGCAGTGGCCGTTGCTGTTGATGTTGCTCTTGCTTCTGCTACGGTTAGTGCGGATGCTGCTCTTGCTGCTCTTGCTCCTGAATTTGTAGGTATAATCATTACGGCTTTATGTACAGAATATCAACAGTACTGTTTTGTTGTTGTTTTTGCTTTTTAATAACCTGCTGTTAAAGCACAAGTCTGTGGTTCAGCAATTACACGGGTGCAGGGAATGCGCTGAGCGGCAGATAAAGGCCAGCATCACTGTTTGACGTCTATATATACATTTACACATATAGAGGCACGAACAAAGGTGCCAGCACATACAAATGATCTTTATTTACATGTGTACGGCGTCAGACGTAAATGGCGTCCGCCACTTCCGGTTTCCGGTCCGCGCTGCTTAGTCGCACAGACGAGCATACATAATAGGGAAATAAACCCCGTTGAATGATAAATGAATGGACGTGGCAACAATTAAAATATACCACTTGCTGCATCCGCTGGACAAGTAACAATAAAAAAAAACGACACCTCCCTTATTTATAAATTGATTTTTTTGTTGGACTTGCAAAAATGATGGAATTTCAATTATTTATTTATTGCATGTAAATAATAATACATGTAGCTTTTGTATTATATAAAATTTTAATATGCAGTCTGTTGCTGCCATTGTTGCTGTTTCTGCTATGCATTTTCTGCACTTAACTGTCAAACAGTTGTTGTTGCTGGTTTTTTTGTTGTTGCTCTTGCTGGTCGATTTGCGGTGTAATTTGTATTTTAATATGAACTCTCCATGCTTATTGTTTTTACTTGAACTTTGATGTACCAAATTTCAATTAGTTTTTCATTCACTTTATTGGCTATTGTTTCCCGACTAAGTGCCTCTGCGCATACATACGGACACACACGCACTTCCGCTTTATGTGTTGAAATTTTAAAATATTCACATTCCGCTATGATTTTTTCTTGCACTTATTTCATTTTTAATTATCAGTAAAAATCATTTAAATACATATATAACGAGTACATACATCGTTTTTTGCACTCGTCGGTTGAGTTAAGCTGTCAATTGTGAAGTGTGCTGTAAAATGGCCATTGCCATTTTTAAAAGCAGTAGATCAAGACCGGATAGTCAATTAAGAAATAATAAAAAAAAAGTATAAAAAACAAAACAAATTTATATCTTTCATAACTGCTTGAAACTTTAGCAATTGATTTATTTTTAGATATTGTGCATTAAATTGTCAAGTGTATAGTTCTTTATATATATAAGAAATTTAACATATGTTTATTTAAAAAATTTATAAATAGGCAACAAAAGAGGTGAACTAGAAGTGGTATTGCTTTCTTTTACAGCCTTTCTAAACACAAAACCCAAACTATCAAGCTTCAAATATGCAAAGAGTGCTTATCGCAAACTAAACAAAAAGCTAAACGAATTTATGGTATTTATGTAGGCTCTTTACGAACAAAACGCACAACGACCACAATGATGAGATTTGACAAAAGAGCAAGAAACACAGCCAGAAGAAGCTAAACATAAGGAGCTTGTTGCGGTTGTCAATACCTGCATGGAGCCCGGTCTGAGTCCTGGTTCGAGCTGCATTTCGTCATGGCTAAAACAATGCACACAAACTTGTATATAGACGTCCGTAGAGTGGATCTGCCTAACATATGCTAATAAGGCAATGAGTGACAAATAGCTTTGCTGCAAGCAACCAACACTACAGTGTCAAAATCAATTCAGTCAAAAAAAAACGGACCCAGCAATAAGACGGTAAGGGGTGGGGAAGGGGCCTGTGCGAGGTGCGACTGCATTAATTAAAAATTTGAGTGCAATTCCAAGCGAAAATCGCAGCTTCTAACAAATTTTTCATAGGCTAATAAACTTGAATGCGGTCGCAAAAGCGAACAGTGCGAATCCACTAGGGCAACGAGCAGGAGCAGGATGTGGTTTAAGGAAGAGAATGAATAACGGAGGTGGGGAAAGGAGCAAGGCTGGCACTAGCTGGCACTCAGCGGAATGCTGGGCCTCAACTTGTTTTTTGCCGCACTGTCACCCAATTATGTCACACAGTGTACAACAAATTAATGCCTCGTTGCGTTGATTGCGCCGAGTGCGGCCGCCATCACAGTCGCAGTCGCTAACGCTGCTGGCGTTGCAATTGCTGTCGAGAGAGCACACGAAAATATGCACTGAAAAAGTATGCAAAAGTAAAATGACTAAAAACAGCAGCCGACGAGAATCCACACTGAGGTTCGTCAGACGCATTCGGTGTTTGAGTTGATGTCTGACTTGGTGTGTGTGTTGCTGTGTGATTGCGTGACAGTTTCAAACAGATTTAACCACCAATTTAAAATAAAGTCAATACAAGTGAAACCAACTGAACTGTGCACGCAAAAATGAAAGAAATAGCAGACATCATGTCAGCTACAGGATACCCTATTAAACCGATAGTTGTCAAGCATTAAAGTATCGAGCAATCAAATAAAATTTTCTTTAAAATTTGGATATCGACAGGTCTTACCTTTACCATTTTTTATTCAATTCTGTATAGACTAATGCCTACGAGCTGAGCGAACGAACAGGGTAGCAACCAACGACAGATCATCGGCCTATAAGTAGCGACATAGACCAATGTCCAATGTCGATCACGTCTGGACATCTCCACTTTTTCTTCTCCTTTTTAAGTTCATTTTGTTGGCAACCAACATTTAAATGGGCATAGTGGGCGGGATTCGGATTGGGCCGAGCACCGCTGCTGTCGCTGGTCAGCGGTGCGTACTCCACCGCCAGCTGTAAAATGTATTGTAAATTTCACGCGTTTTTTTCGGAGAAGATTTTGTTGGCGGGTTGGTTTGACTCTGTGTGTGGGCTTGCCATCTTTTTTTGTATTTTATTGGAACATGCTGTGTATTATGTCAGACAAACGATTTAAATGAAATAAATTACAATAAATCACTCAATCGGCTTAAATAAAAATGTTGCTCTTGTAATGAGATACCGAGTGCAGAAGCAGCAAAAACTGAACAAAGATTGGCAAGTGTTAAGCCAGCGGAAGTAAATGAAAATAACACCATTGATTTAGTAGCATTTTTAAACAGTTTTTCGTGGTTGAGCGATTTATTTCGATTAATGGGATAGCTGACTGATTGATGCATTGATTACTGAGAAATATAAATAGATAAGCTTAGAAAGATAAAAATACTTTAAATAAGCTTGTATTATATAATAATAATGTAATCATTACAACTTATCGTTTGGTTCAAGGTGCTGGTGAAAATACGTTTAGGGTATTGATGACAAATTTACAATAAATAGGTTCATGGCTAACTCTCTTTGCAAAGTGTCTACATCTAAAGTCAAATAATCCAATTTTGTATTTATATTTTTCGATTCTTTGCTCCTAGCTGAACTACACCATTAATCTCTTATGCTCTTTTGATCAACATATATTTGTGTAGTACACACTTGAGAGCCATTCAATTCTCGAAATACATTTATTGGCACAATGAACCATAAAGTAATTGACAAGGCTATAAATTTATATACCTCTCGGTTGTTTGAATCAAAGTAAATTCCTGCTAAATAGTTGCTGTATGTCTCACATGCTCTAACGGCTTAGTAAGGGTCTCATTGTTGAAGCTTAGTGCTTAGTGGCAGTCACTGGTGAACCTAAATGCCATGACAATGACTACTGGCCATGGAGCAATGGCTAGGGATTCAGGGTACTCAGAGGCATTACTCGCATTGCTATGAGCCCAGACAAATCTGAATCAGGGTTAGTATTGGTAGATACACAACGTTTGCTCCACCTGAATTGTCAACAAACCGTGAAATTATCAACCCAAATTGGACAACAACATCGAGATGCATAGGGATAGAGAGAGAGAGAGAGTCAGAGAGAGAGAGAGAGAGAGAAAATGATACTAAGGCAGGAAACAAAATAGATAAAGAGTGTGGGACATGTGGTGTATTTCTTTCTTTGCTAAGGAGCGCATGTCTTGATGCATATGTTAAGCTGACTCCCGCCTTCGAATAGCTTTTAATACAAATTGAAAACGCTTGAGAAGGCAAAGCACGAGTCCTTACTTTACTCCATGAAGCACAAAATGGTAAATGATCACAAAGAATGAAAACGCACTGGTAACTCGTGAGAGTTTTAGTAGGCAGCACTTTATATATACGAGTGACTGCTCTATTGAGTAATCAGAAGTACCACAGCCTAGTAGTTGACCGACGGACTTCATGCGCTAGTTCGTCTGCTGAATATAAGAGAAGTCAAAGTATACTAAGCATCGTTCAGAATTCATTTTGCCCCTTCGCCTTCTGCTGCTGCGTTTTTATTGTCCTTATTTGCGTCTAACTTTATTTGAATACACATCTATTTATCCTTGTGTGACCTACCATTTTAAGTGCAGTTAAAAATGGGCCAGAATAGTTGAAATGAGAGACAGCAAACGGAAATGCGCTTTATGCAGCATTTAAATGCCCCCATTTCCGGAGGCGGTTGCCTGTGCCGACCTTCAGATGTCTTAATTATTTCATTAAGTAAAACGTTTGCATTTCACCTAATTCTGCCCATTTAAGGAGTAGGGAGCTTTGGCCACATCCGTTGCATTCGTGTGCTATCACGCAAAGTCGAGTCTGAGCGTTAGCATCGGATTTCGTGTGCCAGCCGAAACACACGAAACGGAATTTATTTCTCAATTCCCACTTCAATTTCGCAAATTGAATGAAAAAGCGCTTAAAAATACACAAAAGCAGCAGCGGCAGCAGACAGGCACACCCACAGCACCCATTGCCCAAAAATAAAGTAACAAACGGGGTCGGGTCGTGGACGGGTACTTGCCTGCGCCTGAAGAGGGCCACGAGCAGGATCGGTAGCAAGAAAAAAAGGCAAACGAACAACGAACAGAGCGAAAGGAAATCTTACAAATAAAACGGAAGTTAATTTACTACGTAAACCGAAAAGCATGGTGAAGCCACATCCGGTGAGGCGACGGTGCGGGCATTGGTGTAGAAGGGGGCTTCAAAGAAATACTACAGCTGGGACTGAGAGCCAGCCATCCCTGGGCCAGCGGTTGGCCATTTAATTGGCCAAGTTTGTGCTGCACTGCTGCAGCCTCTGACTGTCGCTTAAGGTGGCCAAATATTTGCTCGTGCAACGCGACTCAAGCAGAGAGTCAGAAAGAGAGAGAGATAGAGAATCAGAGGGATGGTTGGTCAAAGGGGTACCCAGAAGCTTGGAACAGTTCAGCTCTCACCAAAAACCGCTTATTACGTTAACAATTGCGAATATCGGCGAGAATTGAGAGCGCTGAGCGCTTAGAGCGGAACAGCAGACAGGATTACTTTGCATAATTTTAGAGGCATACAAATAACAGAGAGCGATACCCTGCAGCACACCCACAGACACACTCGCACACATAGACACATCAGCATGTGGCAAGGTAGCGGGTGTGCCAATGAAAACGGAAGGAAATTTCACTAGCCAAATGCAGCAGAGGCAGAAAGCCATGGGAATAGTTGAGACCGGTTTGGCTCGGTCTCTATATGTGTGTGTGGACGTGTGGGTGTGGTATCTGGGGGCGTGTCAGGCAACAAAGGAGCATTAGAGCGATAGCGCGAGGCCAGCACAAGTATTTGTTATGCGGTAAAAATGCATAAAAATCCCGAGCCGGCATTTATTTAAATTTATGCCGTTATAACGTAATTTTGCATTACCACAAAAAATGATGGCGAGGGCCACCCCAATGTCAGCCCAACGCCATTTTATTGTGCAGAATGTGTGAGGGAGTGTGAATGTATGTGGCACACTTTACACAGGCATTTTTATACAAATTTTCAGCAATTTTTTGTGGCTGCTTTAGCTGAAAACTTTAATTTCTTTTTTTATTTCTGAGTAAATATTTGTTATTTTTTTTTATTTACTTTTATCTATTTCTATATGGGCAATTGTATTTACCAGTTATATCATATATAAATATATATATATATATATCACTATTTTTTTAACATTTCATTTGTTTATGTATCTGCTGTTATATTATGGTTTTCCCCTTTCGGTTGGCATCGCGGCCCTAATTCTGGCATAACACAATGCAAAAGCCATTCATTTGTTATGCATATGAAGTAGACCAAAACACAGCTTTGGGTTGTGGCAACAACAAAAGCATTCCTGTTTCTTGTTTGAATGTGCTGCTGGCGTATTTGGTGATGTTGGTGGTGCAGTCAAAATGCTTTGAAAATTAGAGGGTTCTTATATGCGGTTTCCACCAGCACAAACGAAACTTAAATACAATGGACAAGGTATTTGCAATACCATTTAAAATTAACTATTACAAAATTACAAAATCATCACGAAGAAATTTGCATACTACTTTTTTGAAAGTGTTCTTAATGGATATATTATTCGACACGGATTTACTCAGTTATTAACTTCTTCAAC
Organism: Drosophila pseudotalamancana; assembly: GCA_037075185.1. Classification (NCBI taxonomy): domain Eukaryota; kingdom Metazoa; phylum Arthropoda; class Insecta; order Diptera; family Drosophilidae; genus Drosophila; species Drosophila pseudotalamancana. The sequence continues at coordinate 148,585 of JBAMCK010000155.1, forward strand.
AAATTATCCACTGAAAAGCAGTTCTTGGCTAGATTCATATCTTATATCAACAAAGATTTAACTGAAAATCTTCTATGAACCTTCGTCCTTGTAATTTACTTTGAACCTAAAAAAAATCCTTGTCTTCGAAATAGAGAGGTGAAATATTCCTTATCCGAATTTCGAACTATAATTTTTCAGCTGCAGTCTTGGTTGTAATGCAAACGAATGCAATGAAACAGAGAATCTAATTTGTTAATCCGTTCGACACGTCGCTTGAATCAATGACAATTAGTTGAAAAGCCCCAAGGAGTCATTTCATTTACAAGCTGCTTTATCTTTGATTCGGAATTGGAGTTGGGGAAGTGATTATTGTTTTGAGACTGGCCCTGAACAGACTAGCATGGCAGAAGGCATTCAATCAAATCAAGCTGTTACGCTGTGTCTTGTGTTACTGCTTCTGCTGCTTGTGTTGTTGTTTCTGTATGCCTTGAATACAAATTAAGTAAAGTGATTGCCGCCCATCATATGCAACTACCAAGCAAATAGACACGCCTCCAATCAAAGTGCAAGAGCACGACATTCTTGTCGATGGTGTCATTGATGAAATCGTCTTAATTTAAATTCAAACTAATTAATTAGATGCAACTGCAGCTTAACAAGTCACCTTCTATTGCCACCATTAACCCCTTTGTCTATGCTCACCTAAATAAATATATGTATAATCTTCGCTATGTAGAATGTTAGTTCTGGATCTGTCACAGTTGCGTCTGCAAAAGCTAATTAAACGCACAATTTGTGTGTGCGGGCCAGCCCTATAATAATCTTAACATGGGCCAAGTGCTCAGCTCAGTTCTACGTACATATGTGTCAATGTCTCACTCCAGAAAGCATCAACTTTGGCCTCGCTCTGACAGGCAAGAAGGCTCGGCGCTGAGGCAATGCCAGTTTCAATGATTTTATTTAGCTCAGTGAATCGGAGAATTGAGTTCAACTCACACACACATAGTGGGCCACACACGAACGAAGCGAGACATTTGAATGTCTGTCATGAATTGATACCAATTTGCAATTGTTAATGAAACGCTTTGTGCTGTGCCGATTGCATTGCACCACCAAGCTCTAGGGGCAAATCCAACTCACACCAAAAACTCTTTATAACTGGAATGATATCCCGTATACATATGTATGTAAGCACACTCGCACACGCACTCATAGCAGGCTGCTTCTAGTTGCACTTCAATCTTCTGTGTTCATTTCACTTTCCTGGTTTTCTTTGACATTTTGTTACATTTTGGCCAAGTTTCGCACATATGTGTAGGCATCTGTGTGTGTGTGTATATGTGGGTGGCAACGTTGAAAGTCTCCCAGGATAGCCACACCTACATTTGTGTGCTCGTGTGCCTTTGCTCATTTCAATTTTGTAATTGAGAATAGCTCTTGGGAATAATGAAGATCAGATCATTTAATTAACTTTGTGTTCCAGCACATCGAAGCCTTCAGCTCATTTATTCTCCTCTTCTCCTTCTGCCACAGTGTCAAGTGCCTGCAATTGTCTTTTGTGCTATTTGTGCTGTCTGTGAAGCGTCCAAACGTAATAATTTTACGTCTCCTTCTTGTTTGTTGTTGCCTCTCCATCTACTTGAGAGCTGCCAGTTCATTTTCTTTGGCCCAATTTCATTTGTTAATTTGCATTTCGAATATTGCATCCATTTTGTGGTCAGCAGTCAGCATGCTAGTTCGTTAAAATACTTGCATTTACAATACCCTTTAAACTGCCGTAAGTTTCATCAAATGTTAATAATTATTTACATATAGTGTTTTTATATCTCTGAAATAATAGTGTTAGCTTATTTATGAGGCGGTAAAATACTTCTCATCAAAATTAGATTATTCTTTGCTGTTTCTAATCTATAATACAAACTTGAATAAAGAATTCGGAAATTAGAGCTCAAATTTATATTTATTTTAATTTGCATAAATATTATTTATCTCTAATTTCCGAATTCCTTATCCTTAAGTTCTCGTTTTTATAGGATATTTTAGAGACCCAGCCTTTGGTATCGCACGTTGTCTTAAGATTCCTTTGAAACTGGATTACTAATAATATGGTTGCTTTTCCAGTTTCAATTAGCACTTGAATTGCTCGTCTGATTTATACAACTTACTTGCATTGCTCAAGTATTGCGTTCGTTGGGTCTTTGTTGACTTATGTGGCGGTTTTTCATAACTGTCAGTCCCTTTTATTTTGCACAATTAATTTTCTCACTGGCAAATAGCATTCAGCTGTATATGTTTGTTTATTTTTAAACGGTTTCATAAGTATTTAAAACTTCTTTTTTGAATAAATTTATTTATTTTTACTCCAAAGACTGATGCAGAAGTTTTGCAGGAAACCCTACGCTCTATGCTGCTGTTAAAATAGACACATTATATATATTTTAAGTGTGTCATAAGTATAGAGGAATGTAAAATGAACTTTAAATATTAATATAAATATAACTACATCGTTAAAGGAGATAAATAACAATTTCATTTTAATTTAAAACATGAACGTGTGTATCAGACCAGGTTTAAGTACGAATTGTGTTTTGATTGCAGCTGAACAACTTGCCGAACCCACTACATATTTAATATCCTTTGTTGAAGAGGCTTTTTATCTGCAGATATTGACATAGGCCCTAATATAGCATTAAGAAGGGGACACTGGGGTAGTAAATGGGTGTGGCGCTGAGCCGTGCATTTGAATGCATTTGGCAGATCAAACGAAATGCGATTACGCATACGCCACATGCACCGATTTCCGCTTTGGTGTGGTAAATGGCAGTGATGCAATGGGTGTGACAGCAGTGCGGTTAATTAGGCCCTGGAAAACCGTTGCACGCCATTTTGTTGTCAAAGTTTTGTGCCTGCAGCGCTGGTTTTCTGACAGTTGCCCATTTGGTTGCTCTCAAATCGCATGGCTCATTAAATTTGAATGGGGCGCTATCTGCGGACCTCGTATGATTCGCTCTGAGTGGGTAAAATTTACCGGTGCATACTTGCCGGCGTCGATTTGCTTCAGAAGCTTGGATGCACTGCCTACTTTCCGGGCGGCAACACCATACTACGCCCACAGCGTTACATGAAATTGCGAAAAGGCGCCAAAAACTTGTCGCAACTCTTTGAATGCCTTTTGCGTTAACTTTTTGGCGCGAAAAGTTTGCTGTAAAATACTTTGCGCAAATATTGTTTTCGCATGCTTTTGTTGCGCTAAGCGCTCTTGGAAACTGTGCAGCGCAGTAGCACAGCCCCGTTCCGAACCGTTCCTCCCTTTTATGTTGCACAGTAATTCAACTCTTTTGCAACGTAAATTGTATCAATGTACAGTCTCTTTTTAAGAGTTTGCTGCTACTTTTTGTTGTCTCTTCATAGTGTTACCTACTCTCTCTGACGCCCTCTTACCCAGTGTGTCACGCTTTAGAATCTCTGTTTCCTTCAAGTATAGCTTCTGTTTTCGCCCTTCGTTTTGCCATGTATTGGCAATTTCAACGCTTATTTGTATCGTTTTGGCTCACTTTGCTGTTACTTTTGTTATGTCTAGAGCTGGTCCTGCGGTTGCCTGTTCAACATGCAGCTAGCTACGTAAAACCCTTTTTATGTGCCACAGATTTTTACCAGCAAAATGCTGATGCTCTTTTCGACAATTTCCTTAAAACGCAAACTTGAAAAACTTGTAAGAAATGTTTGTGATTCTCGATTTCTTTTTCTTTGCTTTCCGTTTCTTATGTTTTCTAGTTTCCCAAAAGTTTTCAAATCAATTGAGACATCGGTTCTATAACAATGGGAAAGCCTTTCAAAGCGGATTGCATATGCTCTGTGTTTCATATTTAATACAACAATTCGTGTTTTATAAATTATAACTCCATCTTTGGGAGAATTTACCGTATAGCAGCACTATCGACGACGCACGGCAGGATTGAGAATGCCCTGCGTAATGTACAACAGCTCGAAAATGAAATTGAAGATTAAATTTCTTTAAAATAAAGCTCACACGCGCGCGCTTCAATATGGAATCCTTGTGGACATCGTATGCTTGCTGCTTCGATGGTATCTCTAGCACAGTGGGCACTGGCAACAAATGATTGTCTATGGTCGGACGTATCATATCCGCATATATCTGATTGATCATTATAATGGCAATATCTTCTCGAGCTAAGAAACGCTTGAAGCAGTCGACAATATCAGCGGCGATAGTGTCTAAAAATCGACAAGAACAATAGCATGATTGAGAAACTTTGAAATTAATATACAATTATTCGACGGTTGCCAGAGCTACCTTTGTCAACGACCATAAAGTTGGGCTGACGCTCCTCGTTAACTTCCCCAATACCGCCAAGCAGAAATCCAACACAGGTGTCCTGTAGAAATAAAAAAAACCGGATGAAGAAGCTTAAACAATTGAAGTACAGACTCGACTCCCACCTCATCGCCTATGACGGCCATAAGTTTACCCTCTTCAAACGAACTAATAGACATTTTATTTGTATAGAGAAGTCTAAATTTGAAATGCGAGTAGAGAGAATTAATCACAAATATAAGAATTTTTAATTCAATTAAAATTCAATGATATACTGATAAATTTGAAAATACTTTGTACACATATATTTTAAAATCAAAATAAATTAATTTCAATTTTATTAAAGTATTTATTTAAGTAAATGCACTTAAAAAAAAACTTTTTCCTAAATTATTTAAATATGGTAATTCTCATAACAATTTTTAATGTGAGAATGTAGACAAATGATATAATTTGAACCGAAACATCACAACAGACTTAAGCCCACTTAACGATATGTTCCACAGTCCAAAATTGTAAATAACAATTTCCACAGATCATTTACTGAGTAATCGCTGAATACGACGAATTATTTCAGTCATAAAAAAATCAAAAAAAGCAGGACTATATAAACAAAACAAGAAATAAAAAGACGGGCGTTGCTGCACTTGACAGCTGTGGCGCATTTGATAGCAAATCGTTGGTTGCACTTAGCTGTGGCAGTTGCAGTTTTAGCTTGAATCTGTTTTATTTTCTTTTTTGCTATTGTAGCTTTGTGAAGTGTAAAACAAGTTTTATAATTGTTTAAATGTTTGCTGCCAACGTTGCACTGCAATTTTATAACTAATTTTGTCAGTTGGTGCTCGAACTTAATCGGGAGCAACAGCAGTAACAGAAACAACCTCAATTTTGTGCCAAAACATTTGCAGCTGCCCCTTTTGTCCTCGTTTCGGCCTGTTGCCCCACCCACGCTGATTTTTACGCAATACTGCACAGCCAAACTTGAATGCTGTGACAACTCCTAATTAAATTAGATAACTTCTCAAAAGGGTTAAACACTCATACAAACATATAATGCGCATACGCAGCCAGCTAAAAGCACACATTATGGTTACGTCGCATTGCTTGCATTGTCTCTCTGGCAAAGTGAATTATTCCAAATGCAAAGCGGGTTATGTGCACCATTATACCTTTCCTTTTCGCTGCTGTTGTTGTTGTTGTCATTATCTCACTTGCGTTACGTAGATGCAAAGTAACAACAAGTTTTACAAACCTAAGCGCTACGTTTTGGTAATCGTTAAACAAACTTTCAACAATAACGTTTTGCTCTTAGCTTTGGACCAACTGTTTTGAGCTGCAATCGATTTTTCAAATCAGCTCTAATTGTTTGCATATCATTGGTCACTAGGGTATTGTTGTTGATGTTGTTGTGGTTGTTGTCATGTGGCATAACTAATTATGATTAATGTTTCGCCGTGAGCCCATGACATTTACAGTTAATTAATATTTGGCAGCTGATTTTCTATAAATGCTGTATGTATATATATCATAAATCCATATGTCGTATGTATATGATGCAAAGCTCTTAAGTGCATTGAACTTTCTTTTTTATTTATTTTTTCAAACTAATATTCGTTGCAGACGCACAAATTGGCATCAATTGGCCGGCATCGTTGCAAATTAATACCAAACGAAAATTCAAACCAATGCCAATTCGTATCCCCAAACCATATCGGCAGTGGCCGCCTGACCTTTTTTACTTTTCTATATATAAACTGTTCGTTGTAGCCATTTAGCTAACTTACCAAGCATTGGTGCTGAACAGCAAGCGGCATATGCTACCGGTTTTAAGTTTATAAACTGCCAACACCAGCAAATAACAACAACAACTGACTTCAGCGGCTTTTGGTTTTTTAAATATGGCCACGGGGGCTTTTAATATGGTGCTGGCTAGAAAATTTTCACTTATGCCCGGCACGTTTTGCCTATTTTCCTCTTAAGCATTAAATGCTTGGGTCAAGCTCTAGAAATTGTTGAAAATTGTGCTTCATGTGCCAGGCGGGAGGTGGTAATAGGGGCAGAGTTGGATTTGGTAGGAAAAGAACAGAAACAAGTTTTGATAACTATGTGATGTTTCGGTGTTTTTTCTTTTTGATTATAATAAGTATGTGGGAAATGCTGATGAATCTAGGATTATTTCCTTTGGCTTACAATGTTCTTTGGAAAATGTGCCGATACACAAGACTAGAAATTCCTCGTTAATGTATTGGAAAACGGGGCGGACACCGTCCAATAGTATTACAAATAAAAATGTGTAATGCAGAAGGATAATTTTTTCAATAACTTGAATAGAACAACGAGAAGGGAAGAAGAGTGTATTAATATGAAAGTTATCACAAGGAAGACTCTTTGATCCTGACATAGAAATACAAATGAGAAGGAAAACAGCATGTAAGAGTTAAGAATATAATACAGTAACATTTGTTGAGTTGAGTACAGAATTAATGCAAGTATTTTTTTAGTTCATCAGATTCAGTTGTTATAAGCTATTATTAAAGTATATGCTAAGAAATTAATTGTTCTGAGTCTTTTTATGAATTTAGTTAGATAAAGTCTTTTGAACACTTCAATCGGCCACCTGCTACCCCACACATATGCACTCAAATGTGGCACATTGAGGAACATTTAGGGCAATGCTCTTGTTTATCTTGCCTTTCGCCCTTTCATTTTTTGAACCTTAAAGCCACGCTTGTTATTTATAAAGTACTTGAAATGGCATAACATTTGTGGACTTATATAATACGAGTACACCCGTCATCCTAGCGGCGGAGCCAGTTCGTCGTCGGCGTTGCCGTAGTCGCATTCAATGTTGTTGACGTATGCACATCACGCAAATCAAGTCACACAAAATTCGCAATACGCTTTCTTCTTGAACCTTTCAATGCGCGTATCACGCTGATGGTTGCTGCTGCTGCTGCTGTAGTTGATTATTCAACAATTTTTATTGAAAGTTAAAGAGCCGTGCAAAAACATCAACTACAACAACTTTAGCAAGAAAGCAATGAGCAAAATGTCAAATACATGCACCGAGCAGAGAATACATAACAGCGAAGCGACATTAGCGACAACAGCAGTACCAACAATAACAAAAACAGCCTCATCAATATGAACAGAGATGTCAGTCTGCCATTCACCTGGCAGCCCAGGAAAGTCAATAAGCGATATCTGTGGGTTTATATATAGCATTCATTTCAGTTCAATTCATTTGAACTGTAAAATTAGCATAATGGCATTATAATAAACCAACGACAGTTGCTGTTGCTGTTGCTGTGCCGGTAAATGCAACAATTCGCGAGGAGTGAAGTAGTGTCAGATGTCGAGGGTTAAAAGCCATTTATAAGCCAATTCCGCAGTACGAAAAACTTTTGGTTAGGTGTGTTAGTGTATAAAGTTAACTATATATGTGGAAAAGTAACAGTTGTCTGTTACCGACTAACAAACACTCTTGAAATTTAGAAGAATACATAGACATAAAATGAAAACAATATACGAAATCTCTGTACCTGTTTACTCTTTCTGAACAGCGTATTCATATTTTGCATATGGCTGGCTAACAGCCAAAAATTGTGTCAAAATGCATTGAACACAGTTTTATTTGGATGGGTTGATAACCTCGCCGAAGTCCAGCGAGTGGTACACGCGTCCGCCCGTTTATCCACTTGGCAGCGTATGTCGCGTATTTGTCGATTCTACTGACGAACTGGGTCAGCATATGGCCAACGGGTTCACAACCGTTAATAGAAAATGCATTAAAGCCAAATCACACGAAATAGACTGAAGCGTTTGTTCCAATTCTGAGAGCATGCCGCACATTAGTCTTAAGTAATGGCTCTCTGCCCATCACCGTGATGGGCAATGGCGAATCAAATTTGATCAAAAATGTCACGTAATTACGAGTCAGCCGTCACCAATTGACAAACCCAAACACACTCCCAAACAGAGACATACAGCAATACATAGAGAATCACAGATACACATGCTAGAACCAACATTTAGTTTTGAATTGCGACTTCTTTTCAAATACACAGCCAGCTGGCTGATGAATTCACCAACAGATGAGTTTGATTTCTGTTGTTGCCACGCTTTGCCGCTTGCCACAGCGTCTTCCACAGATTCAACGCCATTGTTGTCGTCATGTATTGTATCTTATTTTATATTCCAATCACAAAAGGCGGCGACAGCAACGACAAAAGTTGCTGCCAGTCGAACCCGTCTTTCCACTGACTGTGGGAGTAGAAGATTCTCAAGAAGTGATCGCCACGTAAGTTGCTCTTGGGTTTGGCAGCTTGCGGGGGCTGCTTTGGGGCATGCACTTGGCAGCGGCTCAGCTACTGATGGAGCTCACTTAGTGTTTTGGTGGTGCGTTGACATCATCCGAGAGATTGAAAGCTTAACAGATTACAAAATAAGACATTTTTTGTAACATCAATGTTTTAGTTTATTTGCTAGAATATTTCGATAAAGATGTATAATATTCTCTATTAAGCCATTTTCCACAAATATAAACGTAAGTATCTAAATGATTATGATAATTTCGGAAACTGAACAATGTGGGTAGGCCTCTAAACATCTAAAACAGTTTCTGATGTCGTTGTTGTTCTTGGATAGCGCTTAATACTATGGCTGAAAATTGACAAAAAGTAATCAAATATATATTAAATATATATTTTACGTGTAAAAATCTTCAACTTCTCTTTAAAATGTCAATTTATCTAAAAATATTATCAATATTTGACAATTCATTTCATCTGATAGCCAAGCTCTGAATATTTATAGTTTTTTTTCCTGCACACAATGCTTCAATTGCTTTGACTTTCAATTGGATGGCACAGCATTGTCTGCTCTGTGGTTTACATTTTATTGCCCATCGTTTGGGTGTAGGTGTTTGTGTTGTTACCGTTGATGCTGGCTGAGGTGCGGCTTACGTGAAACCTTTTTCAAATAGCTGCCGCTTAATTGCCCATTTAAATTAATATAAATTTCAATTTGTCGACACACACACACACCTATCCTCAGAGTTTTTGTTGATTGGCTGGATTGGCAATATGCAAAGCACAATACGCATACCACATGTTGCCAGCACCGCCTGTCACCTCAGCATCAACTGCACCTCTGCGGCGCCTTCCACCTTTTATGGTGCGAGTTATAAAAGAAATGTGAATATCAGCGCTTATAATACGCATGAAAATGAAATAAAATCGCATATTTGTGATTGATTGAAGCATGAGTAATGAAAATTTGAACGCGCAGCAGGCGAAAGGCACTGTTTTCTGTGTATGACAGTAGAGAGCGTGAGGTTGGGTGTTTGAAGAGTACGTGTTATATATATTTCTGCATGACTGTGATTTTATGCACTACATTACCTTTGGATTTCAATTTGAGGCAAATCAGACAGCAATTTACCTAAATAAAATGAAAATGCAAAGAAGAACTGCAAGCATATGGGATCAACAACAAGTAACAGAAAGAGATTTGCTTCATTTTTTTCTAGTAATAAATATGTAAGAAATTTGAATTGAATTAAATTAACTGTATGCAGCTGGAGGCTATGTGCATATCTGTTATTTATTTAGAAATATCTCAGTTTAAATACAAATCGCAGTGTGCTGCCTAACGACACGCACGTAAGCTGAAGGCAACAAAAGCTCCCACTAGGAAAACAGCAATGACACCATCAATTCAAAAGGCGCTGCCCTGCCATAGAGGAGGAGATGGATGGTTGAGGGTGCGTCTAGGCTAAACAAAAGTTACGAGCCATATTAAAATGTCATCGTGTCAATGGTGCAGACGCTTGACCAGCACACATACATAGACAGAGCTCTGGGAGCAACCAGCAACTAACGACGACATGATGAAGCGTAAACAAACATGTTCAACCAGCAGACAGTCAGCGTGCTATATGAGGGTTCAGCTTGTGTGTGTGTTTAAAGTAAAACAAAATGAAATTTTACTTTGCATTTGAAATGATTTCCAGCAGCTGCATCTGCTTCGTCTCTTGTCCCCACACATGCTGCAGATTTTTATTTATATTTCAAATGTTATGTGAAAGTGCCAGTAGCATTTGAAGCCAGAGTCCATTTGCTAAACGTAGTACGTCCTTCCCCTGAAATGCCATCTAACCAGTATTTTTTATTTGTGAGATTTTTGCAGGCTCGGAACTTGGATTGCGGCCCAGCTAGACTACCCCGAAACTCAACTCCTGCAGTGGCTGAGAAGTTAGTAAGTACACATCCAAAAAAAAAATAAAAATAAAGCTTCACAAACCAATATTTCGGGCGACGCCCAGTGGACACGTTGCCAACGGATAAAAGAGCTTGGCGGCACATGACTTTCAAATGCTGCAAGTTGAAGCAGGAACTGGGACTGTAACTGGGAGAAGATGACCTGCATGAAAATGCTGGCCCTGGCATATTTTTATGCCGCAAGCATCCAGGACAAATGGCTGAAATTTTTGCTGCTGCGTCGCTGTTGATGATGATGATGATGATGATGATGGTAACGACCAGCAGTGGAGCAACAATGCCACTGGGCAATGGGCAACGGACATCGTGGCTGCCTGCAGTTACTTCCCGACATGTGTACGTGGCTGGCCTGCATCAGTTTAGTTTGAGAGCAGCAAGGAAAAACTAGTTACTGCTCCTTAGCCACCTCGGACATATTTTCTTGCTGCAACCTTGATGGGGGCAGTTTAGGCAATGCCTGTAAAGATATAGAGAAATTGAACAAGTCGTTTGTCGTTGAGTCTGAAATTTATGTGCAGCGCGCTGCTGCCGCTCGAGTTGAAAATTAAACATTGCGTATACGCCTAGGTGTATAATAATTCATGCTCGGTCCAAGCTGGCGGACAGGCAGTCAGAGCACTAGGCGACCAACTGCAACGAAATTGTGTGTAAAATGTTTTAATATGAGCTCATAATAAACGAGCCAAAGACAAAGAACCAGATACATGTAAACAGAAGGAAGGAGGCTGGCAGCTCAATTTCTGATTTATTAGCCAAGCAACCGAAGAAAGCAAAAACAAAAAAAAAAAAAAAGCATAGAAAAAAGGACTGTGCTACTCATAGGATACAAAGTGCTGTTATTGTGTGTTCGTTTTTGGCTTCAAAAATTTTATTGTTTAGTTTTTGGCTGCCAACGGCCTTCGATATATGCCTAAAATGGATGCCAACCGGATATCCTGTGGCACAAAGCCTCCATGAATACGACGTCCAATTGAATTTGCATTTGGCTTTTGCTGTATCTAGTAAAGTACTCAAAAAAAAGAATGATAAAACTTCATGACCTGTGTAGTTTTCTACGTAACTTTTTGCCATTTGTGTTTTTTAATTGCTTTAGGACTTTGTTATTTTTCTCAATTGTCTTCTTCAATTTTGTATTCAAGCGAACAACAATGAAATTCTATGCTGTTTACTTTACTGTTCTGTATATTTTACCAAAGTCTAACAAGGTTAACCTGCTTTAAATGTGATAAAGAGCCAAGAAATTATAAGAGAATCGTCATCGATTCTATTTTCGAATGATATTGTATTTAAGCCATCAGCTTCGATTCTAATGGAGTTTAATATACTTTCTTAATAATTTGAAAGTATAAAGCACTATTTAAACATTTATGTATGGTACATTTTTCACATTCGAGCTTCCACATATTGAAATATGCTCGCAGCTTTTTGCATGACAATTTCTCATATATTGCTGACACCCATTTTTTATGCATTTCTATTTTACGTTAATGTTTTCACGAAATCCTTGACAAAAATGCATCTGTGAAGCGTTTAGCAAATATTTTTAAGCCGTTAAACAAATAAAAAAAGAGGTAGGAGGCGGTGGCGACAGCAGTTTGTTCAATTTATAGCATCAAGTGTTAAAACTATAACAGAAAATGTTCAGCCTTACACAAGACGGAGCTTGATGGCTGCCACAAAAATGCTTTGTTGGAACAAGGTGCAAATTCATCTTCATATATTTTTGCAAAATTTTATTCTTTTAATTTATTTTACTTTATTTTACTTCTTGTTGAAAAGCAGATGCCATATATAATATCATAAAATTTTAAATTATTATTATTATTATTTAGTCAAGAACAATATATTCATATAAAGCATTTGTGTATGTCTCAACAACAGCAGCTACGTCTCTGGCTTTTTATCTGCATGTTGGGTTTAAGAACCCCGAACTACCAATATCAACCATAGCAACCAAACAAAAAGTCCCTCAGGAGTTGCCTTGTTGTTGTTGCTCTTGATGCTAGTCTTGGCAGAAATATGTCAGTTTTGTGCACTGCCTGGCGTTAATTACACAAATGCAAAAGTCCGTTGGGTGACCAAATTGGCTAGTAATAAATAAATTCAATTGAATAATTTATTTAATTTATTTGCGGCTCTGCAGCGGTGACAAACAAAATATAAACTAAATGTTGTTGTTGCCTGTGCAGCTGTATAGCAGATAAAAAAACAGCGACTGCCCAAAACAGACCACCTTTTTCATTGCGGAAGTGTGCAGCAAACGGCCGATGAGGTGTTAGAATTTGCACAGCAAAAAATGTATAAGGAAAAAAACACATATTTTTTTAGCGAGTACAAAAAACGAGGCTACAATATATGTGTGTGTTTCAGTGTGTCTGCGTGAGTGTGTGTGTGTGTAAACAGGGTGGAAGAGATCAAGTAAATTTGTGGCACAAAAACAAATCGTTTAATTGGCTCAAACAAAACGTAACCACTATGTACTTAAACCGCCCATTATATAACAGCAGGCCAAAAGCAACACGAGCCCAAACAATATCGTTGACAGCGAAGTCGCAGTCGCTGTTGACGTCGCAGCTGCAGCGCTAGTCGAAGTCGTCGTCGTAGTCCAAACCCAAACCCGTTTGCTTCACTTACCCGTTTTAAAGACCAAAATTGACGCAAGGGTACCATCGGAGCAGCAGAGCCTCTATTTCCACCACCGCCGTACCACTTCCACCACTCTTGAACAAGCCCCATCCAGTCTAGCAACGGGTTTGGCGTGTTATTTACTTTGGCTTTTGGTCCGCTTTGTGTCTGGCGTTTGGTTTACTATCCAGTCGCAACCGATTGGCTATATACAAATTATGAACAAAAGTCTTGGCTCGACTTCGCCGCTCGCTTAGCACATTCGCATTCAGGCCCTGCCAGAAGTCGGTCCAGTTTCAGTTCAAGTCGCAATCACAGCCACTGCCACAATTCCAGACCAGAAATGAAACTCAACGCTTTGTCGCTCAGTATTGCAGTTGCGCTGGCTACTTTAGCCATTGGCCAGGTATTTATACTTGCCCTTGACTAAGTTAAAGGAGAAGTTTTATATTCATAAGCCCTTTTCAGGTCAGCGGCAAGTTCGCGATACGCACCCATGAGGATGCAGTGCAGGCCCACGAAGACTGCCATGAGTCATATCATGTGCCCGATGACATTTTCCAAAAGTTCCTGAACTATGAGTTTCCCGAACATCGTCAGACGGCCTGCTATGTGAAGTGCTTTTTGGAAAAGATGGGATTATTTGATGACAAGAAGGGCTTCAATGAGAAGGCGATTGTCGCGCAATTCACATCAAACAACTTTAAGGATCTGGAGCCTGTGCGTCATGGTCTGGAGAAGTGCATTGATCACAATGAAGCCGAATCGACAACTTGCACATGGGCTAATCGCGTCTTTTCTTGCTGGCTGCCCATCAATCGCCATGTCGTTCGCAAGATTTATGGTTAAGCTTCAAGATAATTATTTATGTGATAAATCCAAAATAAAGTTTGTTGCCCAAGAATACAAAGCTGACCTACTCAGTGATATTTCATTTGGTTCAAGTGTTGTTCAGTTGCTACTGCTTTTATAATCTGCGTTGGCTGATAAGCAGCAGCTGGCTATTTACAAGCTGTGATGCGGACTCAGCAGCTGTCGACGAGCTGTAGTTGAGATTGTGCATTCCGAGCGTAAAGATGCGTCTGACTATCAGCTTGTTGACCTTGTGGTGCACTGCGGTGCGTCTACAGTTAATACTGCAGTTTTTCAAGACAACAATCACAAATCAAAGATTTTGCAGGTTTTGGCCGATTTGACAGGCGATGCGCAGATCTTGGAAAAGTGCCTCCACGAAATTAGCAACTCCGAGCGCATCGACAATGATCTGAAGAAGCTAGCACGATATGCGGATTGGACCACCGAGGAAATACCTTGCCTAATCCGCTGCCTGGCCAGCGAAAAGGGTTGGTTCGACATCGCGGCCAACAGATGGAACAAGTCTCTCCTGGCTGAGGAACTGGGCGCCGACGTTTACAACTATTGCCGCTTCGAGCTGCGTCGCAAATCGCGTGACGGCTGTAGCTATGCGCATCGTGGCCTGCGCTGCCTGAAGCAAGCAGAGCTTTATGCCAGCAATAGCCTGTCCACTTTGCTGCAGTGCTCCAGCCAGCTGAATGCTACCAATGTCCAGCTGCTGCAGTACAGTACACTGAAGTCCAAGGAACCCATACCATGCCTTTTCCAGTGCTTTGCTAATGCGCTGCGTTTTTACGACGATTTGGGGAACTGGCGGCTACCCAACTGGCAGCAAGCCTTTGGGCCCACCCTTCAGGAGCAGCAGCCGGACTACAGCAGCTGCCGCAAAAGTGATGAGCAGCGCCGCCAGACGATCAATAAGTGCACCTGGATGTACGAAGAGTATCTTTGCTGGGAGCAACGGAATGGAAATTTCAATGGAACAAAGTAACTTTAGCCATACATCCAAATCTGGTTGTATTTCATTTATCATGTAAGTAGAGCTAAGTGCAATATACAAAGAAATACTTTTTTTTTTCAATCATATTTAAGTTGATAGCTACCATGTTTATTGTGAGTAATTGAATATTTTCATTTTTAATTTGTATAAAAGAATGAGAAATTCAAAATACAAAATGTTTATATTGCTTTAATATTTCCATTTTTTTAAAGATACAATCCCTAAACGGCCACCACAAAGCAGTTGAATTGTTCATAAAATGTGGCACATGCATTCCGTCCACGACGCTGACCACAGCCACCCACCTGGGCGCCCACAAAAGGCACTCCCAGGGCTTGCCGCATGGCTGGCAGACGCCAACGGCGTGACCGCTGGTCAAACAGCTGAAGCTTAGAGATGAAGCAGCGCGTGAAACAGGGTATGGGCTCGCTTGGTGGAAAGCGAGCATAATCGGCAATATGATTCCAGTCAGCCTGGTCCACCTGCTGGAGGCACTGCTTCATCGCAGTCTTAGCGCCGCGAGTAGCATTCGGCGTGCTCTCAATCAATATGAACGGATCGTTTTCCAGCTGTGAATAAATAGTATATATTACTGTTATCAGCTCAGCGGTCACTGGCCCACAGGCCGCCTATTGGTTATCATACTCACGCTGACAATGCAGTGAAAGCCAGCATATGCGTGCTCACAGCTGCTCTCATTCTGATCCGCGTCCAGCTTTAACCGATCTTTGCACGCCTCGTAGACCGCCTCACCGAAATGCTGCTTGATACTCGCCTCATCGAAACCCGTCTGAACTTGGTAGAAATTGAACATCGCTTTGAGATAACACTGCGTGAAACAGGGTACCTCCTCGTAACTATCCGACCACTGAGTATAGCGCCCTAGCCGGTCCGCATTGGCTCCATTTAGTCCTCCATGAGTGCGTAGACAGTCTTGAATGACTTGTTTTTCACCAGTCAGAAAGGACGAACTTTGCAGCTGCAACCGTGTTTACTGTTTAGCTCAGATTAGTGTATAACCGTAGAGAACGAACTACATTGCCGTTATGACATACAACGACGCTATCATATACAATGACGCTATGAAGCAGGTGACACTTTATTTAAAACTCTCCCAACAGACAGAACTATCTACATGCCAGTTTTTGACTATTTCAATTCATTGTGAACCTCAGCAAGGCACATTAATTTAATCTCAGCTGCTTTGGTGTTCCATATTATATGGCTGTTATATAAAATATATGCTAATAATAATGTTCTATGCCTTAATGTGCTTGCATAGTATTAAGTTAAAAAAAAAACTTGATAAAGATTTCTAAATCAAAGCTTCATTTTTCACGTGGGTCAATTATGATATTTTTTGTTATCAACGGACCAAATTATTGTCTATTCAAACATAATGAAAATACGTCTTTTACACTCCTATATTTTACTAGCATATTTTCACGTCGGTTTTTATCTATTGCTTGGCAGCTACTCCATTTTGGTTCTTACCACAGTCATACACAAGCATATTGCAAGCAGCAGCAGACTCATGATCGCACTTTCGATTTCCTACGCGTTCTAAGTACAAGCAAATACTGAAAACCTGCCAAAATCTAAGCAGCACTATTCACAAATTTTTGTTTTTTCCATTCTGCTAGACCAGTTGATAACCCAAATTGCTGCTTTACGTTTATTAAAATGATAAGCTGGTTCAGTTATCAGTAGCTCGTCACGTAGTTCAAGTTTAGAGCTAAGTTTCGCAAGAGCTGGAAGTTGGGGCAAGCGAGAGATTCTCAGTTGGATTGCCCCAGAGCAGTGCAAGGGAATGGGGTAGGGGATACACGTCGAGTGACTTATGCAATGGGCCGGCCCAAGCTAGTTGCATTTTTATTGATCAACACCTGCCAATGAGGCCACAAGCAAATCAACATCAACAACGGTTTGGACTCATTTTTTTTTCTTGTGTGTCTTCGCTTGTTAATTGATATGATTTTTTTTTTTTTTTTTGTGGTTTGGCATTTTGCCCGCCAGTTGTCAGACATTTAATAATATTACACAGCGTTGTTATTGCCATTGTTGTTGTTGTTGTCTCTGTTGCTCTTGTTGTCTCTTTTGGTGATGCTTTTTGTAAAGGAGCGACATCGTCCCACTTACGCACATTTGAGCAACCGGATTTCTCGACCTGTTGATGGTTTGCCAAAACATGTTTAACACGTCGCTCAGTCACTTCTGCCCAACTGTTCACAAATATCTTACTTTTTAACGTCTTCATCATCATGATCATCAGTATTATTATAATTAATTATCAAATAATTGCAATCGAAAAGTGGTTCTACCATGAGCTAAAAACCAAACGAAACCACAAGAGCCTCTGCTTCAATTCTGAATGGTACATCAGACTACATTTATTATAACATTTTAAATCGCATTATATGTAAATTTAAATTGTGTCGAAGAAAAAACACACAAGATGGTAAATTAAAATAAAAAAAGTTAATTTATATAAGTTATAGAACATTCAACATCTGACTTCAAATCAAATTTTCTGTTAAAAACATTTAACTTGATTTTCTCAGTGTACTATTATTCCACATGATTCCACAATTTCTTTCGCAGCTCGGCAGCTTTGCAATGACCTTGGCTCGTTTTCTTGCGTGTTTTTAGCCATTACGAATCCAGTTTCTCTTTTATTTTCATATTGATTTATTTATTTATATTTTTTTTTTGTATCTCTTGACTTGTTTCCTCTCTTCTTTCACTATGGCTGAAAAATTGACCGATGTCAATTTCGTTATATGGTTAATTGTTGTACGGACTGCTGTTGTTGTTAAACAGCTTTAATGTTATCTGCAGCCTATGTAGCAATGCACATGATGATGGTAATGATGATGATGATGATTATGATGAAACATCTAAAGAGTAGGACACTGTCAGTCTGCTGTCTGGGATGCGCTGGCTGCACCGTTGCATAGTCGTCTTGGCCTGACCTTTGGCAATTTCAAATGCAGGTTTACAGCTGTTGCCCGACCCGTTCAAATAATTTTACTATTTTGGATGGGTTGCGAAACGAAGTAGGCCACAAAGACTTGTGACTGTTTAGCATTTTAATGGCGCTTAGTTTGGATTTGAATATAGATTTATATTTTTTACTGGTGGAATTTTTTGTTGCTTTCTTTCGATGCGCAGCTCGGCATTGTGTAGCAGAGTCATGAATTTATTGATAAGTTTGAAATTTTTAACGTTTCTTTTGTAGGATTTCAAGGTTATAACCTAGATTTTGGCAAAGGCGCGTTCAGCAAAAAGAAAAAGACAGCACAAAAAACAATGCATATTTTATGGGTGAGAAATCGATTCGAATTCGATTCGTTCACGTTTAATCCATTAAATGAAACTGCAAGCGAGATAATAAATCGCCACGCGATATGAGCATAACAAAAGAAGTTCTTGGTTTACTTCGCGTCATCAGAGCTTAGTCAAAATAAGCGCCTTAGGATGTTTAACTGAAACAAGTAGACATTTCCTTTTAGATTTTAATTGAAAGCAAGCGAAACCAAACCAAATCTTAGTATAATTAAAAATACATCATCTCATTAGGCAAGCTGTGTGATTTGCGTTATTTCAGCCCAAATGGAAAATGAAAAATAAAAGCCAACCCAAGCCGATTAGTTTTGGCCAAAAATATCAAGTGCTGGAAATGACCATCATTAAAAATACATCTGTGCTTGTGTGTGGCAAATGGATTTGATGCGGCGCCGCCCAATGTGACAGCTGGGGCCAATTGCATGGACAATGGAAGCAACTGAAAATTGAAACTGAAAGTGGGCTCGGACTCAAAAGAAAACGGGGACAGTGACGGAGATGAAGACAAAAAAGTCAGTAACCTGCGCGTGTTTGTTGCCTTCAATTTTGGCGCACCGCAAACAACGAGCCAAACTCATTAACTACCATCTTCCAACTACATCTTTGTTAGTGGGAATTAATTATGCAGATGTATTCATTGTCTTGCGATTTCAAGTGTGGTAAAATGCAGCGCTCCATTGTCGTGATTGGATTGGGAACGGGGGCTAGCGCTGCGGCTAATGGCCACAAGGTGTGGGCAAGCATTGCGGCGGCTGCTGCTCATTACGATCAATAATAATGATGTTGATGATAATTATGATAGTTATGACAAGCAGCAAAAGAGTGGGGCGTTGGCTATGCCCTATTTGAGCATAATATACATGTCTCACAAGTTTCAACCGCATTACAAAAGATTTTAAGCATATTTTGTTGACTTGTGGATACGATATTGCCCATAAATGAGTCTCAAGAAATATTTACCTCGAACCGCTCGAACCGATCCCTGAGCGCTTTTTAGTCAACAGCCGATTTTTTCTTTTTACATTTGAAAGTAAATTTCACTGATCATTGACCTCGACTCTCTGCGCGGTGGTTGCGTGTAATCGCCGTCGTTGAGGCCTGAACGCTTTCAGGATTATGTAATACCGAAATTAGTTAACTGAAAACTGTGAACTGTGAAATAAGAAATGAAACACACTATACAGGTATATATGTATATTTAGAAATCAAGCCGTTACGTTTGAATAAAATGCCGCAATGCTGCAGCTCCCGCTGCATTTTTCTATCAACCAAAAGGTTTTAACCAAAAGCCATGTTAATAATCATCAATAAATCTTACATTAATTATTGTAAGCATTATGTTGTGAATATGGTTAAGTTTTAATCATGTAAACTATGCGTTAGGCCAGGAAGGTTGCAAACTAATTGTAAAGAATTTTTTAAAATTTTCAGTATGTAAACAACGGTGGAAATTGCAAACATACAATTCCTTAAACTGTCGAAATTAATGAATTTTCCAAAATGCTATTATCCAAGACATATATTTAAAAACATTACCCTAGGTCTGGACTTAATATTCAAAATGTTGTTATACTTTGTGTTTACATAAATCTTTACAATGTAAAGCCTACTTATTAAAATACTACATACATCAAGTAATAATCATGGATTAGTACCATCTTGACTTAACAATGTGGATAATGTCGTCAGTTACATGAGTATAAAATGTGTTCTTACATTCAGAAAGCAAAAAACAAAAATATATAAAAGCATGGGTACAAAATGAAACCAAGTAGATCAAATAGATTAAGCTATATGGATCTTATTATTAATATAAATAATATATAGTTCAGTTGCTTTAAGAAGTAGGTCACATACTGATAAGGACGTTGTTAAATAAAAATATTTGCAAAATATTTAATTTTTCCAGTAACTAACGAGAAAAAGTCGTCGCTTAATGTTAACCATTGCCAGGTGAGGCTTAACCTCCGGCTTAAACAATTTCCGACATGCCAGAATTGGGACAGAAATAGTTGTAAAACGCTTGGTAACACCTTCACTATACACAAACCCGTTATAACGGGTTTCATTTCATATTTTATTTCTATGGTTTCGTATTTTGAGCATTGACAAACGAAAGATTCTCCTCACGAACTTGCCGCAGCAACTGTAAACGACAAATTACCGTTTCGAAATGCACTTGCTAAATAAACTTTAAGAACTTGCACAGCCAAATCGGACGGGCCCCAACTACCGACCAGGTCTTCAACGTGTTGGCTTAATTGAACGCGACTCACACATATGGTCTTAACTGCATGGGTGTGTGATGAATCAGATAGCAAATGGTATGCGATGGAAGGCAAGGCGAGAGGACCGAAGCAAAGAGTAGGCCAGGCCAAGACAAACCAAGTCGGGCCAGGCCGGGCAACTTTTCTTCCGCGTTGTACATGCGACGTCAACGTGGCGGCAACTACCACACCCACCCACAACGACCCGCTAAAGTCAACAATTAAAAAACCACTGCTCACAATGTGAGCCAAGCGCTGATGCAATTTTTGCATTTCTCAAATACTTTGGAATTTCATGTCCACAAATTATACTAAGAGCACAGAGCATGGTGTTGGCCAATAAGCATATAGTCAGCGACTTGCCAGCTCCGACTATTCTCAGCAATTTGGCATTCAATTCAGATTGGAGAGCCACGACCCGCTGCCATAACCATTGCTCGCTCTCCAAAATGCCAGGCACAAGCCGATCTAAAAGAGCCAAACGCCGACTGACAGCTGCATGGAAAACGGGTTTTGGGTGCTATTTGGGGCTAGCCAAACAATCCCTAAAAATCGGGTGCAAAAATAAAACAAGCTAGATATGTCCTCACCAGCAAGCTGAATACTTAATACGCTTTAATGTCATTACAGATTATCATAAAAACCATATAGAATACTAATTTATTAATGTAATAGAAATATACTTTAATTCGCTCAATTTTTGGGTGACAAGATTATAATGACTTTGGAAGGGTTTACAAAAACTAACATTTTTAGTAATGGGTCCGGTAATGGATAGGGTATGCAATGAAACAACGGTGCATCTATGTAAAAATAAAAACCGCAAATTCAAATTTTCAAATTAAAAAATTAAAATTAATCTATGAAATATAGTTTTAATAAGAGATAATAGTTGTTAGTATACATATACATAAAAAAAGAGCACTTACAACCAGTCAGCAAGCTAGGCAGAAGCAATGCAGTTAACTGCAGTAGCTATAACAATAACAACAACAGCAGTAAATAACTGCAGCAGCAACTATTGAAAGCGAAAGCATAACTCTGACAAGGTAGCTTGTGTTTATTTTTGATTTCGTTTTTTGCACTTCTGAAACTGGTTCGCTGTCTGGCACTGTGGGCAGCTACAGGTTTTCTAGAGACCACTTCAATAACACACTAAAGCCAGGCCAGGCCGGGCCCCAGACCACTCTCGAGTTAAAATTCGCAGTCTTGAGTCGTTGCCAGTTGTAATTGTTCTGCTAGCTAACTTATGTTGTAGTTGTTGTTTGTGGCCGTAATATCATATTCTTCCTGCATTCCGAAACCTTGAATCACATTTCTTGCATTTAATTGCACATATTTACAACAATTTGTTGTTACGGCGCCGTCGAGTGTCCGTCGTTGACCGCCGTCCTGGGTCAGCTTTAATAGTGTCTGCTGCGGCTGCTGCAACAGCTTCAGCTGCTGCAACTGAAATTGCAATTGCTACTACAACTGCGCAACTGCGGCCGCGACTGCAACTGGCTAGCCTACCTTTTACTTGCACGCATCGAGAGTTGACTGCATGTTTTTAATGCCAGCCATAGGCAATGAGTGCGTATTTGTTTATACGCGAGTGGAGTGGCATATCAATTGCAATCGCATTGCCGGCCACCGGTTGACCATCACATTGCCTTTACATTAAGAAATCATGTTAATTACGTTGATTTACATTTAATGTGACGCTGAGACAATTAACAGGGTGAAATAAATAGTCGGCTTTCGTTTGTCTAAGACCAAATACACCATACGATCTTATATTATTTCACTGGGAAAGCTTACCTGATAGCTTTGTAGTTATAATTTGTGAATTTCCCTTAAATAGTCTTAAATAGGGAACGATTTTCGGACGAAAACTGTATTTTTTAAATATTGGACATATCAAATTTTGTACCAAACGGTACAATGGATTAATGTAAATTCATCAACTATTTAGCTATTTAGCTAATATATTCGAATCTTTTCAGGCAAAAGTAAAGCTCTAATACTTATTTACACTCATTATTAAGCATTTTTAGAAATTATATATTTTAAAACAATATTCCCATATATGTATAACACAGTTTACACATTATTCAGGAAAGTATAAAGTATTAAAAATATGCAATAAAAGATACAATCTACATATAGAACGTGGCGTATGGGCAATATGCTCTAAGATACTGGAAATACCAGGCGCATGACTCAGCCACCAGGGGGACAACACGCACACCCACAAAACACATTCAGCCAATGAGGTGAAGTTCAGCTTTAAGTTATGTTTTTTTTTTTTGTTGGGTAGGTAAAATAAAAGCCGTGCCCTCAGGCCGGTACTCAAATGAAATCTCAGACCATAATTAGCTACAAGCGTCTACAACAACTCAAAATGGTTACAAGTTACCTACACACACTCACAAACAGTCATACTCTTGATGAACTTTCAGGCAAGTAAATTCCATTTGCAACCCCCGCTTCAAAATGCAAAACGTAACGCTGCAGATCAATTGAGGAATGGTTCAGTGCGACGCTAGCAGCGCTGCCGACGTCAATGTTGGCAGCAGTTTGCCGCTTGCATACGAAACAAGCCAACTTACAGTTTAAAACGAAGCGGCATTTGCAACTACAATTAATCGTGCACGAGAAAACGAGAGAGAAAGAGAAAGAAAGAGAGATCACCATGGTGCGAGAAGGGTAAGTAGTGCCCGTCCGATAAAGCTGATTGCTATGAGTCAAATCACATTGGTGTGACAGAGCGAGGTAATAGTTGTAAGTAGCACTAAAGCTGAGTGCTATGAGCCCCGCCGCCTGGTTGCGCCTTAAACCGTTGCAATCGTTAGCTAGTGAACGTCGTTGTCTCCGCTGTCCGCGGCGCTGTTGACGTCGACGTCGCTGCCGCCACCAACGTTCGTCTGGATTGTTCGCGGCTGGCGCGCATGCGCAGCGGTATAAAAAGCTCCCGCACCAGCCACAGCCACACACAGTTTCAAGTCGTCGGTCCAAGTGGTGCGCTGTCAAAGTTTTGTTCAAGTGCTGTGAACCGCCTTACCCCAACTCTCAGATTCGGTTACGTTCCGGCGAGCAACGGTTTAAATCGTTTTTACCATATACTCAACAACAACAATAAACTAAGCGCACAATGAAGAAATTTTTATTCGTATTTGTGGCATTATTCGGAGCCGGTATGTATTATTTGTTTGTTACATACATATTTGATCAGATAAAGAGAAATTCAAAATGTAAAAAGCGGACAAGGCCCTCAAGGAGCCCAGCAGCTTGTGCAATCAGCCACATGCTGAAGGACACTTGACAAGCGCTCAGCTAAACAGTGTTAAAAGTGTTTTTCCAAACAAGTGCGTTATAAAAGAGCCTGCTTGTGCAACAAGTGATCAGCTATCGCCTAGCATGGCCCACTTTTACAAACTTCGAATGCACAAGCAAAAAAGTAGACAAAAGCACCACAGGCGGGAAATAGAAAATGAAAATAACAAAGTACCGAAAAACAAAAGCGCAATTGCCAAATGCAAACCATAAGCGTAATCGAGCCAAAGAGCAATTGGAGTTGTCCATGTTTTAGCAACCCGACACGTCTAGTTGCATTTTCTATGCACCTACCACATACAGACTGTGTCCATAGCTGTTGTATATGTATCTATTAGTTTGATTCGATTTCGTTACCTCATCGCGTGGCAACGCCTTTAGAAGTGCAATGGTTGAGCTTGGCTGCACTTTCTGCTTACATAATCATCATTATCATCGTCATAATAATCTCTGTTTTTGAATGATCCTTGGTCTGAAGGCAATTTATAAGCAAATTTGCATGACATTGACATTCAAATACCTATCAATATTTGCAAGCAAAATTTTAATTTTTCGACGCGTTTTAAACCGGCTAATTGAAAAGATAACTGCGCGTTATTTTGCTTTAAATGTCGTCAAATTTTAACAACGCAGCTGCTACGCTGCCACGCCCAGTTGGCCCATTAACAAAACTTGTTTCAATTGGGCCATCAAAGTGATTTTTGCCGCAAGATTGTTGACGCTTTTTTTTGGTTATTCAACTCGAAAACAAAAGCGAAAGAGCAACAAAAATCGACTCAGGCCAATTGCGTGCCATACATTTTGCTGTTGTTGTAATTTCTAAGCCGTTTTACTTTTAATTGGCAACAATTTTAAAGTTATTAAACTAAACAACAATACAACAACATTTAATGGGCCTAAACAACGTGTATGCAGCGCATTGTCAAGTTCAAGTTTTTTGTTGTCGCAGTTGTTGTTGTTGCTGCTGTTGCGGCCGCTAACATAAATTATGCAACAACAGCAGTTGGCCAAATAAGCAAACACTTGGCCCAAATGTTGCCACAAGCATGCTAATCACGGCGATAA
This sequence comes from Drosophila pseudotalamancana, assembly GCA_037075185.1. NCBI lineage: Eukaryota > Metazoa > Arthropoda > Insecta > Diptera > Drosophilidae > Drosophila > Drosophila pseudotalamancana. The sequence goes on from JBAMCK010000155.1 coordinate 173,656, forward strand.
ACAATTTGAGCGTTCAAAAGATTTCCGAAAAGCGACGAAAAACACAATAAATTTCCGCATTCGGTTGCGCGATTCATTTTTTTTCCATCTTTTAAATTTGTTGGCACATTCCTGCATTGGTTGCTGCTGCTGCGGTTGAGTATCAGCGACAACAGCAGCAGCAAAAAGCGTAACAAATGCAAACAATATATGTGTGTAGCCATTTTGTTATTGCCTCACCACAACAAAAACAGCAGCAAGTCACGCTTGAAAAGTTTTTATTTTGTGGCAACAAAATCAAATGAAATGGCCAAACATACAGACACACACACAACCAGCAGCGCGAGCTATGGCTTGCATTAGTGCCACAACAACCAACAACAACACATACACACCCATACACGCATTAGCTGGGTATCTGCGCTGATTTATGGGGCCAGAGGCAAGTATTGGGTCCCAAGTAAAAACAACAGCGGCAACTGCTAAAAAATTCAACTCTTAAATTCGCTGACGCTACTCGAAAGTCAATTTGCGTGCCACATTTCTGCTTTTCCTCTCCATCTTTATTTTATTTTTTTTTGGCTCCGCAGCTCAGCCTGTCGTCGATGCGGCAAATTTGAAAAATAAATCTATAACTTTTCGGCGCTCTCGGCTCATATTGGCTAAGGCGGATTTATAGCTCAATGTGATGCGTCAAAAACTATTTGAGAATATGACATGGATGACGCACAAATGCGCCGCAGAAGCCACGTGCTAACAAAACCAATAACAACAACAATAACAGTACCAACAAACATTAAACAAACAATTGAAAATCAGATTAACCCACATAAGTTGCATGCCGGTAGCCATGTAGGTAAATATTTAAATATCATTATGGCGGAAAAATAAAATATTTTCGGCAAAAAGAACAGAATGAAGAAGGCACCAACATTTAGCGCAAATGCTGCTGAATACGCTGTTCTTGTTGCTGTGTAAATATCAAAGCCTCCAATTGTTAGCTATAGTGGGGCTAAAAACGTAACGAAATGAAATGAAACGTGCTTAAATGTCAGCAATTTTCTTGATTTATATGGCCGGCAGTGTCTTGGCGCCAGACAACAATGGCAACGGCAACAACAACATTAGTAACAGCAACAACAACAACACAGAATTTACCACAAGCCCAAATGATAGATAGTTGCAAGTGCCACAAAACACCTATTGTGAGTTGGTAGCTACAAAAAATACAAATATACGAAACAAAGCTGAACCTCTGATTGCAGCTCTTGCGGCTAACGATTATGAGTCGGAATACAAATACGTATACATACTACATAAATTGGTAGCGGTCTGGCAGGGAAACCTTCAGTATAGTTGGCTTTAAGTGCTTTTCGTTGGAATTTGTTGCTTTTCAAGTGGGTGTTTGTATGTCTGTGTATGTGAGAGTATATGAGTGTTTATACTCTTCTAGTTTGAGGAGTTCAATGCACCGGGGCCTGTTGATATTCATATTTATGAGTCAGTGTATCGCAGGCTCTGCCTGACACGAAATGCAAATTTGTCATTATTTGTCAGTATTTGTCATGATATTGCAGGACACGTAGCCATAAATATGTGATATGCATCTAAAAAGAAATGCCATAGATGTCAGCACTGACGAATGACTTAAAACTGGCAGAAAAATAAAATATTTTCCAGCAACCATCAAAGATCGACTGACATTTCGGGTGGCACGATCTATTAAATTAAAAGACTATCAAAAGGGAGTGCTTTTGATAAGGAAAACAGAAATATTGCACAGATCATATTTTTATAGACAATATATTTTATTTTTACTTATCCTTTCTGCTCTATACTCTATGATTGGATATATAATAACTACTTTTTTGAATAAACTGTAAACGAGTAGTCCAATTATAACTCTCACTCTGTGCCCCATTGGGAAGTTGATTGCCTTGGGGCAGTAATAATATTGCTCCGTCATGTGCATTTGGCATAAATAATGTAGTTGTAAATTGTGAATGTATTCATTGTTTAAATTGCATTATTCATTTATTTGTATTATTTGCATCTTGACAATGTCTGTCATTTAGGTGAAACATAAATTAATATAATTTTTTTATTATTAATTTCTGCGCCATGAGGCGCTTTATCAACTTTACAATTTGTGTTTGTGTGTACAGTTTTGGTTAATTAAATGATTATGTTAATGGATGGCCGGATGAGCAGCAGTAGATATATGCAGAAACAACAACAACGACAGCTGGGATGATATGCATTCAACCGACAAGACCAACACAATTGGCGGTTTTGCTGTTAAATTGTCAATAAAAATTTATTATTTAAACATACATACGCAAACTTGATGTGAAAAAACACGTAATTAAGCGCTCACAATTGATAGATAAAACAATTATTGCAAATAGCAATTTAAACAACATGCAACATGCGGCAACAATCAGTCTAAGTAAAGCCCGCTAATTTGTGAGATTGGCCAATTGAGGCATGTGCTTAAAAAGAATGTGCAGGGCGTGCCGGCCGGAACCGTCAGGTAAAAAACAACATTAATGCGATCCGATTGCGAGTGGGTTAGTAAATGGCTATAGACCCGATACCCGTTTAACCAGCTTAACCGCAACTCAAAAGTGGCCTAGAATATTGGCTTTGCTTTCGTTTTCATTTAGCGAGCAGCTTTTAGAACGAATTTATAATTAGCGCTTAAAATATTCCACAAATGACATCAGTTGTTGTTGAAGTTTAATTATTAAATCAATCAAGGAAATGCCAAGAGTAGTACCTGTAAAATATCTCAGATCGATAGATGGATTGTATGTAATCATATGTATTAAATTATATGACATATGACATATGGAAAAAAAATTAGATTTTGAATGAATGTACAAGTTATAAAAATAATGAAATCAAATATTTTAGTTAAAGGTTAAGAATAATTTCCTAATTTTCAATGGCATTTTACAGTTTATATTTGAAAGGTTAATTTTATAGTCTTTTGTTTGCTGCCTCTTGAACAATGTCAACTGCTTTCATTAGACCAAACATTCCTTTTCCTTGCCTGTTTTTTAATTTACAGAACGATACAATTTATTGCGTGTTCTCTACTTTGGCTTGTAGCGAATAACAGCAGCTGCTCAAAGGTAATTGTTTAGTTAACATGTGATATTTACAGTGCACGACAAATATATACACACACTCACAGACGAACAAACACACATACATACATAACTCAATGTAATCATCAGTGTAGGCATCGTTGCACACTATGCACATATGTAAGCGCATTAGTGCTGCGGTCTACAACTGCGGCTGCAGGGTTGCTGCCACAGGCCGTTCCATTGCCACATGCTCCATGCCACATCCCTGCTTGTCCATTTCTATTGCCTGTTTGCCTTCGAGGCGGGTGGAGCTTGGTTCTGCTGTACTTGCAATGGAATGCGCTTTTTGTGAATTGCTACAGCTAGTGCAACAAAAAAACTAAATTATTATAACTGTTGGCTAGGCAAACTCTCAGAGATTGGCTTTGCTTGTTAGTTGTTGAATGTTGTGTGTACAACGTGTGTGTACGTCAGTGATTGTGTGAGCTCAGCTGCTATGTGCTTAAAAGTTTTTTTTGGAGACACCATTGCTCTTGCTGGCACACCTGACCTACTGTCGAAACCAAAATGTGATACCTGAATTTTAATCAAGAGATTACCTATAACTTGACCTATACGCAAAATTTTAACGAAATGACTAATAAACACCTAATAAACAATAGTAAACAAGAAGTAAATGAAAACACTATTTTAAAATGCAATTGACTAACGGGTCCCAACAGATCTTCCTGACCAAAAGTGCGCATAATAACTATGATTCCAAAATTTAAATGGTATTCGAGAGTGTGTATGTGTGTGCGTCTATGTAGTTGATGACTTTGTTTACACACAGTAGATATAACAAGTGCGCGTGTAAATAACTTCTATAGGAAAACAAAGTTTTTAATTAAATTCTGGAAATAATTTGATACTCGCTAAAAGATCTGATTTTACAATCCTTTTGTAGAACTCGCTTTGTGTATTTATATATATGAATATATATTTGAATTTTGATATTTGATTAGTTTACAAATCATGAAAATTGTATATTATTTAGTTTATCAAGAGTTGCGTTTTGCGTCGGCTTTATGATCTATTTTTTATTTAATTTGAAATATTTTTGTATTCTATTGATGTGATAATGCACGTGCCGCAGGTGTGGCAGTTTGTACATCTGATTGGGCATTTGTAGCACGGCCGCAGTTTTGTGGCTTTGCAATTAGATTATCGAACAAGGCCTAACTGAGGAGTGAAAGGACTCTTGTATTTGTTCATTTTGTTCGAATTTGTTAGAAAATGTTGCAAACGTGAATAATTATTTGTTGGGTGTGGCAGCTGCCATTTAATTTTGATTCGCAATGAAAAAAAATTAAACAAAATGAAATCAAACGGATTGCAGAGCCGGCTAAAAAATACCACATTAGTTAGGGTATATAAATGCAATTTACGTTCGTTACGCTTTGCGGTTGCACTTAGCTCCAGCAGTTGAAGAGGGGCACAGGCAACTGCTCTAACGGAGCAAAAGGTGGCACGATAAGTCCTTGGTGGCGAGCTTCAGGTTCTTCAACTCTGCGATTAGGGTTCGGTGTGGATGTCGAAGCTGTAATTTCATCGCCAAAAAAACACAGAAGACAACAACGGCAAAATGATAAAAAAAATCCCAACAAGCGCAAAAGTAAATGCAGTTGGCCCTGAGCTGTCAAAACGTACGCGTGTGTATGTGTGTGTTGATTGCATATCTCAGTTCTCAAGAGCTGTATGTTGAAAGTTGCCATTCAAAGATTTATCGGCAGCCATCGCCTGGGACGACTTTTTAAACTGTATAACTTTTGTACAGGATGACAAATTATTGCGCTCACTAACAACGCTTCTGTGGGTATGAGTGGAGGTGTGTGTCATGTGAATGTACGCTTATTTAAACAATTAGCCACTCAATGACATTGGCCTTGCAGTTTTCCTTCGCTCAGGGGTGAACTGTGGTCTCTGTTAAGTAACACGTCTCGACAAAATATTGAAGTGCGATGCAATATTCAGGACCTGCATTCAATATTAATACTATTTCCGTAATTCTCTATAAATTGCAGCTGTGGCTCAACAGAGCTTCAAATGTCCCGATGACTTTGGCTTCTATCCCCACGAGACGTCCTGCGACAAATACTGGAAGTGCGATAACGGCGTCTCCGAACTGAAGACTTGCGGCAACGGGTTGGCCTTTGATGCCACGGACTCCAAGTTCCTCACGGAGAACTGCGACTATCTGCACAACGTGGAGTGCGGCGAACGTACAGAGCTGGGTGAGTGGTTCAAAGCTTGGTTTAAGTCTGATCGAAGCTAACCATACACAATCCTATTTGCAGAACCACCAATTACCACGCCCCACTGTGCCCGCCTGTACGGCATTTTCCCCGATGAGAACAAGTGCGATGTGTTCTGGAACTGCTGGAACGGTGAGCCATCGAGGTATCAGTGCTCACCCGGCTTGGCTTACGATCGTGACGCTCGCGTCTGCATGTGGGCTGATCAAGTGCCCGAATGCAAGAACGAAGGTAAGCTTCAAGCCCAGATAACGTCTTGAGTTTCAAAACTTAAATATATAATTCCCTCCAGAGGTTGCCAATGGATTTGCCTGCCCAGCTGCCGGTGAGCTGGCCAATGCTGGCTCCTTCTCCCGTCACGCACATCCCGAGGATTGCCGCAAGTACTACATTTGCCTGGAGGGAGTGGCACGCGAATATGGCTGCCCCATTGGCACTGTCTTCAAGATTGGCGACAGCGATGGCACTGGCAACTGTGAGGATCCCGAGGATGTTCCCGGCTGGTAAGTTTAACACTTCGATTAACTTTAAGCGAATATATTTGTACACTATATAATTGGCACATGGTTTGCTTGTTTTGCTTCAAGTCGTTGATTTTGAGTCTTGAGTTTATTTTGCCACACTTGCATCACAGACCACAACACTGAACCACCGACAGCAGGTCTCAAGTGCAATCCGTTCTCTTGATAGCACCCATCAGGCTCGCGATCTTTTCTTTAATTCTTATACTTTAATCTATTCATGCATTGTCACACTCACATTCACACTCAGTCATGTTCTTACTCACGCACATACTCTCACACACACATACATATCTCTTGGCCTATTCTTACATATGTCTTGACCTCGTCCCTTTACAATTACAGCGAAGACTACTATGGTGACCTGGATTTGAAGAGCATCCGCAAAAGCGAGCTTCTAGCTGGATTGAATACTGAAGGTCGCAATAAGAGTGCGCCCAGAACCAAAGCTGCCACCTCATAAACATAACAACAATAACTAAAAAAAACAACGTAAACAAAAAGAAACTACAACTACAACTACAACAATATCAACTCAAATCCTTTGCCCAACTTTCCTACTCTCACATCACAAATTCACCTCTAACAAAAAGTCTCAAGATAAATCGAATTACCTTTATATTTCATTATCATTTCAATGCCGTCAATATTTCGCGCACTATCCTATCGTTCTTTTACCTGTCCATTGGTCAAATTGTTGATATGTCTTCCAAATTTCTTAAACTTTGAGAACTTTTTAAAATTTAGGACCAAAAAAACAATTTGTTAATTAAATATGCGAAAAATGTATGTAAACAACATCGAGGAGAGAGAAAATAATCTTTCAAATTGAAGAGTAAAATTGAGAGATTTTTACATTTAAGTGATCTTTGTTTATAAGCTTATAATTTTATTTTATACATAAAGAAAATACACAAAAACAAAAAGAAAAATAAAATTTGATAGTTATTTTATATGACATTTATTATGTTAGATTGTGATCTAATGCCATTTCGTAGAACTCATATTATTTGTTCTTATTTAGTTCTATTTGTCAGTTAAAAATAATCAAAATTGATTCAAAAAAATTTTGAAATAATGGAGCATACCATGTACTTTTCCATCTTCATCTTCCGCTCTTTATAAATACTAAATAAATTATTTATATTCCTGTACTTCAAGCCTCTAAAAATATTTAAAATCATATTTATACAATCAGCAATCTAACTATCTTTTACATTATGAAGACGTTGCACAATTCAAACTAAACCTATACAAAACTTCAACTCTGTTTAAAGCTTCATTTGAGCAAGTAAAATTCGAATTTTAGGGGGTTTCACGGCTGTGTAAAGTATGAGAAACCTCGTAAACACTCGTAAATTATTTATAATTTTGCCATTTGGCTGTACGGATATGTGGGTGTGGGTTTGGGGATGGGCAGGTTGGGTTGGGAGTTTTTTTTTTTGGCGCTATTTTTCGTTCAGTTCTGTTTGCCGTCTAAAGTCACAGAGTCTGTAAATAATAAGTAAACAGAAAACTTTCCGACGGCAGCCATATTTGTCGCAAATGAAAAGTTGGCAGCCTTTTCGAACGTCCAGGAAAGTCTTTGCCAATGCTGTCGACGTCGGCGACGACGCCAACGTCAACGTCGTTGACATCTTTTGAAACGCACAAGAACTTTGTTAATTATTCATTAGATTCTATAAACAAAAACGCGATACAAAAACTTTAAATGAATTTTCAAATTATCAACACAATTGCAGGCAGAACCAACATACAAACAGGCACATACACACACAAGCCCGCGCGAACACTAGCACGTGGGCAGAGGTACCTCGGTAAGGCCGCAGTACGGCAGTTCTCTCCACTATATCATAAAAGCTTGCAAAAAGTTTACTATGCTTTGTCGCTCGGTTTTGTGGCAGTTTGCTCGTATGTGTAGTGTGTATGTATGTTGGTAAGTGTTACCATAGGAACGCATATACTTACCACATTTTTGAAAGAGTTTTGAAACTAATTAATAAAAATTATAAGACTCGACAAGCTCAAGGCGCAGGCAATGCATAAAGACATTTTAAGCTTTGTGTGATTGTGTGGGTGTGTGGCAAAGGATTTCTAGTGAATGGTCGCGATCAACATTTTGCCAAATTAGTAAAAAGTGTCTAAAATTCACATAATTCGCTCCTGGTATGCCTTAAGAGTACTCTAACTAAAGGGAGGAAGGGAGGGAGAAAGTGAGTGGTGTGCGTCAAAGATTAGGAATAAGAGAGAAGTGAGCTCCCGGTTTGGTCTTTTGCTTTCATCTGGGTTTCATAGTCGCATGCATTTGTTGCAATAACCAATTAAAAGTTGTTATAGCGACTACTTTGCCTCGTGTCTAGCATTAAGGCCAATGGGGACAGCAAAAAACACCAAGCACATAAAAGTGTTTTCTAAACATGAATGATTAAACAAAGTTGCTTACCTTCTACCTAACTTCAGCAATAGTTGTTGGACACAATTATATACAACGTAAAGAAAAATTGTGTGGTAGATAGAAATAAAGCTAGGTCTGAGAATACAGAAGGATAATTGCTGCCTCCACACACAGCTCCTTTTGCTGCTGGTTGCTTTCTGTCCGTCTGTCCATCAGTTTACTTGTCTGTCTGTTTATCTGTAAGTGCCGGGTATGAAAATCCTTTTAGCGTTTTGACTTTAATTAATTTTAATGATCTTATAAACGCAGCAAGCACATAAAACGAATAGCAGCTGCAGCTGAAGCTGTCTGTCAATAATCACATAAATACGTAATATGCTATGATTGCCCAGTAGCTATTATAACCAGAGCGCATTATTTGAAACACCCAAACACAATAAAATAGAATAAAAATAAAAACATTTGAAATAGAACGTCGAACCTCAAATTCCCTAACAAATATTCAGATGAATATGTTTAAGATTGTGAGGTACGAACACAGTTGCTATAAAAGCTATTCTTTATTGAAAATATAAGATTAAAACAAAAAAAACACTGATAACCTTAATCGGTCCTGACAATAGTCAGTATAAGTTGTATTGAACTTTATAGATAAAAAACATAGACTATATTAAATCATATGCCCAGTTGTAAGTGTATACTAAAAATATTATCTAAAAAAAATTGGTAAAGTAAAGTAATTTCTCTCCATATTTTGTAGCTTAGAACGCCATGTCGCAGGGTTTTGGCCAATTCCATTTAATTTAATTTAATAGCTTTGCGCTTTTTGTCATTTGCTATACAAGACCTCATCGCGCATTTTCTATGAAGCGTTCTGTACATATCCTGTTGCTGTTATCCTGCTGCCTCTTCTCCTTATGTGCGGTGCCTTATAAAGCCAATTGGCTACTTTTCTATTCTTTTTCTCTTCTTTTTCTCTCTATCCCTGTATATCTATGTGTGTTTGTGTTAGTGTGTGTGCGTGTGGGCTGTGGCAATTGCTGTTGATATTGTTATTGTGGGATGCCAGGACACAGCGAACATCTTTTTTTAATCCTTGATGTCCTGTTGCACGTCCTTGCTATTCCATTCACTTGAGTGTGACGCAAAACCCTGCACAACAGAGTTTGCCTTTTCATCAGTTCTGCTACTCGCTCTTAACAAGTTTTTAACAATATTATTTTTTTTAATTATGGTTTTCATAAAAAATTCTTTTGTTGATTTATTAGACAAAGAGCTGCACTTCAGGGGCACACAGCTTTATAAAAGTAGCAATCAAAATGTGGCAGCATACCAAAGAGTAAAAAAAGAAATCAAGTTACTGTTCTAGTTGGGTATGCTCGACTTGTGCGTACCCACCACTGTGTCTCTTAAATGTATCTAAAATATAAGTATGACTTCGTAATGTGTCAAATAAATAAAAATTATAAATTTCAGCATTTTGCACACATACACATAAGCAAAAAACATCAAGTTCTTTCCCTTACCCATTTAAATGTGTAGAGGGTAAGCAATATTCTGTCACACTATAAATTTAAAATTCATCTTACCATATACTACCCCAATCTTCCAAGTACACACAAGGAAACACATACAATAAGCGTGGCAGTCGAAACAGTAGAAGAATTTAATTAAACAAATTAGCGCAAAGCCAGCCCCAAATTAGTGTGCCTTTTGTATATTACGCATACGCAGTGTAAAAAGTAAACATCAATTTATATTAATGCATGAATATTTTTATAAAACATTTTGTGTTTCACGTTTATAGCGAGGATTACTATGGCGATGTAGACCTCAAAGCTTTAAAAAAATTGGGCTTCTAACTAACATAAAACAAAAAAAAAAAACAATACGAAATAAAGCACACAAAAGCCAAGGCAAACATCCTGAAATCGTAGCGTAATGAGCAAGAAGCCAGCAGAAAGGAACCAGGAGCCGGGATTGAGAAGCCGCCATAATAGCGGGTTGAAAAGGCTTGCCACACAGCGTTAAGTATGCATAAAGAATATTAAGGAATACACGTGCGCGCACACACACACACGCAAACATACACAATATGTATTGTAAAACAGTTGACTTTAAAGACTGAACAAAAGTAGAGACAGTGAAGCCTTAAAAATACAATGAAAACCAGAAAACCGCTTATTAAGGCAAATTGAACAACTACATATAAAGTATTTAGTAACCAAGACAATAGGTAAACGGCAAGACCCAAACTAAATCTGTACAATATTTTATTTTATCCAAAAATCTGGCTTCATTACCATGTGGAAGCCACGAGAATGTCGTAGTTATTAACAGAGCAAAGTTAAAACAGCCACTGGAAGTCAATTTAAAACTTAACTTATTAACCAAATGTCAAATAAATATATAAAGAAATACACAGCCGAAGGTTAAAATACATGCCTTGTATATAGCAGGAAATTAAATACTAAGTTTTAATAAAATAAATGTCAACTTAATGATAATAAAATTATTGTACATATTTCTTGTATGGTAGTGCAATAACTAAATTTCTCCTCTTATATCTTCTGTCAGGTTTTTATTTACTGATTAAAGAATTTCTTATTGCAGCCAAAAAAATACAATGGGAATAAATTAATAAACTATAAAAGTTTCCACTCTTAATATCTATACGCCTATGAATTATTTGCAATTGAGCTAAGCTGCTTGTTTGCAGCAAAATTGCAACATAGATCAAATATTTTTATCAGTTCAATAATCTTCGCAGCTTGCAGCAGAGCCTAGGCTCACATTTTATAGCAGAACTTTAATTCGCAATTTACTGGGCAGCAACAGAAAACAACCACAAGAGAGTAAAAGACAACACGCATACGCACTGTTTGCCAAACAAATGCCTTAAACCAAAAAACATGTAAATACACAAAACATACCAGATAGCACACATACGTACACAAATTGATAATTATTGAAAGAAGGAAGCAGCAGTGACCTCTTCCATAGACACACACATACACACCGAACACACAAGTTGCAAAATAGTAACGATGCACAAGTGTAACATTAGCCAATGAAAAGATTGAAGAGCAGCAGGAGCTGCAGCAGAACCAGCAAGAGCCGACATCGACTAAATGTTGCACGCAGCAAACTAGAAATCTATTGCTAGTGTGTGCTTGTGTTTGTGGATATTTATACACAAAAGAGACATGCCGTTGCATGTTAATTGAAATCAATAAGTGCAACAGACACACACACATGGTACAGCCTCTGAGCGCCTTGCAATGATATGTGTGGCAGAGCCTTTAATGGTTGCCAGACGGCAGAAGAAACAGCATCACAATAGTTAGTTATCGAAGGCAATGTGGCAAAGTAAATTATTTGTACAGCGGCTAATGACAACGACAACAACAAGTTGTAGAAAAACCAATGGCAACAACTGCGTCCTTTATACAGCCCTTGCATATCGTTTTCTATTTATTATTTAGACTTGCGACAGTTACTTCGTCCATTGCCAGCTGCTACAGTTGGACAGAGGTAAATTATGCATTGTTATTTTTAGATTTTTTTTTACCTAAAATTGACTTTTACTTGCATCCAGTCGAAATATACACACACCTCCTGTTTGCAATGTCAATTACCGTGCCACGAATGGAGGAACACAGCAACTGCCGCAATGCAGTCGCATGTAGTTGCTGCTGCAAATGGCTCGTATAAGGTGCAAAAACTGCAACTGCAACTACAACAATAACAGCAGTCACAACGGACACAACGGGAGCAGCACACACTCCGCAGTAAAGGAAATTATGCTTGCAATAACATTTACATGCATGCTCTCGAGTGTGCGTGTGTCTGTGTCAAATTTATACACCAATTGGTGGTTGTAACAGCTAAAGCAGAGGTCAAATTTTCATTTCAGCCCAAGACAACAGCATTAAGTTGGTAAAATTTGATATTTGGAAGTAAGGGGTATCCGTAAAATCTATTTTAACCTTAACTATGCAAACAACAGTCTACATTAGAGGTTGTTTAAAAATATAAAGTGTATATTTGAGAGAACTCATTCTTAAAGGTAACCGAGTACAAAGTTAAATCTGGGATTACACTCACAAGTTAAAGTTAAGGAGGCACAGGCTTTGAAAATGGGTAAGGGGATACCTGCTTTGAGCTAATGTTATGAGCATAAAAAATATATTAGACCTTGTAAAATATAGTTTTGATGATCATCTATCCTTTTAAAATGTGTTTATTTATATATATTAATAGATATAAATATATTTAAGGCAAAAGTGTAGTGATTGCACTTTATGTTGCGCATCCACCTTAGGTTTCAGCTGATGATGGCATCTGAGTTTCATTTTCAATAACAAGTTGCAAGCTGAGCACAAACTGCGAGGTCAGCTTATCACTGACACAACAGCCGAGGTCCAGGTCCTCGTCAAGGATCGGAGCATAAGCCTTCATTCGAAGTGCGATACTTGAGTCTGATGATGCCTCGATTCAATATAAATTGGCTGCGGGTCATTGTTAAAGTAGGCACTAATGCCCTGCACCCGGTAAGTGGCTTACGAACTACTTATATACATAAGTGCAAGAAGCCACTAAAAGGACCCAGGAATAAGCCAAATAAAAAATTATACTCAACTTGCTGCTGCAGCGAAATGCAGTGGCAGTGTTTAGTGCCGAGTTCTTGGTTCTTGGTGTTCAATGTGGTTCGTGATGATAATGATAACAACAATACCATAAAATAGGGGTGCATTATCGGAGGCTTCCAGATCGAAGGATGCCCTGTAATTAAATACTCTAGACATTGCCTATGTTTATTATACCTTATCCTTGGTCAATGAAGCTTACTTATGTATATGCCTCAAATGAATTGGAAAACGTTGAGACATAAGTGGCATAATATTTCACTTGCCTCTTCTGTATACACGTACAGATTTGAACATACCCCATTGTGATAATTTTTCCATTGCTGCAGGGTAGAACAGTGACAAAGCGCGACCAGGCTTTGCTTATTTTTATTTGCCTCGCCAGGACTAATGCACAACACCAACAGCAACATCTGCAACAACAACTAGCACTGCACTCTGTCGCCCTTATCCCTTATCCTTGTAACGAATTTCCCGCTGATTCTGATGCTGCTGCTGCGCTTTTGCGGTTGACCGCATTTGCTGCGAAAAAAATCTGTTGCTGCCAAAGTATGGCCAATGTAGAAGCTGTTGGCTATTGGCCACCGGCTGCAATCTTCCCGCTTCAACCCATGAGCAGCTCTTGACCGAGTGGAGCTATAAATATCTGCGATAGCGAAATGCAATTACGTGGCAACAATGAATACAGCAGCAGCGATTGCTCGCTTGGTCGCTGCTGTTAGCCCCACTCCCATTCTCTTTCCCATTCTCTTTTCCATTCCCTTTCCTATTCCCATTTCCCTACACTCTACCTCGTGACTATTCGCATTGGCCGATACCAATCCAGATGGCCAGGGTCTGGAGCTACATCCGGCAATTGACAATGATGATGTGTACGTAGTTTTTTGTCTTCGCTGCTCTTTATGCGAAGTACAAGGACATTCACTGTGGCTGGGACAGAGTTGAGGACATAGCGCAACTGTATATGGCATTTGCGCTACAACATTTTGCTGCATTGTCCGGCCACATCTCGAAGAAACTCCAGGAATGAGTCCAGCCTCAACTTCAGGTCCACTTCTAGTTTCAGTTTCTGTTTGGGGGCCAGCTACGTTTTGTGAATTTATGTTCGCTTTATAGAGAGTTCAATGGCAGCCATCATAAAATATTGAAAATGACACGCAGCATCTGTGTAGCGAAATTCGAAGGGAGTGTAAGACCAATAACTGTGGGGTAAGGCAGGAGACAGGAACAATCTTATGTACTAGATTGTGGAAATATGTAATTTAAGTACTATGAATGGGCAGTGGGATCAGCAGTAAAAAATAAGAAGCATATCTACGCTCAGCTACCTCCTAGCTTATATTATTTGACTTATTCTGATAAGGAATCACGATATACAAATGATTTCTTTAAGCTTTCGCCTATTTTTACTATTATCTATGGATAATATTTATATTTTAATCAATTATATTTTTTCCTTGACATTAATTTAAGTTTATTTCAATAACTATAGACATTTATTAAGTAAAACTACTATTGTGAATGTATTTTTACTTTCTTTGACACAGTCAGACATTAAAGAGATTAGGGAAAAGTATTCGTATATGTATGTACATAAAAAACTGAATAAATGGTATATAGATAACAAATAAAGTCTTATTATTAAATAACTAGAAAATAACTTTAATAAGCGTTTTCCTAGCAGCCAATACTTTTATTCTTGAAGCTCTCTAATTTATACTTTGGGTAATTTTAAATATCATGTACTTTATCTACAATTTTTGTAAAGTGAAGCACACGGCGAACAATGGCGCGCAAAGTAATTGCCGAAGGACTCTTCTTATGCCCATTACATCTCCCTACATCCTCTTCGCTTTGCTTTAGTCAGGGCAAGTAACAAAAGTCGGTTGGCGTTTATTCGCTCTGCTATTAACTGAACGCATACCGAAAAACAGTCGTAGACAAACTCCGATTGTCACGACCGTCGAGCGACACATTCCTCGGAGGGAGTTTTCTTTCCCGTCCCCACCCTGCTTTCTCCTCTACCTATTCAAGCGCCAAACTATGTACCATAAAAAGGCAATTTTTCTAGTTGTCAACGACAATAGCGTGGCTTAAATTACGGGCCCGGCCAGCGGATGCCAATTGGCTGACAGTTAACACCCCAGCCGTATAATTACATACTACGTACGTACAGTCCGGACTGGACTTAGAACCAACGGGACAGAATAGGGGGATGGGGTTCTGCGCTTTGGGTTGGGGTTTTCGAAGCAATTGTAAGTCATTTGAAAACAATTTTGATTATATTTTTTCCAAGCGATTTCACAAATCCATTTTATGTTAAAGCGTACAACAAAATGTGCGTTTGCTTATGGGTAGTTAACAACATGCCCCGTAATAATAACATACATTTGCTTAAAGGCCCCACCATCCACCCCTTCTTAGCCATCATCCCCAACTCTCACACACACATTGCCCGACGAAATGTTTGCTGTAAACGACCTTAAAAAACCGAAGGCAGAAAAACAAACGAAATTGCCTGTACATAGTATAAAATCAGAGGCTTTTGCCATTGGCTGTTGTTGCTGCTATTGTTGTTGTTGTTGCTGAAGCAAATTGCAAATAACAAGCAAAAGTTCACAGGATCGAGGAAAAAATGTGCGTAACATTAGCCGTAGCCGACTTGATTTTGATCGCTTCAATGAACATTAATACAGTGGCAGAACGCCAAAGCAAAGCAAAGTGGGCGATGGGCAGGTGCCAAGCTGCTTAAGTAGATGCCTGTTTACATGCATACTTGTATTTAGGGATGACAGCAACAACAACAACATTAACTAGAGCCACGCAACCTAATGTTGTTAGTCATCCCCAAATTCCCTGCAAACCAAATAGGTTGGGTCGCATAGTTCCATAGCATCACATCAAGTTCCATATAAATAAATACATATGTACTTATACATATAAAGTGTACATCAACAAGTGTATATATGTAAATATTTTAATATATATGAATTTCTAAATATTTTCCTATTATTAATGTTATAATAAATATAGAAAAGAAGAAATATATATTTCTCATATAAGCTATAAATAATAATTTGAAATAGGATCTCAGTGTTATAGCATCTGGTAATACTAAGTACGAGTTATATAAGTTCTACAAATCTTTGTCACTGCAATTATTTAAATTAAGAAGAATATCAAGACACACATTAAAAGGGATATCTGCTAGTCTTGCACATTCCTAGATGCTTCGACAAGCTTTCGGTCTTGTCATTTTTTTTCGCTTTGGTTTTTTGTTTCTTTACTCTCGTTTGCCTGGTAAATGAAGCCTCCTATAGGGGATCTTGAATTGGCAGCGTGTAAACACAGTTAACATAAACATGTTGTGTGTGTGTGTGTGTGTGTGTGTGCGTATGTGTGTGATTTTTTTTAGGCTACTATATGCGGTGCTTATTTCCGGCGTGGCATATCTCGTTTTAGATGCGTGCCACGGCAATCTCTTTG
This sequence comes from Drosophila pseudotalamancana, assembly GCA_037075185.1. NCBI lineage: Eukaryota > Metazoa > Arthropoda > Insecta > Diptera > Drosophilidae > Drosophila > Drosophila pseudotalamancana. The sequence continues at coordinate 190,075 of JBAMCK010000155.1, forward strand.
TTGGGCCTTCGCCTGGGTTTCGCGTTTTCCTGTCATAAATGTTGCTGAACCTTTGTTATGTTTCCGTTTCACTTTTATTTTAATAATTCATACAGCATTTATGGCATGCACACAGATACTTTTATTTATTCGCATTTGTGGATGGGAGGGGGTCAACCCCTGCTTCACGGAATGGTTCCGGCATCAGCACCTGAACTTCCCCGCTGGCCCATTTATCCATCCATTGTGCACATCATAAATCTCATTTTTCCGTTTCCGTTAAGTGTCCATTGGCCTTTTCCACGCAACAGCTTTTTGTAACATACAAATAATTTTAATTAAATATTTGCTTAAATATCTGATTTTATTGCTTAATCGCTGAAAAACAGTCCACTTGACAAATTTGTCCAATGGGCACACATTTCGGCAGGCAACAAGTGAAAGTCAGCGATTTCGCTAAGTTCATTTGTTGCTTAGCCGTTACAACACAAGATTTGAATTACGAGCCACAAAAAGTACCACATAAATTTCCCAAAAGACTGACTATGCTTACTCTTTTATTCCAGTCAGTCATTGCGAAGAAAGAATTTCCTTTAGTCATCAGCCAATGGTAACAATTCGAATTACGAGATAACGATTCGGTAACGATTCAAATTACGATCTATTTCTGATTTGTACATAGGGCAAATTTCCCTCTGATACTCACAACCAAGAGCTAAACTTTCAAGAAACGATTTTAATTGCCAGCTGAAGCACTAGTTTCTCTTGATTTGTCCTCTTCTTGAAGAGTAAATTTCCCATTATCTAATACATAAGTAACCGCTTGGAAACTATATAAATTACGATATAATTTACGAAATGTACCAATTTCCCTTCACACTCTTATACGCCTGCGTTCCATTCAGCGAATTGCCCTAGTAGTGCAAAGAGTACAATAACCTACCGACTTGGTACTTTTACTCTTATTAAAATAATTGTTAAGCTATGCCTTTGGACATTATCCTCTTTTGAGACCAACAATTGTTTGAGATTTTGTATTTTTAGTGAGTGAGAATTCGACAACGCAATCGCTCCGCCCACCAACCCACCAAACAGTGGTTAGCTGTCGAGCAGGTGAGGCGTAGACCCATCCGCTCAGGGATTTTAAAATATCTTGGCGCTCATTACGCGGCGCAAACACAGACACACACACATAGCTCGCCACAAAGCTGGCAGCTAAACGATGCCATTTCCGCTGCCTGTTCGATGGAATCCGCATGGGGCATGAGGCAAATGTGGTAAATAAAATAGAAACGAAAAAGATGAAAATTGCCTTCAAAATATTAATTGTTCGACAGCTGGTATGGCAACTATGCAAATTTAATTGTTGATGGGTATGGAGTATGATTAAATATAATAAAATATTTTACTTTAAAAAATATGATATTAGGCTGAATATCAAATTCATACAGATTGGGAATTAAACTAATTGGACGAAGGATTAATAAGCAAATGCGCTTACTTGTCTGCATTAACTAACATGACAATAAAATGTGAATTAAAATTTATAATTTTATTTTAAAAATAAAATTATTTATTCAATTTATAAATAACATCTACAATATTCCATTTATATGTAAATATGTACTGAGAATGTAATTTAAAAACATCTGCCAATTATTATGTGTAAAATAGAAAAACAATGTTTTCTGTTGTTCTTTATACAAATATTAAATTTTTTTTGTGTTTTGGAATTCAATTGGAACTGAAACTGGATATTTAAATTGGAATGCAAATGTAATATATGTATATGTAAATTGATGGTAACAAAGAAATACAGGGTTCATTAAAATGACTATTAATAATATTATTTTTATTTTCACTGTTTTCACATAACTAAACACAATTTTTTCATAATTCATTTGCTGACAATCATCTCCATAAAACTTAATTTATTAAACGACAACTTATACAACAATGTTTTAAACATGTAGGGTATGTTTTATTTGAAATCAAATGATAAAGTTGCTTATAAAATAAGAAACTTTCAGACCAACTCTACATAAACTCAATATTCTATTTCAAAACTTTTAAGAAAAATAATAAAATTTTTATTCTTTTAAAGGTCAAATTTTAGGGTATATTCTCGTCTCATACATACTGCTTCTCGATGTACTCCTATTTCAGCTGTATTTGCATTTATTAATTGGCCTTATTTGCTTTTAAGCATGAGCGATGCGTATTAAAGGTTATATTTTGGCATTTGATTTTTGCCTTTGTATATTTATTTATTTTGTGTATTTAGCAGCTATTGCGAGCTGGAATACTAGGAGAGTGAAAGGCACCCCACCACGACTCCCTCTGGGGGTTTGTTACTAGCGCATGGACAGTTTTTAGCGCAACAAAAGAGCAATACAATAAATGATAGACGCAGTGGAAGGAAGGCAGCAAGAACAACGACAGTGGCACAAAAAGTTATGACACACCTACAGCATTTAATCCAAGGGCGATGTCAACTGCTCCACATAGCTCAAGGGATGAGGGATGGGGATGGGGATGGGGATGGTCTGCAGTGCGTCCAGCCCAGCCGGCCGGCAATGAGTGATAACCATCAATCACGCTGCTGCCTGAAAGGGAGGCGTAACACTCTGGACCCTGGAAACTGGACGCTGGCTTCGCCTAAGACCAGACCTGACATGGAGTTCATTTCAATCATTAGCGTGCAGAGTCGAGTCGAGTCCAGTCGAGTCAAGTCCTGTTGATGCTGTCAAATTAATAAAGAGCCCACGGCCGGACGGTCTGCCCGGACTGTTGGCCTCTATGACACGGATCGAAGAGACGCCATGCGACCAGCCCATGCACTTTGAAGGAGCGCAATGTTTCTACTCATAACGCCCATAAAAAATTTGTCATCATTAGCTGGCGTCGGGCACAGTCGAGGACATCGTGTATCATTTAACGAAGGAGCGCGCTTATCTATCTATGTATGTATGTGTGTGCATGTGTGCCTGTGTGTTTTATGTATTTGTCTGTGTCCCACTCTTTAAAAGAGTGGGCGGCCGTTGCCTTTGTTGTCTACAAGTATTTGTCAAAAGCTTAAAGCGCTAAATTGATTGATTGTGGGTTTGTGTGCGCGTTAGTATTCTGTATAAGTTTGTGTGTGTGTGTACGGTTCAACATCGGTCAACGCGCAAAAAAGCATAAAAGCATCCGCCTTTAAAGCTTAAAGCTGCCCATTAAGGTTATTAAAAACTGCCCTTTCTTATGAGTGTGTGAGTGTGTCTGTGCGCATTGAGTATTATTAGAGGCGTAATGGATTGCGAATATTAATTTCTTTGCATGACGAAAGGCATCAACAAAGAACAATGCGCTTAATCTTTATTGACACGCAGAACAGCTCCTGCGAAAGAGAGATCTGCTGCGTGTGTCGAAAAGAGATAGCAATTGCGAGCGAGTTGCGCCAAAAAATGATAACCGGAAGGCATTAAAGGAAGTTTCAATACAATAGCAGCACACCCACACATACCACAAACACAAAGTCCTTTACAATGATGCCCAGGCGGCAGTCGGTGGCAAAGAGCTTCGCGCATCAGTGGGCTTCCTTTCTCTCGTCTCCCTGTCTCTTTACCTCTCTTTTTTCATTCGACGTCGTTACCTCAGATGTGCGTGCATGTGTTGCAGCGTCAATATTGTAATTTTAATTTCTCTTTCATGCCACAGGCAACAACAGTCGAGCTAACAGAGAGCCAACGTCTAGGCCAGCGCCGAGACAAGTCAAGTCAAGCCGAACGATAGATCCGCATTGAATAGAGTTGCGGGCAGGCAGGCAGCAGGCGGCAGGCGGGGTGGGCATGAGCAATGCCGACAAAGTCAAAGCGGCACACGCACATTGGAATCCTGATTATGTTTTATCGTAAGCATCTTAAGATTGTCGCACTACAGGCTGAAGTTTGTCCTAGGCAAACCAACATCGAATGCGGAAGTCAAGTTGGGTCACCAGGTGGAGCAGGAACTCAGGCACAGTTGTGAGGTTAAACAATTGACTTGATGTGTCTTGTGGGTACACACACTTGCTTAGTGCCATTTTCAATTGATTAAACATCAAATGCACTGACATACCGTTCATTGTTAAACACGCTCACACACACACACAAACGCGCACCTCACTCTTGTGGCTGAAAAGTTTTTGGAATGCATTTTTTACGTGCCGCAGAACAAAAATGTTTAAGCACATTATACAAAACATAATTCCACGATACATATAGTACACATACATAAGTACCAGCATATTGAGCTGGGCCATATGAAATTCCATTGCATTTTATGGCTATAGAGAAAGAGGGTATGAAACGGAGAGTAAGAGAGACAAAACACAATGGCAAGCACTAAAAACCTGCGGCACAGCTATTGTGTGGCATAAACAAAAGATGATGCAAGTTGCCTGACAAGAGGAGAAGTCTTCGAATCGGTCAGAATACAAAAAATAATACTATTAGAGACGTGGGCTAAATGCCCTAACCTGAAAATAATAAGCACGAAACTATATAAAAGTAATGTAATAAATTAAAACTAAGCTGCAATGAACATAGATGCGACCATTGCATATCCCGTCTTATATTGTAGCTGTAGAAGATGGTTACATCTAAAATAATACATCAAACACATTAAGACCAGGTACACTACCTTATAGGGTATACGATAACACATCACCGAGCAAAAAATATTATAAGTCTATTCGAGCGTGCAAAAAGGTGAATCCCTGAGCACAGGAGGAGCAGACTGGGGGAATGGCCTTTCGGAATGTGGCAAAGTGAAATTTATAGCTTGGAAATTAATAACGATGGGCGCACAATGAACTAGCTGTAGAAATCAACTGATGTGTGTGTGACGCAAAATGGCCTAAAGGTTCGACTAAATAACAAAGCGCACTTTACCTGAGTCTCCGGGCATATGATGCGTATACGTATTGAACAAAGGCAGCATGTTGAATGTCATGCGTACCACGAAATTCCATTCTCATGAATTACCCACGCCAACTAATACAGTGTTGGCAACAGTTTATAAATTTTTCTAGAGGCAGCCATAAAGTATTTACGTACACGGTAGCATTAAAGACCATAAGGAAAACAATAATTGAATAAAGTTTTGTATAGTTTGCATCTGGAGACCCTAAATATTTTTTCAGTTATAAGGATTGATATACAAGAAATTAATACCACAAGTAAATCAAATAAAACTTCTTTTTTTGTATATACAAATATATTAATAAAAAAGAAATTTTGACTTATTTTTATTAAACTAATAATTTTGTATCAGATTGACTTCACCTAAAATTTGTATTGTATTCACAGCTTAATAGCATCGGTTTATAACATTAGCCAGACACGTTATAATCTTAAAACAGTATTTACAATGCACATGTTCTCGTAATTAAATGTATATAAAAGTAATAAAACGCGATCATCTCCGTAAAGAGCGCATTAATTGCGGCCCTCGTTAAAAGAGTTTTGCTCCACGTCCCGTTTCGCATTTCTTCTGGGCAAATTTTAATTTATATTTTTAACTTAAACCTATTTGTTCCCTCCATGTGGCTGGCTTCTTTTTTTGTAGGTTACCAACATTAATAGCCAAGCCATATTTTAATGCGTATTTTATAAATGTGGCTGAAGTTAATGCAATAATATCCATTGTAATAATGCAGTTGTAATTAAGTGCGTTGTTGTTGTTGGTGCCCAATAAACATAAGCAAATATTTTAATAAAATCAACAGTCGTAAAGAACCGCAAGCGCAACAGTTAAACGGGGACTGGTCAGCGGGTTGACCCTGCTAAAAGCTTTAAATTTATGTCCATTTCACATTGTACATAATTTGTATATTTTGTTATGTCAAATTGCAGAAAAGATTGTACATCTTTTTTGTACAGCTTTCATTTACGTTTTTAATTCAATATTACCTCAAAGTACATTTGAAAAGAATCAAGGATGCATTAGATAAGGCTCAACATAATATAATACTTACTTACTTTCTTTGAAATTATGTATGATGGCCATCCAAAGTAACGCAATTTCTGTGAAGATAACAAAACTCATTTACAGCTTTTTCATAAAGGCATTGCAATCAGCCATGACTAGTTTGAAGCTGAGAGAACTCGCCAGGTGCGCGCATTGCAGCTGCCGGCTGCACAAAACTTAATAAAAACTGCAGCAGGCGGCAGGCAGCAGGTAGCAAAGGTTTCCATGTGCCTTGCAATACATTTTATAATGCTTGTTTTGAATCATATTTACAGATAGGCGGGTGCTAAGGTTGAGGTTGGAATGGGCTAAGATGGCTGGACATTTGCGTCTGTGTCGCCTGAAAATAAAATAAATTAGTTGCAGTTGAAAGGTAGCTCAGACGCTAAAGTCAACAAGCGTTGTCGTCGGCACCGCAAACAAACGCCAGCTGTTGGGCACAGATAAAATGGCAGGCAAACAAACAATTGCTGTAAGAGACCTCTGGTCCAGGGGTATGAATGAAAGGGGGAGGTGGGTGACTGCTTTGGCGAATCAGCTGCCAACGCTGCGCAGCTTACTGGCAAATATTAAAATGCGAATTTTTATGCGCGCTGACATTTGCGCCTTTCCGTGCCACACCCCTATCCTTAGTCGGACGCCCACTTTTCAAGCATATTTCTCACTATGAAAATGGTGAGTGGCTTTTGACTACAGCTCCTGCTGCCAGCGTATCCTCTTGCCTGGCATTTTCTTTGCGGCATGCACACATAAATTAGCTGCCAAGCTAAGAAATGGTTGCGGGCAGCAAAGGTTTACCCGCCTGGTGCCCCATTGTTGCCAGTTGGCGTGTCGTTGATATGGCCACACCAGCAGGAGCAGCAGCCGGAGTCAGCTGTTAGCTACCGCGTCCAAATGCGGTTTGTTGCGCCATGTTTATGCGGGTGGCAAGGTGCCTGCTGCATGACGCCTGCTGCCTGCTGCCTGCCGCCTCTTGACTGCCTCCTGCTACCAGCCAGCAGCCAACTGCGTCGGGTGCATTAAACCAATAAATCAGCGAGACCCACTGAAAAACACAATGTTGTCAGGCATTTGCTTTTTAAGGCAGTAGTAGCGGCAGCAGCAGCAGCAGCTTTGTCATCACCCTCTGTCGAGCGATTCGAGCATTGCATATTTAATCAATATCCCAAGCATAAGACATAAATTAATCTGGTGACCCTTCTTAAGAGCATCTCATTTTTTCTGTAACGAAAAAAGAAATGGTCAAGAGCAAGTGTACTTCATTTGTCATAATGTGTGTAGCCTGCGGCGGTAACCATCGTTTTACTCCAAAAAGTATGTTACAAATTTGTATGACTAAGAAGTTCTGAGTTTACTTCTGAACAATGAGCGCACTCTATAAACGCATTCCTTCTATTTATTGGTAACAGGGTAAATGCAAGCCGACCATTTTAATTTTAACCTTTTTTCTTGTGCTGAGGCATTTTTTAATTTAAAGAATTTTTTTGCGGCCATAAAAGCCTAGCCGGTCAAATCAATTAAATTTAAATTGTATCCCATTAGAGACACATTAAATGAGTTAAGTCATTTTGGGGCCAAAAATGCCCCAGCTCACACGAATTACAAAGCGTAGCTCGTTACCATTTTTTATGCCGCCTTAAAAAGGGTACAAATGAATTCATTTTCATTTAATTTTTTAACGCATACAACTTGCCCACACTTGCCGCTAGCAGGAGCAGGAGCAGGAGCAGGGGTAGTGTCGGTTGGGACTCCGACCAGCGTCAAACTCATCGCATTACCAACACAATTAAAATGCCCATGAGCTACTAATTTGCCATGAACCAACTCGGGCGACGAGTCTAACAGCTGTACAAAAATGAAATGCTCGGAAAGTTTTACGGCTTTAACCCTTCCAGTCGATGGCAATTATTTTGTCTTATATATGTTTTACTTCGTTTTTTCATAAATTTGTTTTTATTTTAGTTGCCGCTGTAAGCTATCCAAAATGTGTCTAATGATTTTTGTTATGTATTGTATGTATATACATAAGTATTCAGCCTCCCCCTCACAGACTAAACATAAACTAATCGGCCCGAATATTTTCGAAGCACATTACTAATATAAAACCCTTATTCTTAATTGTTGTCTAATGGTCGATTATGCAGATATGTTCTGCATATTTTTAAAATCATCATTTTCTTTGTTTAATACCATGCATAGTGTTCTTCAAACTTATTTAAATTTGTATTTTTAAGCTCACTTTTTAGTTTGTAGTAAGAACTAACTGTATTAATGACATATATATATGCGATAGAAATTATTTAAATTAGTATTAAATTGCTTAAAATGAATGTAATTTCTTATCCAGTTTATGTTTTTATTACTCTATAATAAGTTTTTATATTTTGAGTTTAATTAAAAAGTATTTATATTCATCCATTTTAATCTGTTCAACCATTTTCCTACTGTAACGCAGATCCACATTTGTCAGACTTAAAGAGTCTAAATGCAACTTATAACAATGGCCAGCTTATGTTTATATCTGCGTTTGTTTTGGCCATAAATAAATTAGAGCAATCTCGTGTTTGTCAATGGGCGTGTCTGCTGACATCATTTATAAGCAACGCCCATGTTCTGATCTCGCTATTGGTCGAAGCTGTCAAACGAGATTTGTGACCCCGACATTTCGGACAAAATATTTTAGGTATTGCATGGTGTGTGCTTTGTCCTGCGTCCAATGTGCCATGTCGTTTGTCCTGGCTTTAACAACTGGCAGCCAATTTCTGCTGATGGCGCACTGGACAAGTAATTATCAGCATCTTCGTGCAGAGTGGGGCACCAACTGATGGCTGCACTCACATTTGAAACGCACTTGCAATTGGGAGTTGGGAATAAATCGCTTCTCCTCCTTACCATTCGATAGCTAAGCAGAGTTGAAGCGCTAATGCTGCGTGTCGAGCACAAACTTTGATGGCTTAATCACTTTTAATGGAAGACGACCGAAAGCAAAGTTCCATTAAAGGGACAGTAGTCGGTTTAAACTGCACGTGTTTACTATCTGAGAGTTTACAGCTCTCGCAGACGCCTTCAAGAGTCGCGGGTCGGGTGGCAAGTGAAAAGCTGCTTAAGGAGCTGCTGAGGCTTTCGTGTGCAGTCAAAGTCATAAAACCATTTAATTATATTAAACTTTTAATTGCATAGACAGCCAAGAAATACGCACACACACATACACACCTAGGGGCAACTTCAAGCATATGCAGCGACAACTCAGGACTGCTACAAACACACACATACACACACACAAGCACTTAAGCAGGCAACTTGCTTGTTGCTTGGCGCAGCAGTGAAAGCAGCAGAAGACGCTTGGTGGGTGACTCCCGTATGCCCTGCTACTATGTAAATGCAATAATAAAGTTATTAAAAGTGTCATAACAACTCAAGTTGAAATAGCAGAAAGTTAGCGAAAGCTTCCTGTTTTATAGACCAAACTGCTGCTGCTGTTGTTGCTGTTGCTGCAACTGTTTTTACTTGCAACACGCCTGCCCCTTGCAGCGCATCAGACATTCTGTATTCTGTTTCAGATGAGGGCAACAGCAAAAGGCAGACCCGCAGCTCGGCCAGCCAAGCAATTGATGCTTAATTGATCAATTAGTTGGCCTACACAAAAGCTCAATGCACACACGCCTTATACATGCCCGTATGACTGCCCGAATGTATGTGACTGTGTGTGTGTCTGTGTGTTTGCGATTTCTGGAATTGCCCACATCAAAGCGGCATATAAGTATATTGACGCTCATCAATCAAATTGATTTATGCCAACAAATCATTCATGAGCAATTTCCCAAAGTGATTATCTCTCGACGAGCCGAACTGACGGGCGAGCGAGACAGATTGCCATAGCGAGTGAGAGAGCACCATATGAGAAGTAAAACGCAAAAGGCATGTTAACTGACAAGCAGCAGGACAGTTGGGCAGAGCAGAGCAACATAGAGAGCATTCAAGCCAGAACAGCAGAGCCGAAGCCGGAGCCAACGACTGACTGATTGACGCTTGGCTGTCTTCATCACAAGCAATTTGGCCAGCAAATATGGCTGAAAGCGCCGAGCAGCATCACCAGTGCAGAGATTGCGTGTCCCCGTCGCAAGAACTGCGTGCCAGCTTTACAAGAACTTCACAGACAGTTCACAAAATCAAACCAGTAGCGTTATATGCGGATATATGAGTAAGCGTTCTTTATACACTCACATTCAGTTCGCATTAGCCACTGAATGTAGTACCCAGCTTCGTCTGTACAAACAGACAGTCGACAGGGCCAAGAGGAAACAGAGCAACAACTTGTGTCATATTAGCGATTGCTTATTGCGTGCAATCAAATAAATTTTCACGGCAAACGGTCAAAGACAATGCGGCCTCAATTTCGGCAATTTTGGCCTCAATTGAAAAGCATTTTTCACACATGTGAAGAGAACTTCCTAGCAGCTCCGATCTACACCGGCAACAGTAGCAATAGAAACGCTTCAACGATAGCCATGCTAAAGTCCTTTGATTGATTTGGTGATAAATTGAAGAGGCGGCTACCAAAGCGCCAAACAGATTGTTGATAAGTGGAGGATGTGCCCATGGAAAAAGTTACTGCTTGTACCTAATCGCTTGGCGTGGCCCGACCCACTATTAATAACTGACTACTTATTCAAGTGAGTGTGACCCGGAAAACGAAGAAACTGTTTGTAAAATGAAACACGGAAATCCAAAACCGAACAAAAGCAGTAGCCGACTATGAGATCCATTTTGACGACGGCCGAATTTACTCTTTAATTATGTTTGTGTTAGAGAAAGACAGAAGCGCTAAAAAGTATGCTACAAAATATTGTAAATATGTTCGCAACATAAAGAAAACTATACATACATAAGTATCTTAAATAATAAGGACTGAACGACAATAAACAAAGAAAAAGAACATGAAAAGAATACGAAAACGGAAGTCGGACACACATGCTTGCCAAGCCAACTGCTTGGTTATGATTAATGTTTGCAATTATCCAACTCCGAGCGTCAAAAATATTTAAATCAATGACGACGCGACAAGGCAAATGAGGAAGAAGGCAGGACCCAACCAACGAAAAAACAAGAGCAACAAAAATAAGGCAACGAATGCCAGACAACTGACAACAGACAACAACAAGGGACAGGCAGGAATATGCGATGGAAGGAGGGGAAAGTAGGGAAAGAGAGATGAAACAAGACAAGACAACACAATTCGCGCAAATTGAGCATGATGAAGAGCATAAGCTTTTCTTGTAGTTGCTACGTGTTGTTGGTGGAGGAGTTATTGTTGCTGCTTATGTTTTTGTTGTTTTCAGTAGTCAGCAGTTTCAATGCCAAATATGCCTTTCTTTATAACTCGCGACTCCAGCCGACGGAACACAAAAACTTAAAGCTTTGGGCCGAAATGACGCGAGAATCGAAAACTAAATGGGAAGCAATGACAGCAGCAACGTGTCAAAAACATATCATTCATTATTTTTTCTATTATTATAACCGCCTCAATAGCCAGAGATATACACACACATACTCAAACGATAATACACAACCCTCCGCTGAAAGCCGCGTGCCTGTCAGCAGTTGCATTATGTAAGACCATAATTTATCATTGCAAGTTAAGTGAACTCTGTTGACTCCATTGCAGTCGTGTCAGACATAAAAGCTCTCTCATCCTTAAAGTGCTAAAATTTTGCTCACATATGGCTTAAAGTCGTTCGACCAATGAAATTGGTAAATAAAACAAAGTAGGATTGAAAACAAACACTCATATTTTGCCATGCCAAACACTACAACAACAACAATGCAATTATGATATGAGCGGCAACAGAAACAACAATAACAACAACAACAACAACAACAATAAGTCGAAAGCCTCAATTTGTATGCACCGAGCACGACGTATGTGTAACAATGGGCCATAAGTTGCGTGAAACGTTTTAACAAAGATTAATGCCAACGACGACGGATGATTTTTTTGAAGATTAATTATGCGATGATGAGGCACAAGAACACAAGACAATGACACCATCAGGCAAGCAGGCAAAGAGTGAGCCCGACTGAATGTGGAGTCGTGTGCAAGAGGCGAAAGCAAAAGCCGGAAGTCGTTCGCGTCGTTAAAGGATTACAAAATTTGTAAGCGTGCGCCTGCTGTGTGAGTGTGTGTGTTATCTCCTTATGAAATTGTATTACCTTCAGACATACATATACACACTTATATGAGCCGAAATGTAGTTGGATTCTCTGAAAGTTATCAAGTCATGGTAAATACAAGTGTTTAAATGACTTAGTTTCGTAGATGTATATAAATGTATATGTATTTTTAGGCTGTCAATAAAGGAATTAAGTCACATTTTTCAACAGTTCATCTTATGGGTAGGTCCAATTAAATTTAAAATGTATTATTCACTTTTGTTTTGCGTTTAATTAATTTGTATGAATTTAATGGTAAAATGTACAAGTCAGACATCAAATCTATAATCATCTTAAAGTCGTAAAATTTATTTGTCCTGCTTTTTACATATAATATTGCAAAAACAATGATTAAAATTATGATTTTAAGTACAATGAAAGGAAACGTTTAACCTATTTAAACTAAGCTATCTGGGCAGTCATCAAATACATGCACAACAAAAAAATTTTCTTTTTAAAATAAATAAATAGCTAATTTCAATTTAAAAAAAGCGTATCTTAAATATTTTCTGGGATAATTTTAAATTGTCCTAAATAATAGCAATAAATTAAAAAAAAAAAAAAAAAAAATAACAAAAAAAAAATAAAACAATTAAAAAAACTCATTACAAATGTTTAAATCAAATATTAAAGATCCATTAATTGACCTTAATTTATAAATTTCGCATAAAGAAAACGTATTTAACGCTTTAGCTATATTGATATGTTCAGAGCGAACCAATTGCATTTTTTTAATTCTATTATAAAGCTATTGCTGTGCGGACTTGAGGCCCACACAATGTTTGCGGTTATTTTAATTGCAAGCACCATAACTTTTCATATTATGCGGGTGGGCAATTTATCTTTGAATAGCAGGCGTATGCTTTAAATTGCATAGGCCAGTCGCACGGGCCAGCGACTGGCATTTGGTCAGGTGGGCGTGTTCATATACGTATGTTAATGTGAGTAGTTTATTGCGGCAATGGACTTTATGCACTGTGCTTTAACCTATCGCAGATTGGCTTGGGGTCGCAGCTGTTGTCTTTATATGTGTGCGAGTGCGTGTATGTTCTTTAAATTGTCAGTCAGCAAAACTGTTGCACATGGCGCACGACTGACCGTCATACGAAATATGAAATGCGTACCAGCAACTCGAAATGGGTACTGAGAGCTGAGATTTGAGCGCTGAGAAATGAGTGCTGGGGATTTGAGCTGTTAGGACAGTTGTCATTGTGTGCGGGTTTTAATGCATTAATGTTAAGCGAATGGAAGGAGTTTTTGCGAGAGAGAGAGGAATATCAAATGCAGCCAGCGTGTCGTGGAAATTTTTTGCAAAAAAGCTTTTAACAATTTAAATTAAAAAGTTCAGCATTTATGCCACATGCAAGCATGAAAACAAAAAAAATCTGTTCGGCACGCCGTTCTCGCAATACACTTGTTGAAATAGTATAGAAGTGGCACGTTTTTGTGAATCGAATTTTGCAGCGGGTTTTTTTTCGTCTTTTTCAACAATATTCCATACAAAATCTCATAGCTTTAAAATTTTGTATTTATACCGAATGAATATAGGCCAAATTTTCATAAGATTTAAAAAATGTAAAGCGCTTAGTAAAACTAGACAATCCCAAGTTTAGTTAGAGTACTTTAAATTACAAATGAGATCTATATAGTAAAATATACCAAATATGGTCTTCGATAGACTTAACGACCCTCCGGGAACTGAATTAAGTTTCGTGACGAAAAATAAAAATAACTGAGAAATAATATTCATTAAAACCAACACCAAAATACTTATTTGCAACCGGCTGTTGACTTTGATCAAGAACATACACATTTAATGAAGTGCAATACTAATCTTATTATGCGTTACTTATCTGGTGAAAAATTTAAAATACTCTTCGATTGTATAAAAAGCACTGTTGAGCAGCCAAATGCCATGCGTCCCATAATCAAATCTGTGTATGTATGAGTGCTTAAAAGTTGCACCGCCAACAAAAAGACACATGCAAAGGGAAAGGAAGGCAGACATTGTGTGAGTAAGAGAGGGACACATATATTCCCCTGGCTGTCTGACTACAGCAGTGGGCACACTCATTTGTGGTCATAAAGCATAAAACGCATAAAGTGGTGTTACAATTTTATGGCGCAGCATATTCAAGCCTAACCAAGAAACCGACCACTAAGTAGATATAAATTTGAAATCTGTGACTATTACATACCCTATGAACGCAAAGCAATGTTACTTCAGGAAAAGTTAAATTGTTTGATAGCAGATGAAGCGGTTACCACCGCTTTGCTCGGGTAAAAAATATTGTATGCTTATATGATTAAATTTACTTTTGTATAATTGAAAATGTTGTAAAAATCGCATTCAAAAAACCGACTTGGGCTTAAAATCGATTGAACAAATTTTTAATGACAAGTATAGAGCTACTCTTAGAGCTACTTGGTTACTAAGAAATACCGAAATTTTATGTAACGACGTTTTGTCAAGAACCAACCCAATAACTGTGTACTTTTTACTTAAAGAGAGAGAGAGAGAGTGAGCTTGAAATAGTCATTTGGTTTTAGCATATACATATACCCGTTTTTAATTTTGCAGAACGGAAGCTGAAATGGAAATGGGAACAAGCGGCAGACAACTCAGTGACCGGCTTAAAGCCGATGATGATGATGATAATGAAGATGACGATGACGATGACGACTGTGTCCGTCGCTGGACATGCTATACGATTGTTGGGGTGCCTGTGCAGAGTATTTGGCCATCAGACCATCAAAGCGACAATGTAAATTTTGTGTTGAGCTTTTTAATTGTGAATGCAACACAGTTGGAGGGGGAAGCTGAGATGGAACGTTCGCTCATACGCGAAATGAACGCAGGCCGCAGCAAAATTACAGCAGCCAGATGTGGAGAGGGTCTTAGTGCAGTAAAGGGGTTAATAGTATTTCACGGGGGTTAAATTCATAAAAAATAGAGTCCAATACGAAGAGGACAGCTCAAAGAGCGAGGGCACGCAAATGCCAAAAACGCAAAGTAGTTGGCAAATAAATTGCATGGCAGCACCAAAGCGAAGCAGCAATGTGTACCTTTTTTTGCTGTTGGTTGACAATTTTCTTAATGTTATTGTTGTTGTTGGAGCGAATACTTTTAATGCAAATGCAACAAAAAAGCCGCTCGCGTTCTGGCCAGAAGTGCAAAATTGTGCATTTTAATTAAGGTGACCGTTCCATTCCATGCACAAGCACCAAGGAACCCAACCCTACCCATTCTCCTATCTCAACCTGCTATTAAAGGCGTGCATTTACATTTAGCTGACTCACATCTCGCTTAATTTACAGCTCTTTTAATTAGTTGCAAGCCAAGTTCTGTTTTGTATGAATATTTATGCGTGCAGCTATTTAATCGTCATATTGTTTAATATTAAATGCAAGAAAGCGAAATGCTTGAAGCATTTAGCAAAAGACTCACACCCACACATGCACTCACAAAGAAGTATATAACAATAGCAAATGGAAATGTGCTAAAATGCACGGGAAAGAAGCAAGCGTAGAGACACAAAAGCGTAAAAGGATAGAGCTGTCCAAAAGAGGAGGAGCGTGGGTCAGCAGTAACAGAAATAGCAGCTGCAGTAGCAAACGCAGCAGCAATAGCCGCAGCAATAGCAAAAACAGTAGCAGTTGCAGGAGCAGTCAAAAGTGCAAGTGCCTGAAATGCAAATATTCTGAGTGTGCATGTGATTCTGTATGTGTCCGATTGTCTGTGCGAGTGCAACTGTTAAAATGCAAAGCGTCCGCTTTACAAAAAAAAACACAAACACATCATAGTACAGTACATGTTGAGTGCACTGAGGAAGGGGACCATCACATGCAATAAAATGTTTTACACCCTGTTTATTTTACTTAAATACTTGAAATTATGTGTTTGCCTAAGTGTATTTGTTAACACAATGTCAGTGCAGCACATCTGTGTGGGTGTTTGGATGTTAGTTAGACCGAGTGTGAGCACATTGTTTGTTGGCATGAAAGTGTTTTAAGCGTTGGTTACCAAATCAGATAGGAATAGTAGAGCACTGCACAAATGGATTTAAGTTTAATTCTTGTTAAAATATAATGCTCTTATTAAATCACCTTGTTAAGCAACATTGTAATTACTGATATGCAGTAACTAATTAAGCAATTGAATACTCGTTTTCTCAAAAACTGTTCATTTTTTGAATCTTTGGAAATAATTGTAGATCTGGAAAGTATTTGTTGTGTTATTTAAAAGGACAACAAGATACTAACCCATTTTGGAAATAAATATATCATACTTATTTTAGCATGGCTATATAATGAAGCTTTTTAAAAAGATTTATTTTTAGGTATACGTAGAACAGATACTACAAAAATTAAGTCTTTTCTCTGTTCCGGACAGGAGCGAAATTAGCATTTTATGACTTCTGTTAAAACGCCTATGTCAGCACTCGTCAAGAGCATGCATTAAAACTATGCTTAAAG
This sequence comes from Drosophila pseudotalamancana, assembly GCA_037075185.1. Taxonomy (NCBI): domain Eukaryota; kingdom Metazoa; phylum Arthropoda; class Insecta; order Diptera; family Drosophilidae; genus Drosophila; species Drosophila pseudotalamancana. Next base: position 206,731 of record JBAMCK010000155.1, read on the forward strand.
GACAAGCGGCCTGGAGACATCTAAGCCCACTAACCTCTACACCACTCTTTTACTTTCTGAGCTCCAACCCATTTGTTTAATGTAGTGTAAAGGTTTGTTTCGAATTGCGTTTGGTTTCGCAGTTTCATAGTTTCGAGTTGTTGCCTAAAACATTTGCACTAATGACTGCTCATGCTCTTTGCATAAATATTTCAGAAAAATACTTAATACAAAATAAATAAAAACACACTTGTAGCTAAAATTTAATCGCACACAAAAGAGAAAAGTCAAGATTTCTGCGCGCGTGTTGAATGCGTTAACAGCACATAAAAAGTGATTTTTTTTGCAGAACTAAACAGAAGTATGTGTATGTGCGTATGTGTTGGTGCCTTGTTGTAAAATGTGTATAAAGAAATAAAAAGAAATTCGCACTCAACTGTCAATGGCTGCGTACTTATTTGCAAGCGCTAACATCTCGTGACCCGCCGCCCACTCGAGGGTCTCTACTTGGATCCACACCAAATCCCATTCCCCTTCCCCTAGTGACAACGTCTGCTTTACTGTTGGGTCTTGGGTAATATTTTATGCAAATTGCAAGTTAAGTGTGAAAATAGTAGTGATTGGTTTAATTCAGCAATGCCACCCGAAATACTCATAGAAGTGTACTGAAGAGGTGGTCGAGGGGGCGGGTCCATTTGCGGGATAAGGAAGCTGCAAAACTGCAGAAACAGCAGAAAATCAGCAGAGCTGGGAATTCGAAATACTAAAATGACAATCTGCAAACGGAACACCGAAGCACCAGCAAAGAAAAAAGAAAACCCATGTTACCAAGTGACACCGAACAGCGCATGCTCTAACAAAAATTGCTCTAATAATTTATTACCTTGTATTAGAATACATATTTTCTTTTTAAATTTTAAAAATGATATACATAAATATATTTATCATATGTCTATAGCATGTATTCTATTTAATCGCTGGTAGTTGAAATATATATGATCTTAAGTAATTAATCTTCAATCAAATTTGACTGAGTCAACATCTTCATCAGTCAATTCATTTAATAATTTGCAAACTAAATATTGTAGCCTAGAGACTCTCGCTGAACCTTAACACAGACAGACATACAAAGATTTCTCACTCTCATATAGGAAAGTCAATGGGCAAGGCTCACCGAGAGAAACAAACTAAAGACGAGAGAAAGAGAAAGAATGACAATGAGAAAAAAGAAGGAAAAGCAATTCGCAATGCTAGTTCCATCAAAGTTCAGAGTTTTCATCGCTTTGCTTTGGCTCTCCTTTTTTTTAAATTTTAGACTTTCTTTTTTTTTTGTATTCAGACTAGTGCGCTTAAGCATTTAGTTGATGTAAAATCCCAAGCAGGAATGGTGTCGCGCCACGCCTTTCCTCACCACCGCCCATCGACCCACTATCAGCATGTTGAGCTCACTATGGTGGAAGGTCCTTGTCAGCATTTCACGCAGTACAACTTTTTCTTTTTCGGTAAAATCTATTTTTCATCTTGGATTATGTGAATACATGAATAGATAGAAGGAACATTTTAATGTCACAAGTTGAAGTTTTCAAACCTCAAACCCTTACCCGGAAAGAGACATTAATCAAATATCCGCAATATTTGTTAACGGTCGCTGCCCACTGTTAAAATGGCATTCATTCTGCTCTGTCGGTGGTGCAAAGTTTGCCAATGAAGTGTGCGTACCCGAGATATGTCAGCTCTTTTCAATTGTTGCGCTATTGTTCACTGTGCATGCCAAGGCAGACCAACGCTTTACGTTTCGGTCTTCATTAGAGGCAGTCGCCACAAATAGCGACATTCACCTACACTAACCTACCCACAGACACAGCGTGGTGACAAACGTTGTGCCTATGTGTGACAAGCCTTGCAAAGTATGCAATGAAGTATGCAGTAGCAACTGGCAACTTGAAAGCGCATACACATGCTTACATAGTGTGTGAAAATTAAGTGTGTGTTTCTACCTGCAATCGTATTTTCAGAAAAAGTTGTTACGTGCAGGTTGTAATTTTAATTGAAAGCGCCAACCACATGCCAAATGTGAACCCATTGAATGGCAAATGTCTATGTGTATGTGTGTGTGTGACCCTCATCAGAAATAAAATAGGAACACGGCAGCGAACAGAATGATATGCTTGACATTTCGTATTCTTTATAGGTTAAAAGAATGTTAGTGTTACCGCATGAGATGTCAAAGTGTCAAAATATGCACCCAGCCAAAATTGCTTGCGAGAATATTGGTTTCACAGAATTCGAAAGAGTCTAATGCATTGATTGCAAAGGCGAATAAACAAGGAATTCTTAAACCGCTTAAGGGAAAGTTAACAATTTATCCAACCAGAAGAATATGGAAAAGTTTTTTTTTCAAGCTTGCAAACTTTATGCTAAACTTTTTTTAAATTTATAAAATGCACACAATTATACGCACATGTGGCCAATACGATAGATATATATGTGACGCATGATATGCATTCTAGTTCCTATAGGGAATGAAAGCAAGTGCTGTCTGGAGGCAACTACTCAACAACATTGTAATCGATAAGTCCGATGAAGAAAACCACTTCTGCACCAGGGACACGGCCAATAGCCCCCAAAACAATCTAAATAAACATGAGTATCGTTTACTCCGCTCCACAGCTATGTAATCTATTTATTAAGCACTCGATGCAAATACTTATCATTTGATGTCGTTGATGAAGCTGCTTGGTCAAATATTTGCCACCTAGTGAATGACCCACCTAGCTTGTACAGCATAGCTGAAAGAAAAATGCATAATAAATCAATATCCTGCTATGTAGCAATCTTTATAATTGATTGCTTAATAAACATGCAGGCTTAACCAGAAAACTTGGCCAATATGCACAAAAACTTTACGCAGCGCAGCAAATTATGCAAATGCACTTGACTGGCTGATGTCTGTCTGGGTGAATGGACACGGGCAAACTCTGCGCCTGGTCTGTCTCTCCAATACAGTGCTTAATGGGGCAACACGCCTTGCTCGGGCTGCGCACATAATTTCGAACAGCCTCCAGAGAAAGCCGCAGCAACAGCTCATCAAAGTTGGTTCGAACACAAATGAAAGTTTTGCGGTGCAAGCCACGAAGCGTTGCACCAAGTGGCAGGCAGCCGTCGGTGGCGCATGGTAGCTGTCTGTCTGTTACCGACAGGCGCTTGGATACAGTAACAGTAGACGGGACGAACGCTTTATAAAATCAACTCGCCAGATATCCATACAAAATAAACTACCAAGCCGAGCAAAACGAAGAGAGGATGAGGAAGTGAGAGTGAGAAAGAGCGAGAGCAAGCGAGTAAGTGCCGCAAATGAGTTACTTGAAAGCAAAGTTTTTGGCTTCTAACCTCTTTTGTGGCATCACGTTAAGATGGCACAAAGACGTGTCGTGACCAAAAGTAAAGTTTTTTTAACAGTTGCTGTCGTTGCCTCCCCCCCAATAACCACCTCTGCAGCTGGAGTCCTTTGCAGTCCGTCTTAACATGGCAATTGTGGGATATTTTCGCAAAAGAACTTTGTAGTCTGTATTTGTGTCTATTTGGCTGCTGTTGTTGGCTGTTTCCACTTGCCGCCTGTGGCATGAAGAATGCGGTGGAAGCAAACGGCAGCTCATAAATTTCAAAAATTTCAAAACAACAACAAGCATTTTTCACGCGTTGACCGAAATTATTTTAAATCACCTGCTGCCTGGCATTTATCATTACAGCTCTGAACTTTTCCTTTGGCCAGTCCCCTCGACTTCTTCTCAATAATTGAGTGAAGAAGTGGGCACCCCTAACGAGCTCTCAAACTCAGAGTACAGATTTGCAAAGAGCACTGTATTTTCTACAGGACAGTGGCATACCCCCGAACCACACAAAAGACACCTCTCTCATAATACTTGTCCCTTGTTGTTGTATTTTTTGCTGTTGCTTCCGTTGTTGCTAATGTTATTTTGCCATTTTCGCGAGTGGTTATCACGGTGATAAATGGAAAATTATTTTGAATCAAGCAACTACTTAAAAGATTCCCGAAGGTTGTAATAAATTTGTAACCACACACTCACATTCACATGTGCAAAAACTTCCCAAGCACATGTAGCTAGAGCTGGTGGACGGACATGGACTTAGTGCTAAGAAAGCTCTAATGTTTTCTTCGTAATGTCTGGCAAGATAAAAAGGTGATTGACGAACCAAAAGCAAAAGTCATTCACAAGGCTTTGTCTAAGCAAATGCATTTGTTGCTTGGTGGTAAAATTATTGTGTGAGGGTGTATGAATGTGACCAACTGGATATGAAAAAATATAAAGGGTATTTCAATGCAGTATTAAACCTAAACGGAAATTTTTCATTTGTTGATGGAGCAAAATAATGAAATGCAAGAAAAACAGAAGGAGCACTTAAATCGCTGCCATCCCTTGCTGCTTACAGTCCCCAGCAGGTAACATCTATTTTGATTTCATTAGGTACAAAAATAACCTCCAAGTGCATACATAAGGCAGAGCTTTTGCTTAACAGTTTCTGTTTGGTTCTACCTTACTTTTTTTTTTTTTTATTTCTGCTCGTGGGCATTTCTCAATTAGTTTGAGCCAAATTTAAATTTGCTTCAAGTCCTTGTTACATATTATGTTATAAATTCTCAAGTTAACGTACATTTAAGGTACTTTAAATGAAGCCGCTGGCAAGTGTTTTTATAAATTAGTAGCGGTCAAAACACTTGTTTGCTGGCTCACACGCCGAATGCGTAATGTGCGCTAGCTAACCGGCGTGCGTTTATTGTCAGGGAAGGTAAATTAAATACTTTTGCTATATAAGTTTTGAACTAGTATCAATATCTCAATCAATTTTAAAACATTTGATTATTCGAAGCGTTATATGCGAAATGATTACTGAATCAATATCCCAATATTTTTGTTTCCTTTCTCATAGTTTAAATTAAGCAAAGCATTGCGCTAAAGCAATATAAATCCTATTTCACTTAAATAAACGCCTTTTAAGCTGACACACAGAAATGGTAACTTTCGCATTATCTAAAATCTAATTAACACAACCCCAACCCCAAACTCTTCTCATCGTCTTCTTATCAATTTTTCCCACCCACTCTTAACATATCCCATAGTGACTTAATACATTTAAAGGTCATTTTAAAGAACACACTTCTGCCGCTGCCGCTCGAAAATGGCCGCAATGAGCTGCAACATTGTTGGCCAGATTGCATTTAAGCAGCGCAGATTTCGGGTAACAGTGTCTTCAATTTAATGCCATCAGTAATGCTGATGCTCGTAAAAGTGTTTAAGCTCAGGACCCATTAGTGCACAAGACAGACTGTCGGACCTACATATATCGTTTATACTTTGGTTTTCGTGTCCAGATTTGCCTAGTCACTGTGTCGGAGCTCATTCCGATGTATGCGATGCATGTAATTCAAGTTATCAGCGTATCAGGCACAAAACTTTTCTCATCTTCTTAACGCAGATAAGCGGCTGGCACTTTTTTATTTGCTTTTTGTTGGGCTTACTGACTTCTAATTTGTTGACGCCATCGCAAACACACACTCGCACAAAAGAGACAGTGGCGAAGTGTTGATGGCGTCAACTTAATTTTCAGCAAGCACTCGACTTGGCCCGGCAGGGCAAAAACTCCAAAAAATCCAACACAGTTGGGCAAAAAGTGGGCGAGGATGTTGTGAGGCGCGTGTCTGGTTTGTTAGCTGGTTTTTGCTGACTTCTCTTGTGTGAAATAAAATTAACTAAATACGCTCATGAGTAACATTCATAATAAACATTAGGCAGGACGAAGAAAAAACTCAAATATATATAAAAAATAATATTTGCCAGACTCCTTTTTGCGATTATGCCAGCTTCAGTTTCTCTCACACGCACACACTCACTCATGGAAAAACAACGAGTGTGGCTAACGTTGAAGCTGTAGCGAATAAAGAATTCGCGCGGAAAGCAGCGCCGGCAACGAAATTATGGCATAAGTTACTTAGAAGCGAGTTACCCTGTTTGAGTTTCCAAGATTCCCCCCCACATACACACGCACACTCACCACTGCACGCCACCCCCTTGGGCCACACTTGGCTACACTTTACTTTTATGGGGTATACGAGCGAGTGAGCGACCGAGGAATGTACTTGCAGGCCAAATAAAGATACAAAGATACGCACAGCGAGTGCCCAGATACAAGCGTATTTGGAGCGATAAGCGTCATAAAGTTATCGTAAGTAAGCGCCAAAACAGAAGAAGCCAAAAAACATGAGAACGAAGAAGAAGAAGAGCAAAAAGCAGCGAGAGCAGATGCCAAACTATAAGGTAAACCAATCTTAGCTGGTCCAGCAAAAACAAAACTATGATATGAATGTGTATCCACTGTGCGAAGTAGGGACTGTGGCACCCTGTGGGTAGTCAAGAAGTAAACAAAAAGTCAATTACGCAAAGGACAACAACAAACAACACAACACTATTCACAGTAGATTTAATCAAAGTTCCCGCTCATCGATGTAAATATATCCGTTCCAGTACAAATAAATACATCTTTGTAACTATGCTTTTGTGAAAACTAAATAAAAGTTGCCATAATTAAGCTACAAAATACATATTTTCCCCCAAACGTAATTATGTGTACGTACATATGGAAAAAAGAAAAATCTATGCAATTTAATTCACTGGTCGATGTTACACGCCACGTGTGGAAAATACTTTACGTTGCCCATCAAGCACCGTATATCAATAAAATCGACAATTTATATACAGCGCATTTATAAATATATTTATAAATATCGCATATTTACATTCGATTTGTACATTGCCCAGTGACAAGTGGAGATAGATAAATGACAGTCAAATGTTGCACGGGCAGCTGCTAAGTTGTTAAATTATTCTTCTTGACCAACCGGCCATAATGTGAATAATACGTCTGGAGTCGTCGCAGAAACCAAGTAAGCGTTAATTTTTTGACTGAAATAAGCTATAATCTCCAAAGCATAATGATTAAGTCTACTTATTAATGATTTGTGATAATTTGCCAAGTTCCATGTACATCAGTCCTCCATATATGAAAATTGAAGTACCTCTGTTTTACTTAAGGTTCATTCCAAGCCTCACAATTTAATAAGAATAAGAAATACAACAATGGAAATAAATGCCTTATACGCGAATATCTCTCAGAGTTTGGATTACGAGATGAATGTAGGCTGCCGCATAAGTACATGCAAAACTTTTCACACCAGACAATTTAATAGTTATTTTTATACTTTTGGGTCCAGAACTTTTCCAAATGAAACGTCAAAAAATTAAAAGCATTAAACTATGCGAACAAGTATGTGAGCAGGGCTGTCATGTACGAACGATGCTTAACAAAGAACTATTCGTAGGAGTATTGGTCGAGTTCAGGGAAGGTAACCGTAACTGGCAAAAAAGGGCAAATCTCCTGAGGGCGGCAAACAAACCCAAACTTAAAACTTCAAAATAAAAAAAAAAAAAAAGAAATGGAAAATCCAAACGAACCTAACGGAGCGGCGTTCAAACAACAAATGGAGGTTGAAAAGGTTTCTCAAACACATGGGCAATGTTGTTGTCCTATTCCGCAACCTCAGCGATGCATGCAACTGACGTGAGTGTGTGTCTGTGTATGGATGTGTGAGTGTCTCGGTCACGAGACTAACAAAAACCACACGAAAAATTTTCAACTTTAGTTTTTGACATCCGCTCCATTTAGTCAATGGACTAACCGAAGACCTGGCAACAATCAAGCGCATGTCCTGCCTCTTTTTATACTTAGTACTTATAGAAAATAGTTAAAGGAAAGTTTGGTTCTGTATGCATTATATATATATATACATATATTGGACGATTTTCTATTTAAAAATAATTCAAACAGTGCAGGTTATTAAAAATTTAAAAGCGAACTTTAGAGAAAATGGTCAAATTTTTTACATATTATAGGAGACTACAGGGTATATACTAATCACACACTGCCAACTTATACTTGTATATTGCTACAGCTTCTTCTGCATTTTAAAGCACTTTCGACGAAAGTTGATTTCTCTTTTGACCCATTATGAAATTGCTCTGGCAATTTTAGCATAAACAAAATACAAAACAAACATAAAACACTGCCCTTTCCACATGTATATATATATATATATATATATATATATATATGTATATATGTATAAATATAGAAATAGTTATACAAATGTACTGTCAGTGGTTCTGTTGTTGGCATGTCGCCTACTCAGTCAGGCATTCAGTAAGACTAGTTTTCTATCTATTTCTTATTTTCTTGCTGTTTTGCCTGTTTGCTTAGGATCAAGGAGAGACAGAATGAACTTCCCTGAGCTCTTTTATTGAGCCCTTTAACTTTTCAGTAAATAAAGCAGTATAAAAGCCTTTAAAAAAAAATTGGCAATGCAGAATTGTAGCTGAAAATGCGTAACATTTAATTGATCAAGGGACTGCCCAGAGCAGAGTCCGAACGAACAGACAAAATGTGATTTCCATTTAGGCCTCAATACCGTCAGCTTTTGTTTGCTATACCTTAAACAGTTAACAACTAGTTTATCATGTGCTAAATGCCCACATTTTTATGCAAAGGATTGCACATTGTTACCAAAAAACTTACATAAAACATTTATTAAGACTCTTAGAAAATTTCAATATATTATATATATATGTTTAATTATGCTTTAAAAATTGAATTATATGATATATAAGTAAATAATTGTTTTAAATGTGATTTAAATTAAATGACTTTTAATTTAAATTTCCCCTTCGCATAAGATAAATTAAAATCAATCAATTTCCATCTATCCGATGCCCTCTTATGTAACTGCATTTTATCCAGCTGTTTTTAAAATTAGTTAATCAATCAAATAAATGCAATGGAAAATGTAAAATGCCTCCTGGATTCATTAGGCCGAAAAGCCACAAGCTCCAACATCCACATGTTACCACAACAACAGCAACAACAACTAGAACAATCTCAAATTTATACAGTAAAATGAAGAGTGCATTCAATCTGATATTTTTCGACAAGTTTTATCCATTAAATAAAATGAATGACCTGCATAGATCAAATTGAAAGTAAATTTGCAATACAGCTAAGTGCCAAAAAATATATATTATGGGTAAGGCCAATTTGAGGTTGACATGATAATCTGCAGCAAATTATAAAGAGATGCAACTGAGAAAAACACAATGAAGGTACATAACAACCACATAACAACACAGCAGAAGCAAAGGAAGCGACCTCTGAACAACAGCAGGTGAATCCTATAAACATATAAATAGAAAACTAAAATACTAATTTCTGTGTATGTGTGTGAACGTTTGTTTATGGGGTGTAAGCACGTTTTTATGTTGTTAACAAAAAAAAAGGCAGAAAAGAAAAACTGACTGGAATCATTTCATGCTACAAAATCTGCATGTGTAAAGCAAAAATCCAAAGGCGAAGTCAACCTTCAGCACTGCGACTTTGCTACTGGGGAACATGTCGATCCAAGCGCAAATATTGACCAAATGCCAATGTATTCAGAAACAGTCAAGAACAGTACCTGCATATGCCACAGGCATATGCCGATCACCAAGGACCAGGCAAGCAATAGGTTATCGATCGAACCGGTCATAACCTAAGTTGCACTGACTCGACTTGAATACACAAATTTGTATTCACTTTTTACTTAAGCCTTGACTAAGCTTCAGGTTAAAACAAACCAATAGATTTTCGTAAAATTTAAGAAATTGTACTTTAAGAAATTAATATCTCCATAAATATTTTGAAAAGAAAACATCTTATACACGAAAGAATTTACCATAAGGTAAATTTTAAATTGAAAATTGTTATTGTTTCGAAACTTCGATAAGTGATTTCACAGTTCTGAAAAGCAGCATCAGAAACTAAGCAAAGCATGTAAGAAAACCTAAAGTTAAAGTTAAAGATACACCGAAAGAGATACACGCCGATAGCGAGTCAAATTTTGCTGGAGCTGGAATTTAATAATTACACTAAAACTGATGAAGAATATTTATATTTATTTGTATCTGCCACTTATCCTTCTGCTGGTTACATACACTTTCATAAAAGCGTTATACTCTGTTTACTCGTTTTCAATGGATTTAGGGTATAAAAACCGTAAACAGAACGCACGGCACGAAGCCATGGGTAGCTGACAGGCATACGTATTCCTATCTGTTCAACAGCAGTGTATACAACCACAGGCACAAGTTGAGGGAATGGGGCTTGGTCATGGTTAAGTGATCATAATGATGTGAGGTAGAGGTCTTACAGAGCTTCAACTTCATTCGCGGGGGCATGCCAACGAAACCCAGATTGTTTGTTTGATTCGCTGTAGTCGCTACACATTTGCACTTAACTATATTAATTTTGCGAGCGTTGATGCTACAATTCGATTTGAGTGCAGCTCGCGGTTCTATCTGACTGCAACTGTAGTGGAATGACATCAAAACAATGCCGGAAACCGGAAACTGGCTGCGGAAATGTACTTTGTCTTTTTGGCGGCAAAGCGACGTAGTTGCAAAATACTTGCTGCAAAAACTATGTCGAGCTGCACTAACAACAACACAAGTTAGTGGGTTAATCCGCCAGCCTATCCATATACCCTGTGAGAACATTTGGGTGGACGCCAAGTCGGACTAAAAGCCTTCGCTGCCAGCTGCTTTTGTAGCTGCACTTGTACTTCTTAACAAGAATATTTGTCATTTGCTGTTAGCATTTTGGCTAAATGCGAAATTAAATGAAGTGGATTTACATATTTTGTAGCCTGCCTTCACTTTTAAGTACACACACAACGCCCTCTCCGGTATTTCTCTTGTGTGTGTGTGCGTGTCTTGTGTATGCAAAGGCAATGTGCATGTGTGTGTGAGTGTTTGCAGCTGCTGCGGAAAATAACTTTTTAATGAGATAAACTCGTTGATTTCTAGATTCTGAGCGGTTGCCTCTCTCGTGGCCAGGGGCAGCAAGCCACGCCCAGCAACGCATTCTCAGCGGATTACACAAAGTTGCAAAATTCTGCTGTGACAAATTTATTTGTGTGCCGCATTATATTGCACGATACTCGTGTGTGCCTCTGTCTATGTGTGTGGTAAGAAAACTTAATGAGCTAGCAGACTGTTAAAGTAGCTCAACAGCTGTTGTCGCCAATGCACAGCTGCCTCCACTCCCTCCGCACTCCTATATAGACGCCTCAAAATTAAATTCAAATATATTTCCTCGCACACTCTGTGCGCAGCGGCCGCTATTATAATTTGTCGCAAACTTTTGCCATTTTGTCAGATCCACAACTCTCCAAATTCTAGAGCAAGAAATAAGTGTGTATGTGTGTGTGCTCAATGTTTTGGCATATTTAAAAATATATGAATGCATGGTACTTCAGCTAAGTAAAAAGTGGGTTTTGCGCTCCCTTAAGGGTCGCCCTAACCAACAAATCTGCAGACCGCCACAAATGTGGCGCATGTGCGCTTGGTGGGTTGAGATAATAAGAACTATTTGAATTTCATTATACCTTATACCTATGCAATAATAATATATATAGGGAGCGGATAAATATATTTTGCACATCTATCTATATAAGCTAAACTATGTAAAGGCATATTTCGTTGCATATCATTATGGCTCCAAATTTTATTTATATATGAATAACTTAGAACAACTCTTATCTAAGTCCTGATGTAAAATAAGCGTGTATTTTGTCACAGGAAATGTATGTTTAGTTGAGTTAGAATTACATTAGGGTATCCCTTAGTCAACTAGTCTTAACTCAAGCTTTCATTTTTTAATAGTAAATGTAAATTTGCTTTAAAAAGAATTGTGTTAAGCACTTATTTAGTAGCTACTGGACCATTTAGTTGGCTTTTTTATGTAGCTCCATCAAATCCATGAGCTCCATCTGAATACCCTGCACTTCAAAATTGGAAATCTATTTAGATATTCACGCTGCAGCCGTGGCCAGGACCGAAACGGATACGAAGGCCAGGATGCCATCCATCGCATCGCATTATAAACTTTAATAACAAAATTTACTTGGCAACATTTTGGCACAGGCTCTTCAACCACCACACCCCTTCTTGAGCCCTGCTTGGTGGCCGCCCCTCTACCATAATTCGTTACACTTTTAATAAGTTGTGACGCGCTGACGACAAAAAAGTTATCATTTATTAAAATTTTTGTCTTTCCAACGTAATTATAATAGTTTGGTAAAACATCGTGCGCGACAAGCAGCGACTCCCCAGCAGCAAAAACCACCCCTCCCTCTCATGTCCTATCAACCAATTCAACTCACTCCTTACCCCATAAAATCGTTCGAGAATCGTTGTGTTTGTGGGTCGAGTTTTGTTTGCTGTTGCTCCTTAGCAATTTTTGACAAGTTTCGCTTTTAATTTCCCCTTATCGTGTTTCAAATTATTAAAAATTTATGCTCTCAACTGAAAGTAATTGAAAATATTCAATAACTGCTGAGCAGGACAAAGAGTTATGGCCAAAGCTGGCCCTGTCTGGACTCTGTGGCAAGGCACTCCTTTTTTAACTCAGCTTAGTTATTTTTAACCAGCTTGATGGCAGACAAAGTTGCCAAGTGCTAACCAAAAGCTATCACCGATCCTGATGATGAAGATATTGTTGCTGCTGCTGTTGCCCACCATGATGACGTAAAAGTTGGAGTGTATTGTAAAAGTGTAAAAGTGCAGCAGCAACGTCATCGTCAGCGACAGCTGGTGCAAAGTTTTTTGCCATTTCCATTTCTTATTTCTCATAATTATGCTCACTGTTTAAATGAGACCTGGACGTGACCGAGTCGCGTAAGCAAAAGGTAAATTAATGGCACTGATAGCACCGTTGGTTGACAGCCGACTCAGTTGCTGGCAGTGACATCTTGATCTGTGTCTTGTATGAATTTCAATTAACAGCAAAACCAAAAGTCAAACGTTGCGACCAGGCAGATGTTGCAAGAAAATAGAATGAATAAAGCACCTGTCGTGATGCTCTGGGGCTTAGAGCCAATCAAACATGCCAAGCGGCAAGCGAACGAGCGGACAAGACAGCGCAGACCAATAACAAAAGTAAACAAATTAAAATAGACAATAAATGGAAAAACGACAACCGCAAGAGCCCAAAAGCTTGCTAACAGCACGCAAAACTTTTAGCCATGAAACAACAAAAGTTCAGCAGGTGTTGCTTGCTATGCACAAAGGGGCGGAGGGGTTACAGGTGTTTTGGTTGCGGAGGCGGGTAAGGGCATCGGAAAACGTACGATTCACACGCAGTTTAGCAGTTGCCAGCAAAGCGTAAGTCCATAAAATCCTCACTAATCTTACAGGGCGCACTTCGACAAAACGCCAAGCACTTTTTGTCAAATCATTCAAACACCTGATGTCTTGCTCGGACCCAGTTACCGGTACGCAGTGTGTGTGTGTGTGTATGGGTGGTAGTAAAATGTTTTGTTGTTGTGCACAGACAGATGGGCCTATGCCCTAGCCGATGTCGAGCGGGTTCATAAAAGCGCTTTGTCACCAAGCAATTTCCTCGCGGAAATAAACGAGTCGAGCATTGGCCGGGGACGTGGGTGGTTGGATGGCTGTGGTTGCCAAAGCTGCAGCATAAGCTGGACTACAAAAAAACGCGACTAATAATAGATTTTTAGCGAAGTTACTGAGTGCCCATCGTTAGAAAGTGGGAGTAAGGCGAATAAAACGAGCGCCTTCAAAGAAGTGAATAAGTCGAAAGAAAAACAATTAAGGCAGATAATAATATGAAAAGCAGGCAACAGGGGCCGCGCCAGGTGAAGAAAACTGGAAAAAATCAACTTTCACCTTGGCTCATTTTCACTTTTAAAAATTTAATTTAGATGCCACAAGAGCGCTGATAAAACATGCTTGTTAAGTGCCTGACAGGTGGAATGATCGGGTACTAATTAGCTAATAAGCCAGTTACACAAATACACAAACAGTGGTAGTATAAAATCAAGATAAAGAAATTGAAGTATTAGATGTGAATTGCAAATAGAAAAGTTCAACACTTACAGCTTTTGTTCTTGGGTGAAAAAACTATCTCCCATCGTAGCGCTGGGCTGGACAGACAGTTGTAAAAAGCATTTATTACGCAAGAAATTCTATTCAATTATTCAGACACTGCATTCGCGGACACTCTCAGCAGCCAACAGTCTACCCCTACCGCATCTCTACACACAAGGTGCCTGCGATGTTGCTGCCCTGTCCCGGCAACACGCTAAATAATTTACAATTTCCCAGGATACAGCAACAACAAAAACAACAACAACAGGACAATATGAAAATGCATGTGCTTTTTGTGCCAATTGCAGCTGAGTCAAAGGAGGCGGAAGGCGTGGCTGGGCGTCTTAGATGGCTGCCAGCTGACGTGCGTCCAAGTTGCGCAACATTCCAGCCTTTGTTTTGGCCAAATGGAAAAGTTTTATTTCAGTGCCTGCACTCAAATGAAAAATAAATATGACAGCCAACGCGCCACGAACAAAAGACACTTGCATAGTAAATGATCCTAAATAGTGAAGACTGGAGACAATGCAGCTGCAGTTGTAGTCTTCCCTTCTCCTTTCGCCTTCGCCTCTTCCCATTTTCCCCTTGACCCCATCAGTTTCCACAGCTGCTATTGCGTCGCATTAGGTTTATAAATTAGAAATGATGGGGCCCCAAAGCGTCGCCATAAAACGAAGTTGCGTAAAACTGCAACGCAGACAGTGTTGAATAAGACTGGTAAGCAGAGAAGCTCAGATAGGGATGGGTAACGGAGGCGAACTGGAGGAACCATTCGGCTTAAGTTATGCAAATGCGCTTATGCGCGGCAACAAAAGCCGGGCAAAGCAGCGACCAAAATGCTGCCAATTGCAATGATTATGGAACGTCGTAACAATCTAATTGGTTTAATTAAGATATCATAAATTGTTTTCCCACTCTCTCACATTGTATAATGCATCGCCAATGTTTCGCCCTTCGATTGCTGAAATGGTTCAAGAATTAAGCTACTTAATCTAGCAATTGTTTAATGCAATTATGTTCCCATCAGTAACAATATGTCATGCATTTAAACGCTAAGCACACAAGAGTGTGTGTAATTGTAAGTGTATATAGTAAAGGTATTAAATACTGTTGAAATGAGGGTAAGTGTGGGGGGCGTCGGCGGGAGTGTTCAAGTCAAACCGCAAGCAAATTTTGCGGTCGTTGGCTATTCACATATGAACAAACAAATTATGGAAACGTAAACCAAATGCCTCAAGGGGTTTAAATAGAAACTGGCTTGCCTATATGTGTAACTATTTGCTTATATATAAATTCCTTGTTTAAGTTTCTCAATTAATTTCACCCTTGATGTTTGCATTGGCGAATTGAATTGACGATATAAGTTAGGCATAGGCATTTCTTATGTCACCTAATTAACAAAATTATAAGTTCAATAAATGCTCTTCGATAAAACAAAGCCAAACCAATAAAATACTCAGGATTTCAACACATAAAACGGAATGTTTTCGCAACTTATCCCAACTTAAGTGTTTTAATATACTTGAAAGCAGCGATAATAATCAGAGCTGAAAGTCATCAACATAATAAAGCCAAGATTTTATTTCCATATGCACTGTCGCCCCATATAACGGGCCACAAAAGCAGCATAGAGGTTAAGAAGGAGGCCCAAAAACTATAGCAACATTTAAACATTTATGGCAACATATTTGATCACGTTTTCTCAATCATTGCCCTTACGACCCTAATCAAATTTCACCTGATGGGATGCTGTTGCTGCTGCTTCCACTGAAATGAGGCTGGATTGAATGGAATTCAGGAAAAACCATGGACACATTGTGCACTGATTGCTGCTTGCCCAGATGTTCATAGCCGCCGGTGCGTGCGTGCGTGCGTGAGTGGGCGCGGCCAGAACGCAGCCAGAACTAGCATTGGGGAAACGAAATGTTTTGTTTTGATTACAGCTTGACGGTGGCTGCTTTATTTTATTATGAATCTAATTCCTTATAATTCGCAACATATGTTTCAAGGGTCCAGGGGAAACGCCAAACAGGTTTTGAATTACAAATCAGCATTTGGCCAACGAAAATTTAAGTTAAGACGTTGCTGATGACGTTCAACGATAATAGTACATACAGCCTGCGGACTAGAGGCCCGCTCTCTAACTCTTAGTTCTTGGGTCTCGGTTCTTGGGTCTTGGGCTTTTACAAGCACCAGTTGGGCTGCCCATTAACCTAATGCCCAGCGATTTGAGTTTGAGATTTGCATTTTGCTGCGTGCCCTAAACTTGGTGACACTTTAAAACCCGCCAGGACGGCCTCTACTCTGACTGCCCACCAAACTACAACCTACCCACCACTCGTGCGAACCGCCGCACCCTCCCCCGCCCAGCGTACATATGAATATTTCATTTCAAACACACGTCATTAGAGATGCGGCGTCAGTCAGTGAGATTTCAATATTTTCTAGTGCTAGAAAACCAACGAAAGCCAACAAAAGCATCGCGCATCCGCAACGTGTGTTGATGATGACGGCGAAAGGCGTGTGGTTCGCGCGTTCGTGTGCGTGGGCGTGGGCGTGTCACATATACATATGTACATACACATGCATGATATGATGCTTTGCCACATAGCATGGCACGGAATGGCATGACATGGGCATGTACAGGTAGTTGTGCATGTGCCTGTGCATGTAATATAGCTAACGCCCTGTTGCAACGGTAGCTTTTGCTCCAGTTACTTTCTGTACGTGTGTGTGTGTGGCGCCAGCATGTGGCAGGCGGTTGGCGACTGCTGCTTCTTCAATAAATGCGGCTGCTGACCTATTCTAGCAGTCAACCATAAATCTACACTGATGATGTACTTCACTGTATTGTGCTTTGGAATTATATCGCATATTTTTGGTTTTTGTTGCACATTCCTTTCGGGCACACCACAAAACACACGCACACTCCAGCTGCTCCACACAATCAGCCCGCATATGGAATAGTATTAGTACGGCAGTATCTGTGTAAACGCTATTTCATCATCATCAAACGGCAGAAACGGGATCAGCACTGGGTACAGTGTACAACTGGGCTCCCCATAAAAGGTTGCAAATTTCGATAGAAGCTCAAATGCTGTGCTTCCAGCGTGTGCCCAGGAGTTGAATACTGCCCTGCAATGCTGGAAATTCTGCTCTCATACACCTTACCTGGAGCATAGGTAACAGGTTCCAACTATCGAGCACCAGAGAGCTCAACTTGATCGCTTTGAACCATGTCGGACCTGCTTGCAACACTTTGTGCAAACAAATTAGTTTGCTGCACTTCAGTTTTAATTGAATACTTCTTCAACGAGATGAAGCGAGTTGCAAATTGGCAGCTGCCACAAAGAGAGAAAGGAAAAACCGGATAAAATCAGATAAATGGAAATTATAAGTGTTGTGTATTGTTAAGCAATTAATGCATTCTAGGCCAAAGGAACTGTGTTACGGTGTTAAATTTCTTAATGCCAAATTGATTTGAGATGCAAAAACAAATATGTTGGTAAAGAAAAAAATAATTATTAATACATTTAGTTATATTTAATTGGTGGCCATCATTTTAATAGTCCATATGTTTTTTTGTGTATTTTATTTTGGCTTTTCCAAATGATTTATAGTTGGACACATCTTGGAGCAAGTGCACTAATTGAGTCGTTTTATTGTTGCCTGTTAACTGTTCATATTTTACTAAAAATCAGATGGACAAACACTGCATTCTCCCTGCCAAGCGACATGCAATTATGACCTACTCCCTTGAGACCCAATAGCCAAAGCGAAATTCGCTTCGCTCCGATTAGTCTTTTCTTTTTTCGCAGTGTAAATCGCTGTTACACATGCAAATGTGACTAAACAAATAATACGTATGAAAGTGTGGGGGTAGGTCAATAGGGGAATAGTAGCAGCTGCTCTACTGTCGATATTTGTTCAACATGCGAAAGCTACTGCTACCGTCAATATGCTACATGCCAATTTTAAACGCCGGACATTGCACAATTTATATCCATTAACGAACTATTTTAAAAGGGTGTGCTAAGCTTTATACCCCACAAAAGTTCGCTAAACATTATTAAAATGTAGACATCTAAACTTTTCTATGAATAACACCAAGTAGTCCACAAATGCCCCTAATAAAGTTTAACCGATAATCCTCTTAGCAGTCATTTTTAGTGCCTTTTTTCAATTGCCACTTTAGTTTAATATATGTTGTACGAATAATTTCTTGTTATAAAATTCTTAAATTTAATCTTATTTTTTTTTTATACCAATTATCAAAATGTATGCGAAATAAAAAGTAATAATATTTGTATAATATTTTAAGAAATATTTCCGTATATTTTGTTTTTTTTTTTTGTTATTTTTCCGTCTTTTCTTAAAATCTTACAATTTCGATTTAATGCAACCAAATATATAATATAAAATATTTTTATTATTTTAATTTTTATTTATTATAGGCAGTTACATAGTATCTGTTAATCAACCTTTCCCTGCATTTACATGAAATTTTTTTATATATTTTCCTCAATTTGTTGTGCAAGAGATGATTCTCTTCCCTTCTAGCAAAAGTTAATTGCCGTGCAATTTTTGTATGCATAAATAACGGTAAATATGTTATACACATCACTTTGATTGCGCATGCTAAATCATCACACAGGTCCAGGTGGGGAAAACGGGGGCAGTACCAGAGGCAGAACGAGCCAAAACATTCACAGTCCGAAAGCAAATCCCCGTTAAAATGTTTCATATGGCGCAAAATATGTTGATAAAAGAAAAATATAAATAAAATACAAAATACATACATGCGTATGTATGTGTATACAGTGTAGACACTCGGATA
Organism: Drosophila pseudotalamancana; assembly: GCA_037075185.1. Lineage (NCBI taxonomy): Eukaryota > Metazoa > Arthropoda > Insecta > Diptera > Drosophilidae > Drosophila > Drosophila pseudotalamancana. The sequence goes on from JBAMCK010000155.1 coordinate 225,595, forward strand.
TTTGCGTATGCTAAATTTTTATATATTTAAGTCAAATAAATTATTTAAGCGCACAAAATGCTGGACATTTCTCCGTTATGTTTAGGAGTGCTGTCTGTCTGAAATACGTAAATAAAATACATCGATACATGAGAATTCTCTAAAATGTATTTCATGAAATTGCGGGGTGAAGCATAAATTCAAATTGTATCAGACATATACTTTTCATTTGACGATAATTGTAGACATATTTATACATATATATGTATGTCTTTTATGAAAGATTCATGCTAAAGGTATTTCAATTATATTGATGGATGTCGACCCAACATACAAGTCAAGTGTAGTGCTGCTCTAGAAATCGCAGTGGTAGTTGGAACATGGTTGGAAACGCATGCAAGACGTTGCAGCAGCGGATTGTCAAGCATCAAAAAACACGAAGCATAAAAGCTTAACACACACGAGCAAACAAGACTCTTACATACTCACTCTCATAAACACCCGTCCACACATGAAATTCTTCTGTCATCGCGTGTGTAGCGCCAAAGCTTATGACGTTAAGCGGTTAAATGCGCGAAATGCATGCAAAACTTTGGCAACTGCAACTGCCTGTGTATGCCTGTAAGTGTGTGTGTGCGCGCGTTAAGTCTTCAAGAGTCGCTTTGTTAACATATACAAGTGTGCGATCTACATACATACGGCATAAACTATTTGCGGTTTGAGCTGATTCTTTGTACAGCATGCTCTTGTATCAGCGCGCAAAGCCGGGCAACCGAAAAGCGTTCAATCATCGTTAGCTACCATATTCTGTAGCCTGCCACTGAGGTAAGCCAGAATACTCAACAAAAAAAAAAAAAAAAAGAATAAGAAAAGGAGGAACAAACACACAAACAGGATAATAAATGAAAAAAGCCATATATTATTTGCACTTTTTTTCATGTACATCCTATAACTCATGCATTCGCATTGGGGAATATTGTGAAATAATTACGTGAAGGTGAATATTTTTGATAAATAATATTGATTTTAATTAGCATAATCTGAAGATGTAAAAGTTAGAACATTTTCGTTCTTGTATAACAGCGAAGTATATAATATATAATTTAAGAAAAAGTATATTCATCTGAATTAAGTTGTTCGTACATATTGGATAAAATAGGTTAGAGAGAGGCAGCTCAAACAACTTAATTAATAAATGGATATAGATGTTTTGAGGTTGGCTTCAGCAATGTAATGTAATTAAAGAACATTATAAGTTTACACGTAATGAAATTCAAACCTAAGGCAAACGCAAAAAAAAACTATAGCAAGAGACAGAGGGAATAGTTTGTGGGTGTGGAAAAGATGGTGGAATGAGGCAGAAGAACCATTGAATGCAGTCATTCGTGTGTTAAAACGCAAGTTGACAGCAAGCCTTTTTGATTTAACCAAGTGCATGATCTATAACAGCAAATGTGTCCCGCACAAAAGCAGTCTAGGACACAGGCCCCAGTTACAGCACACATATGTATACACACGCAGCTAGTCGTTATATAAGTGCGAGCCACATTTGCTTGGCATCCTCTGACTATTGCCAGTCAAGAGTTAACACGAATCAATTACGACACTGCCAGTGCAAGACAGAGACGAGAAGCTATTCATAGCAATGGGCGTTAGACCAGGACAGGGAGATAAATATGGATAGATAGAGGTAAAAGCAGTCTCTGGGAACTGCAGTCATATGACATTTGACTTGGCTTCTGACTGAAGGATTTACAATTTAAAGCAAGTGGCCAATAAAGCAGATGAACGACCAAAGGCAAACGCCGAAAGAGCACCAGCAAAATGCAGCACTTGGTGATACACACTCATACATATACGTATCATCTTGTGTATTCCGTGTACTCGAATCCTAACCAAGCGGTCATGCCAATATCAATCGACTTTACGGTCCGCTGCTGACACCGACAGCTGAACACAAATGCGAATGTGTGTTACTGTGTGGGAACATGTGTGTAGATGAGCCTCAGGGCATATTGGGGGTGTCGATATGTAGTTCATGGTGCATATTGTGCTGGCTTGATGTAATAAAAACCATAATTACACCGTAAATGACAGCTGTTACACCGACCTTCATACTTGCAGTTAGATAACGGGACAACTGAACGGACGCATATTAACAGCAATTTTCCAACTATAAAGCAACTAATAGCTGGTTATTACTATAACCGCCATCAGGTGATAAAACGTGTGCGGCATATGTATACAAAAGACCACTGATTAATATGCTTATCTTATAGCTACTCATAACACGGGTGTTACGATTATCATGTGACCAATATTGTTAAGGTTGCACTTAAAAAACACTTCTTATAAAGATTGATTGTGTTACGAGATATTCATGCAATAAAGAACTACTCTAGCTGTCTTTACTTTAAAAACATTGTCAAAATGTAACAAACAAATAGTAAACGCGAATTCAAAACATTAAAAACTGCGAAGATATCCCTTAAATCAAAATTGTACTTATTTTCACGATTTTTGTATTTTATTAAGCAAAACAAAGCTCACAAGCTTTAAGCGAGTAATTGGGTACTATCCTGGCTACATGCCTAATAGGCCTCGAAATTAAAGAGCAAAGGCAACAAAAACGCATAATTAAACACGGCAGCATCAAAAGTTTCAATTAGAGTCCTGCAATCGGTAACAATAGGTAGCCGACGGCACACTTTTAGACTCCAATAATATGCTATATAGCGTCCCTATATAGCGAATACTACTCGTGTGTGTAATTAGTCCCACTCACACCAAATGCGTTCAATTCCACTCCAAATAGAAGTAGTTTTGTGCGCAGTCCTTTACGTAACTCATTTTGCAAGAGAATCGCATTTTACAGAATTATCATTTTCTACAGAGTGAATACCAACAGGGTGTATCCACATGCAATAGTCACACCACCCAGCTGCTGCTTCTGCTACAGCTGATGCTGATGCAGAAAATAATACTATGCAAGTGCTTGGCAGATGTGGGCGGTACGGAATAATGACTGTATTTGTACAACGTTGCGACATTTTGCCCTTTGAACCGCTCATGTCCAATTACAATGGCGAATTCGAATTACTTTTCAATCAAATACTAACAATTACCAATTAGCTAGGACAACTAAATAAAAAAGTGTACAGTTTGAAATTGCATACAATATTATTACGTTTGCTTTTCCCAAATTAAATAGGCAGAGAACGATAGTTTTACTTACTGTTGATTAGATTCTATACACTCTATACTCTATACACAAAACATTTTAGGAATGACACAAAACGTATCCCCATTTCCCATAGTAAACAGAAAGCGGACATATACTCGCGGACAGCGGACAGATACTCGTTATGCGACTTTCGCCGTCGAATTGTGGTGATCGGACAGTTACGTCTCCCCTCCCTCTCCCTAAGACAGCACTCTGTTGTACTCCTACACTTCCTGTGCTTCGACTGATTGTGTTTGTGTTTGTGTGCATGCATGTGTGTATACACATCCATGACGTTTGGGCCAAACGAACGCAGCACATTTGGATGAAATTAGAGCGTAAAGAGCCAAGTCTGGACATGCGAACGCACCGCCACACATGCACACATTAAAACGCATTGGGAAATGCGGTTAGTGAAGCGGCACAGACCACTAATGTGTTGTTTATAAATCTTTGCCCACAATCAAATTTGCGTGTGTTTCAATTAATTAACGCTCACTATACATACAGGCACACATTTCACACAATATGGCCAAAGTTTTCAACACATTTCGTGATTAATTTAAATGGCATATAAACTTGGCAGCCAGAAAGCAAGCCACCTCCTAAACGCTTTGATTAGCCATAAACACAAACACTTTGCCGACTCCAGCGAGACGACTCGTTAACTTGTCTTCCACCAACGTCTGGCCATTGGGTCATGCATTTTGCATGAGTCCAACCAACAAACGCATTCGGTCGGTAGCTAATAGCCATTTAGTCGACTCCGGTGGACGCAACTCTACGCTGAACTGGTCTGGTTTGCTCTGTTTTGGCCTGGTCCTGATTCAGCACTCACAGAGCCGAAAACACATAACCGAACACATTCACCGTACAGCCACAGAATAATGAGAATGTCGGAAATTGTCTAATACATTTTTTATATGGATTGGAAGCATTCAAGATATCTCATTTTTCAATCGTTGTGTGTGTGTTCGTATAAACCATAAGGAAAGTTGTAATAAAAATGGAAACTAAACATTTTCAAAAACCTTAATCCGTTAATTACTAAAATAATAAGAAATATACTTTTTATACATAATTGAATTATTTAAGCAGAGAAAGCTTAAAATATCAACAACGCTTCAAATTCTGTTCGTAGAACTAGCATTGATCATAGAACCTAAGGATAATGGACAATTGTGAAAGGATAATCGAAGCTTATTGTACTCCATCGAGTCAAAATAACTGAGAATTTAGAAACAAAGGATTTTAATTTAAAAAGACATTCAGATTTTCCCAAGTAAAAACTTCCCGACGCTACCTCTTTTTTTTATATCAAATAATTTTATTATTAATATTTTCCACATAAACGAAAATTTCCAATTTTTTTAAAGCATTATTTATAAAAAAAATGTCTGTGCCGCAAGAAATTTGACTAGTTAAATGCAAACGTATATTGCTGTCTAGACCCGAAGAAGAAGCAAACAACTATTTAAGGAGTATAATAATTTAATAACAAACAATGAGACATAACATATTGAACACACCTGGAAGCCAAGTGTCTCTTTATAATTGAATAAATATATGAATACAAAAGTATTGTAAGTGTATTTATATGCAAAGTAGAAAAAGACAGTAGATGTAACAGAAGGAAAAGGAAAAAAACAAGGAAAAATAGCAAAAGTAATATTTATTATTTGGCAAATACCTTGAGGGCCGCGGTTAGCATCGAGAGTTCATAAATTTGATGACAAAATTAGCAAAGTAAAGATGTGCAGTAAATTCGATAAGAAAGACCCCCTCGAGGGATACATGCCAATACGAGCATGCATATAAAATGATTAGCAATATGTAACAGTAATCAATGTGTAGTGTAAATAATAAATAATAATTTGATATACAGCTTTGGTCAGCCACAAAACTGGCAATAAATTGATAAAATATGATGAGACCAAGCCAGCTCTTGATGGTCGAGAGAGATTAGGCCGCTGGCACGCAACCAGCTCGAAAGGGTGCTTAGTCGAGGCAGTACAAAGGTCACACAAACACACGCACACACAGAGCACATACATTTATTTGCTGTTTGCCTAATGTTATTTATACCTTTCAATTACAATAAGAGCAGGCCGAACGCGGGGGCCCAAAACAACTGAGTAAATAATAAAGCATGACCCATCAGCAATCAGCCGAGCAGAAGACGCACCAATTCAACTGACGCAACATCCGCCCCTCCCCTAGTGCCACGCCCTCTTCTGTGCTCCCATCACTATCAAGTGTAATGCGTGCACATAAATAACTCGACCTAAGCCCAAACAAAAGGTGTGAATATTAAGTCACCCTACTGTATAACAACAACTTTTTGCTTCCCTTCCCACCCCTCATACACCTCCCCTACAGCAATTTACGACTGACAGTAAAAGTGGCGCCTCACTCATAACTCAAATTCATGCCTCCCAAGGGAGACAAAGTCGCGGGCGCAGCTAACTCATTTGATTTTAGCCAACCCACACGCTATCCCCCAGCTGCTTACCATCTTGGCCATCTCGAAGATGTGGACAAATGAGGCAGGAGACCGCAGCTCGACCAATGCGCAACCACAACCGCCAACCAACAGAGCCTTTGCTCTGTGATGTAATTATAGATTGGCAAATTCTAAAATTTTCATTAATTTTGCGGTGATGCAGACAAATGACAGGTCTAAGCGACTGTGTGTCTCCGACTCTCTGACTGTCTAACTGTGCGACTGATTGAGCAACGGATACATTTGGACAATTGATAAAATGTGATAAAACACAACAGCACAACACAGCACTCACAGCAGACAGACTGAGCGACACGAAAAGACAAATGAGGGCAGGTTTGTGCATTAGAACGTGTGCCCCCTGTGGAAGCCAAGGAGTTAGGATTGCGAGGTTGGTGGGGAAAGGCGCCTTGCCAACAAATTGAATTTATAGCCAACGCTGAAAGCCGCTCGCTTCGCCAACTTTGCTAGACTTGGCTTAGAGTGGAGCTCCTCGAGGGGTTTGATTTATTAGCCTGATATAGCGCTAACATTTAGTTGCTTTTAATTTCCGACTTTGGCAGTCAGTTTTGTGATTTTGCTAAACGCTTTATAAAATCTTAACTAATTTGCCTAAAAGTAGGCAATGCCCGGCACTTCGTGTTATCGCGGGGCATGCATCTAAATGAGTGTTGCGTGCCGCGCACCTTCCAGCCCCTTACACAACAGTCAGCGTTAAAAATATTCGCCCATTGATATGACAGTCGTGCACAATTCTTTAATTGCCACGAATATAAAGGTAATCATAATTTATATATAGTATAGTAAACAGTAAAAACTCCCGGTTTCTTTTCTTTTGTTTCGCTGAGGGTGGTCTATAATATATAATAACAGTTCGACTGTGGGGTAGAAATGCACATTCGGATGTGGTCGAACATATTGAATACAGAAAACGTCAGTGAAATACAGGTCAACTTCTTCGACACTATAAAACACTAGGTTTGTGCAAAACATTTTTTTGCTGCCAAGGCAGCTTTCCATTAACAAAGTATTCTCCCTCTAGATCCAGATTCTATCTACAGACACATAAAACGCTCCCCCTTCCCAGTAAATGAATCTAAATCTTTATAATGCAAATGTGCCACACATAGTGTTATCGGCATTAACACGCAGAATGCCACACGTCGGCGTTAAATTGATTTACATACTCCACAGAATGCTAACGTAAGCGATTGCTTTTGCTTTTTCTTACTATTATTTCTTATTTTTAGCTTCTTTTTTGTTTATTCTGGGGGGACACAATTTGCGTGTGTCTAACAATGTGTGCACGTGGCAGTGTTGATCATTTTTTTCCATATAAATAGGATAAATTGAAAAAAAAAAATTGGCTTTCTTTTGCTATATATATATATATATATCTTTTGCCAAATTCTATATATATAATAAATTATCTTCCAGCTGATTAAAAGTTTGACAATAATATACAATTAATTTATATATTTAATAGAACCACCGGAAAAGAGTAATGCAAATAATATTCCATTTAAGAAGAATTTTATTTGCACTTTTGCAATAAAAAAACGTTCTTAAATTTTTTTATTACAAAAGTGTAAATAAAATTGATCTACATTCAATAAAAGATGTGACAAGGCAAGTAAAAATTGAAGATTCTAATTAAATAAATTATGAGCCCTATGAACACCAAGCTTTTGTTCTTAACATTCATAACATAATAATGTATATATAAAAAGTTCCTTTCATAAACGAAGTTGGCCTAGAAGTTTCCTCTTGAAGAAAATCTATAAGTATAGTTAAGCCGACTTGAGCTTAGGCACCGGACACGCTCACGTAATTCTCCGTAATCTTTGTGCTCTCTAACTAAAAATCGACATAAGTGGTATTAAAAGTTGTGAACCATCCACCCCTCCCATCGGATCCCCCAATCCAACCGCGTTCCATCATCAGCAATCCACCCACTACATTACATTTCCGCCATTTCCGCTTTATGCACAGCAAAAATAGGAAACTTACCGCTTACGCTTAATTAAAGAAACAAAAAAATCTACATCGTTATAATTTATACGAAACTCTTTTCTAAGCCGAATTGCAAAACACTCAGTTCATTTCCCCCCACACCAATATTCTTGCGTCACAACGAAAGGTCAGAAAATTTAATCTGTAAATACATCAAAGAAAATAACTGCAGAGATACAAAACATTTTCTTTCTATTATGCAGATTAATTCAATCACCAGCAACAGGCAAGCAGACTGATGGAAGGAAGGCGTTTTATCAGCTTTGCAATAAATCAAAAGCCGTTTTATTTCGATTCAATTAATTATATTCGAACACAATTGGAGATATCGCATTTGAATTTCAGCGAAACTTAGTCATAGCAAAGCACACAAAACAAGAAAGCTCTAGTCGACTATTCCCGAGTGTTAGATACCCTGTCACGATTCTGCTGCAAACATTCCAGCATACATATACATGTATAAGAACTCTTCCCACGTCTCCCTCTAAACAAAATTTAAAAATATATACCATAAATACCAATTTAAAAAATGAAAAGGAAAAAAAAGGCGATTTCAAAAACATTTTTAAAAAAATCAATAATATTAATAAATTATGAGTGTATTTCAGAGTATTTTTGGTATTTGTTATTTTATTTCATGGATGAAATGATCATACCTGATAAAAGCTTAACAAAAAACAATGGCAATTGCAGAAGTCAGACACGGAGGCGACTAAGGGTGTCAACACTGAGCAAGGGAAGGTGAAGGGGTGAGAGACAGTGGAGGGGAATTACTTGGTGTATATTTTGTATGACACCATTATGTAATCAAATCAAATAACGTTTCGTACATTGTTCATTTCATTGTTGTCGTGAATGTAACAAAAAAAGAAAAACAAAACAAATAAAAATGCAAATTTATTTGATTTTTATTATTTGTGAAACGATTGTTTCTCGCTTACACCACATATATTTTATTTCATTTTATTTTTATTTTTGTCTTTTGTTTTCAGTGTTTTATTACGTGACAACTTTGAATTAGTCGCTTTTTTGTCTTGCGTTTTAATATCTATCCCCCACCCCCCTTACGCACTGTATGCCAAACTAAAAGCAACAGTAAAATATTTCGAGGGTCGAATGTACGAAACACAGCAAAAAAGAAACATGATTGAAACTTGACTCAAATTTGTTTATGTTTAGTGACAGAAGTTAGCTAGAGGTCAGGAGGTCCAAAAGTTCCGAAAATTGTCTAATTATATATAATGATTCTATTTTGCAGATGTACGACATTCATTTAAACACTAAATAAAAATTAAACATCCTGAATATGCAAAAAGAACAAAGCCAAACATTCATGAAAAATCGTATTATAAAAGTAGATTTTCGTTATGCATGCCTCTATGTAAGAAGATTATCCCAAAGAATTTCTATTAGTATTTTAAATGTGCGTAATTGATTTATTAATTAGCAAAATCAAGCCAGCCGAAAATCTCCCTCATATCAGAAATTAATTTCAATTTTCAAATTATCATGATTAAAATGTTTTTGAGCTAATTAGGTTGCAAGTATCTGCCTCTAATTAAATGCACTCCGAGCTGGTGAAATGAAAACAATTCAAATTCAAAGATGTAGGTAGATAAAGAAACAGTTGGTCGAAGACATTAACTGCGCTATATGTACTTACATGTATAAACAATCTGTCATCTACAAGTTAAGTGAAATGACCCCAAGGCAGTAGTGTTAGAGTGTTAACCCAAGTGCAGCCTTTGGTGTCATATAAGCAACAACTAACAACCAACCAAAAACAACATCTGATTTTGGTTAACAAACACACAAATAACACAACTCTATACGTTTACGAAACGCAGCGTGCCGGGCCTCCGGACGTCGAAATCAATTTTGCGAAATTTGTTTATTTATAACATTAAGACGTAAACCTGACCAACGACAACAGACGACAATAACAACAACAATATAAATATTGTACATTGTGAATGCGACAGCTATAATACTCTTTTTAAGAAAGCTGAAGGCAAAATTATTTTTAAGTTTAAGGAATCTGCCAGTTCCTTAAAATTAGATCACACTTTAAAAATAGTATCAGCACACGAAGATACACAAATATAAAACAGCTTAAACAGCTTAGCAAAACATAGACAAAGGAATATGTTTGGGAGTTGTGTAATTTTAGAGTGATTCATTCATATTATATCGAGTTTGAAAACATTAGTTAAATAGCTTAAGAAATATTCGCACCTATATACAAACATACTCGCATCAGTATAATACCCAGCTGAAAGTGTCTGGAAAATGTTGGCCATTCACTTGTCCATCGCTTTTTTCCTATTGCGGCATTAAATTACAGCCGACCCAGTCGGTCGGACATGTGAGCAGGCGGCGATCATTGAACGCGTATAGTTTACCAGCTCATAGATTTTGGATTTGTTTGCGCAGCGGCGCACATAGCGACACTGATACCTACGGCGATCCACCGACGCCACATGCCCAACATTATTTAGTTTTCATTTTCGCACATTTTGCATAAATTAAATACAAGTCGGTGGATCAATGTCTGCGATAGCCGCTGGCCAGTTTAGTTGAAGTCTTTGTGCGTAGCGGTTCGGTTCGGTACGGTAAAGCTTCTGGCTTGGATTTTCAGCCACGGGAATGGCAACCAAAATCGATTCGTAAATATTTATAACAAAGACGTTATCAAAGCGATTTATAATGGGTGAAGATTTAATCTGGTCTTTGCTATTGCTATCACTCTTGTTGACACTAGTGTCAACTGCTGCGCCAGGCAGAGAAAGCGTAAAGCAGCGGCCGATGCTGCAGCGTGTCCGTTATCCATCTGGTGTGGATTTCTTTGAGCATGAGTTTACCAGCGTGGTAGAAGGTGAGTCTTTTTCAGCAGATTCAAGTTCACCAGACACTTAGTCTGCCTTTGTATCTGACTTTGTTCCAGACGAATTTGATTCCTTCGGGCCGGACATAGGAAACGATGATCTGGGAATCGATGATCCAGAAACCATGCCTCGCTTGTTTCAGGGCGATATTGCCATTGACCCGTACACGTACATCACGCTGCGTCTAGGTGTGAATCCTATGAGGCATCCCAAACGATTGTGGCCGAACGCTACGATACCCTTTGAAATAAGTCCGCGATATGAGAGTAAAGAACGTGAATCCATCGTGCGTGCCTTGAAGACATTCAATTCACTTACCTGCATTAGGTTTACGCCGTACAATGGTGAGGTGGAAGATTATCTGCTGATTGAGCCGCCCGAGGATGGGCCTCAAGGATGCTGGTCGTATGTGGGCAAGCGGGGCGGAGAACAGGTTGTCGCCCTGCAGCGACCCGATGAGACGAGCGCTCATTGTTTTAGCAGTGAGGGGCGAATCATGCACGAGCTAATGCACGCCATTGGTATATATCATGAACAATCTCGAGCCGATCGGGACAACTTTGTGAAAATCCACTGGGACAATATTGTGCCTCGTTTCAAAAAGAATTTCAAGCTAGTCTCGCGCAAGCGGGGCAAATACGCATTCGACTATGACTACAATTCAGTCATGCACTACGGCGAGTTCTATTTCAGTAAGAAGAAAGGCGAGAAGCCCACGATGACGCCGCTTCAGCCAGGAGTAAGAATTGGTCAGCGGAAAACCATCAGTAAAATCGATTGTCTTAAGATAAACGATTTATATGGCTGTCTAAAAGGTCGGCGTGCCAAAATGTACAAAAGCTTTTGTAACTTATTAGGCTTGTAAGTGTTGAATTATTATATAGGTTATATGAATCACATTGATTTACTTAGTAAAAAAATTATGCATCTGAATCAAGCGCCTTTTTTTGAATGTCACTGTGAAGTGCTGCCATACTTGCAAAAGGTATTGTAGTACTTTGCAGTTTCACATTTACCGTAAAGCCAACAGGTGGCGCTATTTAATAATAATAATACTCATATATATATATATATATATATATATATATATATATATATATATATATTAGTAGTTTTATGTAACAGATGGTATAAATATAAAAACAAAAATTGTATAAGTAATACAATATATATTTAATAGAATTTATATTCTAGAGCATTAAATAAAACATACGTACCAAAACCATCACTGTGAAAATATCGATATCTCTTCTGGGCAACCCTTACTGCCAATTGACAGCTTATCGATAGTTTGTTGCTTTTATATCGTACGCGAGAATTCATCGTCTTTCATTTCCATTTTGGACGAGGTTAGGTAAGAACACGCGCGGATTAGTTTGCACAAGTATTGTGCATATTGAGTGAAAAACAATTAGTATTAAATACAATTAATTCTTGATTTGGTTAAATATGTTAAAACTAGTGCAATATGTTTCGCGAAAATCGTGCGAAGCTGCAGTGCTACCAGCATGCAGCTGGCGCAATTTATTGATTTCACCAACTAGAGTGGAAAAATGTATAACGAAAAGTCGCCATTTTCTTTTTTGTTCGACCAACAGAACAACCAGCAGTAGTTTTGCTTCGATCTGCGGAGAACAACCACAACAGTTCGAAAGGTGCCGGTCTAACCAGGAGTCAGCAGTACCCATATATAGAGTATCCAGTTGCTCCCAGCAGGCACAGCGTGCGTTTCATCTATCGTCAACTCGATACGAAACAGCCAGATCAGTCGGCGAAGCACTCCCAACAGACGAGCGAATTACAACGTCGTCCAAACGTACGAGGAAATCGCTTTTTACTGACCCAGACGAGCAATCAGAGGAAATCAAAATTGAAGGAATAATGTAAGTAAAAAAAATAAAACAAATAACTGAAAAACGCTTATGAAACGTGTGCATGTTAGGCATATGTTTGTGTGGCTGTTGGTTTTTTTCCGTCGCCATTTTCTTATACACGCTTTGAGCTAACGTTCGTAAATGTCTGTATGCATCGAAACACAACGATGAGTAATTAATGCGCTGAATGGAGAGCAAACATAAGAAAGTAGTAAACTTATTTTATTTTATTTTTTTTTTTTACCGCATCAACAACTAATAGGAAGAACCACAATAAATTTAACAGGGGGAAACGTCAGAGTACGTCATGAAATGAATTGGCTTGATTTGTGAAACGTGTCTTTACTTCGTTTGGTTTTTTATGGCATTTTAATTTGTCTGTATGCCCTAAACACAAGCACGAAGGCACAACGTGTTTCACTGCGCGAGCGTGTGTGTATGTGTGATTAGACATGTGTTGGCGGGATTTTTCGCGTGTTTCGCTCGCGTATAACAGTTTGTAGTACAGTTTGCGTGCCCATGATTTTTTTTTCTTTTATCGTCGTCTGTCAAAGCTAATACCTCTACCTAGGCGCGTCTCCATCTCTGTCTACCATTCCCAGTTTGTTAGTTTAAAATGTCAAATGACGCCAATTGATTATGAGAGTCTGCCAAACCGCTCGTCTGTTTGTTGGCTCTGTCGTGTGCTTGCACGATTTGCCTTTTTGCATGTCAAAGCGTGACAGGTAGAACACAAAACGGAGCAAAAGATAGAGAGAGTTGGATAGACTAGACATTTGCTGTCTAATAAACGTTCAGCGTTCTTTTTTGTCAGTTAGCCAAGCTAGCGTGACTAGAAAAAAAGCAAAGGGCGGAATGGCCCAAATTGACTGACATTTGATGGGGTGTAAAAGTAAGGGGAAATTATTTTATTGGCTGCACATTACAAACGAATAAACCAATATGTTAAACAAGTGTATGTGTGTATAATTGATTAATGTCAGAACTGTAACATTTGTGTTTTGGCTGCCGCTGCCAGGTGCCGAGTTGTTTAGTAGGCGATTGTTTGTAGCTATGTGGGTATATTGTGAAATTGCATGCTGTTGTCAATCAAATTTGCTTTACGGTATGCATTTTATACGAAATTTATTTAATTTTCTTAACACGCAATTAGTTTTATTTAAGTTTATTGCGGTTGTATTGCTGTCTCACTCGTGTGCTCTCGCGTCAAATCTGTCAGATTGTTAGCGTTGCCAGACAGTCACAAATGAAACGGCCAACAAACAACATGCGATCAAAGTATACCTCTATGACGATTCATTTAAAACAACATCTTATATTGGTTATGTGAATTACGATTTAAAGAAACAAATCGAAATAAGTTTGGAAGCATACTGCACTTAACCTTTATTAAGTTTACCAATAAAAGCCAATGTCATTTGCGTTTAATAAGTAATAAAAATTGTCTTTTCACAGGGCACCTCACGACCGTGATTTTGGATCGGGACCACGTGGCGGTCGTGATCGCGATGAGGATCGACGCGGCGGCGGCGGTGGTTCACGATTTGGTGGTGGAGGTGGTGGTGGCGACTATCATGGCGTACGTAATGGACGCATTGAGAAACGTCGAGATGATCGTGGCGGCGGAGGATCGCGGTTTGGAGGCGGCGGTGGTGGCGGTGGTTTCGGCGGCGATCGTCGAGGTGGCGGCAGCCAGGACTTACCCATGCGCCCGGTGGACTTCTCCAATTTGACGCCATTCAAGAAGAACTTCTATCAAGAGCATCCCACAGTAGCCAATCGATCGCCTTACGAAGTGCAGCGTTATCGTGATGAGCACGAGATCACAGTCCGCGGTCAGGCAGCCAATCCCATACAGGACTTTTCGGAAGCCTATCTGCCCGACTATGTGGTAAAGGAGATTCGCCGCCAGGGCTACAAATCACCTACACCGATTCAGGCCCAAGGATGGCCAATTGCAATGAGTGGATCCAATTTTGTGGGCATTGCCAAGACGGGTTCGGGCAAGACGCTTGGATACATTCTGCCCGCCATTGTTCACATCAACAATCAACAGCCACTCCAGCGCGGCGATGGTCCGATTGCCTTAGTACTGGCACCTACTCGCGAGCTTGCTCAACAGATTCAGCAGGTGGCCACCGAGTTCGGTTCATCCTCCTATGTACGAAACACGTGCGTCTTTGGCGGTGCACCGAAGGGAGGTCAGATGCGAGATCTACAACGTGGCTGCGAAATTGTAATTGCCACACCCGGTCGTCTTATTGATTTCCTCTCGGCGGGCTCGACCAACCTAAAGCGTTGCACATATTTGGTTTTAGATGAGGCGGATCGTATGTTGGACATGGGTTTCGAACCTCAGATTCGCAAGATTGTCTCACAGATTCGTCCCGATCGTCAGACGCTCATGTGGAGCGCTACCTGGCCCAAAGAGGTTAAACAGCTCGCCGAGGATTTCCTCGGCAACTACATTCAGATAAATATTGGCTCGCTTGAGCTATCGGCCAATCACAACATTCGCCAAGTAGTGGATGTTTGTGATGAATTCAGCAAGGAAGAAAAGTGAGTAGACATACATGGGTCCATAACCATGAAATCCGATTTACTTATTTATATATTTTTTTAACAGACTGAAGAGCCTATTATCTGACATTTATGACACTAGCGAGAATCCCGGCAAGATAATTATATTTGTAGAGACAAAGCGTCGTGTGGACAATCTAGTCCGTTTCATACGTAGCTTCGGCGTACGCTGTGGCGCTATTCACGGCGATAAATCACAGTCAGAGCGTGACTTTGTTCTGCGCGAATTCCGCTCGGGCAAGTCCAACATATTGGTGGCCACCGATGTGGCGGCCCGTGGCTTAGGTAAGTTTCTGTTATGCTTAAGAGAATAACGTATGCCGTGCCCGAGGTCACCTAAAGACCAAGAAACTAGATAGACTCCACCTTTACTTACACATTTGCTTAACACGCACGTAAATCATACGCACAGTGAAAGATCGCTAGAATGGACACTACAATATTAAAGTTAAATAAAAATTTTAGTATAATTGTTTTTGTTTTAAAAGTAATTGTAACTTTTTCAATTTGAAATAACAAGTATGTAGCTTAATTGAGCTGTTCGTCTGTTGAGCTTTCACTGTTTATAGACTATCCTTTCCAAGCATTTCCAAAATCCCCGCCTCATTCATCACCTGCATTTAGACAAAAAGAAATGAGCGTGCGCTAATTATGATTTTTTGTATTAAATAAATATACCAACAGTTTTTAGACGTAAGCCCAATCAATGCCAAAACCTTAATAATCAACATACATTTTTATTCCTTACCCTACCATCACCCGCCCCGACCCAACCCACGCACCCGTCCCCTTGCCTGTAATTGCCGCCACCCCAATCCGTAAATTATAAACGTACCTTGTGTTGTGCACACATCTTGTCTGTGTGCGTGTCTCTCTCTGTCTTTCTCTTTGTCTCTCTCTCTCTCTCTTCCTTTCTCGTTTACAGAGGCCGTTTATTGTAGTATGATGGGGAGGATAAGAGACAAACGACAAGTCCCAAAACCTGTACTCGTAACTTGAGCGGCTTTTTGCTCATATAACTATGAGAAAAACTGAATGAAATAAACAAGTTTATTGTTTAAATAATGAGCAAAAGGTAATAAATAAAGTTCACCTGATCGAGTCGTGTTCGCTTGGCTGCCGCACGGACGCGCGATCAACGTAAACGCATTCGCATACGAGACCGGCATATATCCCCAACATCATGCATCATACGTGGCCTCTGCAGTCCTCTCTTCGAGAAAGAGTGTTGTCAACTTACTAAACCAAACCAAGAACGAACGAAATCAACAAGCAAACGGTCAAGGGACACATCTTGTTGTCACCAAAAAAAAAAAAAAATCTAAGGCGGCGCTTTAAAGCAGGCAAAAACGTCTTAAGAGGCACTGATGTCGGCCGACCGGTTGCTAAGCACACATCGCAAACATCAGCTAGGCAGCGACAGCAACCCAGAATATTCCTAAAAATCAACCATAATAAGGACGCACTATGTACCGGCACGCATTTGCTCCCACAGACACACAAATGGACATATTGCCACGTTCATTTTCATTACACACCAGAGAGCACGCTGACCCAACAAAGAGTTGTACGTGGATGTGAATGGACATAGTTGAGGGAAGGGCTGTGTGATCGTCGCATGTTCGCCGCCGTCTTCGTCGCTGCTGCTGCTGCTGCTGCTGAGTGCCTAGCTACCAAATACGTTGCCCCGCCCACTGCCTGCTTGTCTGCCTGCGCCGCCATCACCCGTCGTATAGTGGGTGGCAACGGATCCTGGACACCGACGCTTGTTTAAAAGTTCTCCCTGGTCGACAAACAAAAAACTATAAAACTGAATAGATAAACGTACATAGTCGCGCCTCTCTTCTATATATGGAGGAAGAGGACGCGGTTACCGGTTGACCTGGCTCGTCCGACCGACCGCACGACCCCCCAAGTCTAGAGAGTCGAGTCAGATGAGGTGCACGCGGCTCATTGCAACAAACTCTCGCCGCTCGCTTCGCCATGCGACCATTAATTTTTGTGTTTGGGAGAGAGTTTGGACCACGAGCTGCGCAGCGCCACAAAACTTTGAGATTTTGATTGAGAGAAAATTCAGTGAAACAATTTGTAGCACCAAGAAGGTAACGTACATTTTGAAACATTTTCTTTTTTTCGTAAAACAAAAACAAAACCCACAAAAGACAAAGAAATTTAAAGTAAAACTGAAACTAAAATAGATAAAAACAACCCGTATAAACTTAAAGAGCGAATCAAAAAAGACAAGTGTATTCAAAGTGTAAAACGTCTCGGAAAACGCTAAAAATTGTTGCTGCACAAAGCAAAGAGAAATATTCATTTGGCAATTTGAAAAACTATTTTAGCAAATAAGCCTAAACCATACAATTTAATGTACCCATGAAATGCTAATCTCTATACATTCATCTGTTTTTCAAATATGTATATGCAGACGTCGATGGCATTAAATATGTCATCAATTTTGACTATCCACAAAACAGCGAGGATTACATACATCGTATTGGTCGCACAGGACGCTCAAATACTAAGGGTACATCATTTGCCTTCTTCACAAAAAATAATGCCAAGCAAGCCAAGGCGCTAGTCGATGTGCTTAGAGAGGCTAATCAAGTATGCATAATGTTATTTTATAAATATATATATATACTCAAATTATTATTCACTTGCAGGAAATCAATCCCGCGCTGGAGAATCTAGCCCGTAACTCGCGCTACGACGGAGGCGGTGGACGCTCCCGTTATGGTGGTGGCGGCGGTGGAGGCCGTTTTGGAGGCGGCGGTTTTAAAAAGGGCAGTATCAGCAATGGTCGTAACTTCGGCGGCGGTGATGGAGGTGGAGGCTTTGGTAACCGGAACGGAGGCGATGGCGGTGGCCGACACACGCGCTTCGATTAAGCTAAACGCAGCAACTAACTAATATTTAGCATCAGTTGATTTGAATAGCAAATGAGAAGCAGCAGCTCCTAGAACTTAAGTTTAATTTAAGTTATAGCTACAAATTAAGTTTTCGTACAACAGCCCCTCAACTCTTAACATCAGTTGTGTTGAAATAATTAGATAACCTAAAGAGGGGTTTCATGTTCGTGTATTCATGTAACTCAGCAAATTTTAACATAGCTTTTTATGTTAGCAACTTGTAAATTATTTGACGCTTCATGCCCCTCACTTAAACACAACACTATTTAAGAAATTGCAAAACAATTTTTTGAAATATGATGTGATAAAAACTTTTAATTTAATACAATATATCAGTTATTAAACAAATACTAAATCGAACTGCGTCGTGTGTAAGGCAAAGAGCAAAGGATCATTCCCGTCGTTCCCTTTGATGATGATAATGACATGGAGCAAGAAGCGGCTCCTTTTCTTCAATTTACTTTTGGATACCATTTTTGGCACAACACAAAAAAAAAAAAAAAAAATAAACTACAAAAGTAAAGAATTACGCATTGTATGTACAAGGAGATTATTTCTCATATTGAACTTAATGTTATTTTGGAAAATAAATGTGTATACCAACTTACAACCAAAAACAACAACGCTTAACTCTATCTAAAGTAAAATTAAGTGTCTTAAATAAAATGAGTCACTGCTGACATTATAAAGTGTATAAAAATTGAAAACTGCGAAGGATGTCATAAACCGAGGATACAGGCAGTCCAAGAGCCTAGATAGTAAAATTCGTGTTTGGCAACGGTGTCGATGGCAGACATCACGTTTAAACGCAATGATTCAATGATCCAATTCACTTTTGATAACAATTGGAAAAGTGGAAGGGAAGTAGTTTGCCTGTCGCCCAAAATTGACAATTTTTACTTTAATGCTTTGACAGCTCAACTGACCCTATTATGTTGCCCACTGATGACTAAAGTAGAAGGGGAGGAAAGTAAAGTGTGGGTCGGTGCTTTTAAACAGTACCTCAATAAATATAGGTAAAAAGCCCATGCCTCATTTTGTTAACGGACTACGATAAGTTGGTTGATAAGTCAAATATATAAAACTTCAAGCAAATGAGACAGTTTTATTTGGAGGATATTTTCCGTTTCCAGTATATCTTACGTCACACAGAATAAAATTCATGACTATTTAAAAAAAAAAAAAAAAAAAATGTCATACTCTCTGTATCAGGATCCAATGCAAAGTCAGCCCATGGTTATTCCGAATACTGGAATAGGAATGCGCTTGCTGCCCGAATCCATTAGCATTAGCGATCCGACCACGCTGCGGCACTTACTCTGCTTGATGATCACAGTACGTAACTTCTTTCATGTGTATCTTTGCTGGCGTCAGATGAGGGTGTGCACGAGAAGCTTAAGTGTAACTGGTCCATTGGAGAACGTTATGTCACCGGAGGTATTCCAAGCGACTAAGATTGAGGAGATGTATGCAGTAGAACAGCTACTGCTGTCGTACGTATTTGATACCATACTGAGCTGTGTTGAACTTTACTGTGGTGTCCTTCCATTTCTTTGGAAGTTGGTCATCAATACCTATAGCATTGTGGATGATCTGATCTGGCAGAGCATAGCATATGTTGCACTAGTCTCTAGCTATTTGGTCATACGGCGATTGCCGCAGATCTTTTACACCAAACTGATGCTGGAGCCCTGGTACGACGCCAATCAAGAGAAAACGATGCCCCTAGTCGGATTACTTTGTTCATTCGGCCTGCTGCTTGTCCTGCTACAAGTGGGTCTCGTCCCGCTAACGGCCATCTTTCTAACAATTGAAAAAACCGGCGGCAAATTCTTTTTGCTTTGGATATGGGGATTTCTGTTGATTCTATCGATAGTTGCTGTTGTATCCTTTTGTATATTTGGCCTACCATGCCTGGGAAAGAAAACTAAAGTGCCTGAGGGAAATTTGCGAACTGCCCTCACTGATATTTTAAAGGAATTTGGATTCCCGCCCGATTGCCTCTACACGATAAATACCTTCCATGTTAGACCAGCAACTGCCTATGTCTGGGGATGTTATTGTTACAAGCGTGTGTTCATATTGGAAAATTTGTTGTTTAACAAAGGCAAGCCTGCCTCGGAACTAGATGAGGAAGACGTCGGCAAGGGTCTACAGGATAATCAATTGGTCGCCTACATTGCACACGAACTCTCCCATAAGCGTTTGCATCATGTTACCAAAGCTTTCATTATGATTCATATCACACTCTTAATTTATTTTTTAATTTTTGGTACTGTCTATCGCCAGCATGTTCTCTATGAGGCGGCAGGTTTCTCGCCCAACTTCTATCCACCCATCGTCGGCTATTGGCTGGTGTACAAATACGTAATGCCGGTGTATCTCACAATTACCAATTGGATAATTTTCTATGTTTTGCGTTACCTGGAATATTCGGCCGATAAAAAAGTTTGGAAATTGGGTTACGGTAAGACCCTTATCGATGCCCTAGTGAAGTTATTTGGTGATAATCCAGTTTTTCCATATGTGGATATTTATTATCTTATGTGGCATCGTCATAGGCCCACAATTATGTATCGTATCACACGACTAAAGCGCTACAATAAAAACGACTCAAATGTCTAAGTTATTATAATTTATAATATTTTTTCTGGTTTTGAGTTTTTATCTGATACTAATACGGTTAATACTTGCAAATTTAGTTTTTAATTTTTGGTAATGTTTAAAAAATAATAAAAACTAATACAAAGTTGAGTATCTCTATCTTTAATATAGTTTCCACTAGCAATCTACATAATAAATATAAAACAAGCCCTATCTGCGTAAATATAATACTTCTGAGAGTGGGTGTTATCCATTATAATATTCATGATTCATGTTTCCTTTCAGTATTTTCATCGAATCGCTTTGCTGTCCAAATGCTGTCTGCTTAAAGATTGTATAGTCTCTCCTTATCGTTCATCGCGACTACAAATGTTATCTTAGTTAATACCTCCCCAAGCGGCATAAACGGCGCCCTCACCCACTCGTGTCTCTGCTCATTTATATCCTTCTCACCGAATCACCGAAACCGAATCCTAGCAAATTGCTGCTAGTCCACTAACCTCACCGCACGCATAGAAACACCCACACACACAGAGACACATCTAAAGCACATTCGCGTATTCATGTGCTTTTTACGTGTCTCTCTCCGTAGTATCCTCCTCATGGCTGGAAGGGAAGCCACTTAACCGGCAAGGAAGCAGGTCACTTACTTTGCTGCGCGCGCACTTAGATTACAAAAGCGACGCCACCAGCATAAATTCATTAAATTTGCCTAATTTCGTTTTGCTGCATACATTCAGGCGCGCATTCACACACATCTTAGGATTGCCCGATTTGTGATGTGAGTGTATGTGTGTGTGTGCAGCGGGTGTCGGGTCATGCCAAGACCAAGACAACCAGTTGAAATTCATTGATTGTGTTTACAACACCCGCGACGACATTGGATGGCTAACCATGCCCACGCCCACTGCTCACCACACAAAACTCACGCACTCCCACGCACACACACGAGCAGCGAACTTGGCGCTTTGGTAATTTGACGCGTTATCACTTGTGTTGAGTTTGTTATCATTAAGCAGGCTGGGCGGGCTGCCTGTTAGCCAAATCAGGGCTCTGGCACAGCGAGTTTCAGTTCAAGTTAATAAAATCCAAAGCCGACACAGATACAAGCACACGAACACATTAAATAGGCTTTAACAGCCAGCGTTTAACTACTACCCAAATAATGTACCCAGGCCTAGAGAGAAGAAGAATTCGGTTTGTTTTTGACAACTCGGGCATAATAAGACATTAACTTCATGCACATCAAATACCTTATTTATGGGCGTCTAGAGTGTGTGGATGCTTGAGCACGTGTTCGTGTGTGTATGTGTGTGCTACTTCAAAAGGCTGAGGCGGGCGGCCGCGTCCTACGACGAACATCTTAGATTTCTCCTGTGCGCTCATAATTTTTTTTTCTTTTTTGGGATTTCACCCGCATGCCCTGCCCCATTCCTACGCATGCTTGCTTTTTAATTTCATTTTGCTCTCATTCCTCTCTTTCTTTTTCTCTCTCTCTCTCTCTCTCTCTCTCTCTCTTTCTCTTTGTCTCTTTCTCTCCCTGTCTAGTTCCTTCTTAAATCTTTTCTTTTATATAAGTATATATTTTGTGCGCTCGTCCTGTTTATTTACCATCGTCTGCCGCCTGTTCAAGCTGTTTGGCAAATTAAGTGCAATTGCTTGAATTTAATTTCATGCAAATAAAAGTTTTGATTAGACGCCAAACCAACCGACCAACTGGTTGCCATTGGCGCTTCAGCCACTCCACCATACACACAGACACAAGCACACACACGCACACATGTGGCAGTCACGTGGTGTTTTGTTGTAATTAAGTCTTTGCTCATAAATGTGGTGCCCCACATAGTCAGTTAGTCAGTTGGTGATTCAATCATTCAATCATTTAGTTAATCAGCTAGCTAGGTCTGCGCTCTGTCACTAGCGCCGTCTACGTGCTTAACCACGTGGCGTATACGTAATGTGTATACATTATAATAGGCGTATATCAAGATTAGATATCCATTGTTTCTACAAATCATTTTATTTAGTTTGTCTTCTTCTTGTTTTTAATTTAAAAAAAAAATAATATTGTCTGTGTGAAGTGTTTTACACTTCTAACAATAGTATATAGTCTATAGTAATAAATTCATAACTAAAAGATCTATTTTTAGTGAAATTGTCAGAAAAGCTGATTAAAACATTTTAGATGAACATACAATAGAAAGCGAAGTTCAGAATGTGAAGGCAAGTCGAAGTCGAAATTAATAAAATTATTGTGGGCTGTCGTACTTAGTTCAATGATTAATTTATTAAAGGCAATGTCAATTCATTTCATTATGTTTATAATTTAAAGACCGTAAACTGTAGAGATTGTAATGAATACCGACATTTCCCCATACTTGGCATTTTGCCTGGCGAACACCTTGCTACACTTTCCGTCATATTTTGGATGCCACTCAGCACGAAACATAATTCAATCAAGCTTTCGCCTTGGAGTTGCCTCCGACCAGCTACACCCTCCCCTCGCCATCTCCCTCGCATAATGATGTCACAGCATATTATATATTATGTAAATATAAAATTCAATTGTTTAAGCATTTAGCAGGATGCATAATTTATTAAAATGGCACACCTGACGCATGCCAGCAGGCGGCGTTGCCTAGAATATGCCGAGGGGTTGCGATGCTTGCCAGGACAGAGGGTAAGTACGGTGGGGTGCGCTGCCAGGTTCTAGACTAAGCTGGTTGAGGCGAGGAGCTAAGCTAAGCTGGAGCGGCTCGGAACAGCATGTTGGCGGCTATTGGCTTTTGTTGCGCTACTGCTGCTGGTGATGCTGATGACATTTAAGGCAGGCTGAGGCGTTGTTGCACTCAGTGACATGACAAGAATATAAACAGAAGATGATGTGGGAGAGAAACAGGGGCGTGGTTATAACTGCAACGGCTGCCTTCGGTGGCGAAATTGATTTTTAAACACTAGCCAGCGGGCTGAAGCTCTTGTCGTTAGCAAATCATAAAAGCGTGAAGTCCTGCTGCCACGCTGAATACTACATATATATTACATATAGTATATGTAATACTTTCCTTGTCGTCGCATAATGAGCCAGTGGGCGGATGGGGCTTGATGACACCCCTGGCTGGCTGCATTTGACATTAAGTAAGATGGATGGCGCGGGCGTTGCGTGCAACATTTAACGCTGATCCCTTTGAGTTCATATTGATGGTGCAAGCGCCTTGGGGTCCTTGGAAAATTCAATTTGACATTTTGCGTCCTGGTCAAGTTAATTTGCTAGCAAGTTTTTAATGGCGCCTGATGGCCTGATGGCCTTCTGGCTTGTCAGCTTTTGGCTTGGCTTAGCTTGGTTCTGATCCACGGCGCAATCTGCTGACTTGCTGCTAAATTAGCGTTGCAAATATAGCGCAGGACGTTTCGTCCGTTGTCATCGTTAGTCCTGCCCAAACAGATTTTCATATTAAAGTTGCAGCTAAGTTCGCTCTCTCTCTATCCTTTTCTCACTCTCTCTCTCTGCCTCTTTCTCTTTGTCTCGATTTCTCCGCACCCGCGTTTTTATGTAAGATTTATGGCTATTTAAACGACGCATAATGTATCCCGGCTGCTGTTGTTGTTGGCACAGTTGCTGCTATGGCTCCTGCTATTGCTGTTGTCAGACATACAGACAGACAACCAACACCCGACACCCTTGACAACGTGCTCAAGTGGCTGCCACCCATCAGCCCAACCGCCACCCTCGTCACACACTGAGCAATATTTTATTTACATTTTTCACTCGTCGTCTGCCTTGGCATATTCTGTTGTTGAATCCTTTTTGCGTCCGCCTGCTGTTTGCTTTTACTGTTGCTACTATTGCTTATGCCCTGCAGCAATTTTGTTTTTTCTCCCATTTTTCCTCATTTTTATTTACATTTTTGTTTCATTTTTCTAATGAGCTGTAATTTCTGTTTTATTTGCAGGCGTCATGCGTGCACAAACAACAAATATTAAAAAAGGGTGTTGTGTCTGCTTGTTGTAGGTGTGAAAAGCAATTCTAATATTTATATAGCTCGGAAAGTGGCATTTGCGAGGTATTTGTCATGGCGAGGAGGCCATATCGTATTGCTCGACTGGCATGCAGCAAACCTCAATGATAACCATGTTAATTGCATTCCAATATGCATAGATATTTAGATTCTCCTTCTTTATGCGCGCTTAAGTTAATGAGAAACTTGGTTAAGCTTTATAAAAAGTTTTTAATTTTAAATTGAGAGCTCACATTAGCTCTTATCATTAAATGTTTTAATTTTTATCTGTCTTTAAATGGTTAATTTTTAATTGGACTATATTTAACAGAATAATAAAAATTTAAAATTGATAAATAACTATTCGGCTGTTTTCTGGCTGTATAAACAGGTCGATTATAACAACAATAATAGTAAGACAGCAAATACCAGAACTATAGGAATGATTAACATATTATTATATTCGACGACGTTAACATAGTGTGTTAGTCATTACTCAGTACATTACAGTACAGAACAGTACTGTACTATATTACAGTATTTACAAGGTATATTACTCATTAATAACAGGAAATGTATTTGTAATTTGATACCGCACAAATTATAAATATTTTATAATTTCCGAAGATGAATTCTCAAAGATGCGTAAAGTTATATTAAGTTGCCATTCAATTATGATAAACGGCTTAGGTACATAAATTAGTAAGATTTTACATCAGTCGCCGGTATACGAGTTGTCCTTATGGCTCTCCCAAGTTTTGAGTATATAGTTCTTTGGGTTCTCCCCCTAGGCGAACGCCGAGTTAGATTCATTTAGTTTCAGATATATCCCAATAAGATTTTAGAATCATTTGGCAGTCTTCATGAAGAAATCGCGTGTTTTTCACTAAGGAAATAAAAATATTATGCACTATGCGGTTTGGTGTTTTTCCATTGTGGGTCTAGTTATCTAACTCAAAATATTTGTCAACATTTGTAAATTTGAGCATTATTTTGCTTTGTGGCACATGAGATGTCCCTCGTTAGGCACACCCGATAATGCCTCCAGTCCAAGACTAAGACTTATCAGAACCACTGGCTGGTAGAGCTCGTTGCTTTGTTGGCCTTGCTTCAGCACAGTGAGCCGGCCCCTGGACTCAGTCGACTACTCCATTAGCCCTTGGAGTGTAAAATTGCTCAAACAATTTCAATTATTCCCCAAAGCGCGTTACTTGTAAAGGCGCAGGCAAACAAGATGACAACACGCTCAACAAGAACCAGTGTTAAAGCTCTCGTTGGAATTGTCTGAGCCCCAATCCTAGGTCGTGCAACTTAAATGTATAGATTATAACTAAATTAACCAAACGGACAATGATCAAGGATTCGAGAGAAAGTTGACAATTGATCTGTGAATGGAAGACCTGCACATGACATTTATAGTCTTAAGTTTTTATAGGTTCCCAAAGTTTATATTTCTTTGTGTTACACACTGAGAGACATTAGTATTATACCCTTTTGAACTGTGTTTGAAAATAGAAAACGAAAACATTTATGTGTATAATAATAGAGGCAATAAAATTTTAATTATGACTCTGGTTTTCCACTCGGCTGTTCCAACGTTTTTACTTTCCTTTTGCAAACTGATTTATAGCGCCTCACATTTAAAAATTGACTTGAAATTGGTTAAAAGCAAAACAGGACAAATTAAATAATGAGGCCTGCTCCAGTTAGAGAACCAAAGAAAAATGCGTACAAATTGGTACAGACAACTTTTGCTGTTGAGTGGATTTGAAGCGAGGCACACAAATTTGAAGCTTATGGCCCAATGAATGCAAGACGCTAGCTTTTGGCGGCTGCTTCAGCTAGTTGGCGAAGTAAAACGATCAAACGGCAGCAGAAAGTGCAGCAGCGGAGAGCCGGAAATTGGCGCAGCCAACATTGGCTTTAAAGACGATGACTTGGCTCTTGCTGTTGGCCACTTTTTGCATGAGCTCTTGCCTTTGCCAGCTGGCGGGGTTTTCATTCAATCATCCATTTATTTTTTGACCATTTTCCAAGACAACTTGGTGGTCACGTTGGGCCATTGATGATGCTAGAGAAACGCAGCGAAAGTGTAAAAGGGAGGCGCATATAGAAAGAAAATGAGTGGGAGAGAGTGGTAAGAAATGCTTTCAGCCGGAAGCGCAAAGATAACATTGTGTGTGTGAGTATGTGTGTGTTTGTATTGTTGAGGCTTCTTCATACATAAATGCAAGTAATGCGGAAAATATGAAAAATGTTTGGCATGTAGTAAACCACACAGCACCATAGATGCAGGACACAGCAGAAAAAAATAAACAGAAAGAAAAATAATTTCATTCTCCATCTATTACCAAACACTCACAATATGCAGCTCAAATAATAAACTATCAATACAAAGTGGCTTGCGCTATAATTGAAAATAAATATAGAAGTGGATGGAAGACTGATTGTT
Organism: Drosophila pseudotalamancana; assembly: GCA_037075185.1. NCBI lineage: Eukaryota > Metazoa > Arthropoda > Insecta > Diptera > Drosophilidae > Drosophila > Drosophila pseudotalamancana. The sequence continues at coordinate 252,615 of JBAMCK010000155.1, forward strand.
AAGATTATGGCATCTAATTGATGATGGATCCGAATTTCATAGAAAAACAGAAATCAGACTAGTTTTTTGATTGGCAATGATACTAAAGGGTTCATTAAAAAAAGTTAATTAAGATGTTCCATGTTTATTGATTTAAGGTTTGAGGTATACAACAGCCCATAGAATTTATTTGAGAGTGAATAAACGGAATAAACTGAATATTGATATGCACAAGGCATATTCTCGTTGATAGTTCTCGACTAATTCAAAACAACTTGGCATATTTGCAATCTAACTTATTATGTTTGGCACACAGTCCATCGGCTGTTGTTAGGGAAGGCACAACAATAGCCAAGTTTTGGGCTAACTTAAGGCCAGTTACATAATAAACCAATTACCGCGACGCCTCGGTCAACTTAATTATGCGACACATTGCAACACTTCTTAATTTCCCCCTCTGCCTCTTTCAGTCCATTCTTTTCCCTTTTCTTGTTTGCTTACAGAAGCTTGCCTTGGGGCCTGGCATTCAATACAAAGAGCGAAAAATCGAACCCTGAACACAATTGCTGCCACATAATTCACAAAACTCGGCATAAAAGAAAAATCGCTTTTCAGTTACGCTTCGACAGGGGTGAGACGTTTATGTGTGTGTGTGTTTCACGAATATAAGTGTAACCTTATTGTGCTTGCTTCGCCTTAACACTTCAAGTGGAGCGTGGGGGGCAACATCTGCGCTGTGTTTTGAAAAGGAGCCAGCGCCAAATGAAAATTTGAAAATTATTGCAGCAGCAGTCGCCGATTTGAAAAAGGCGTCGGCGGCAGCACATGAAATCAAAGAAATGTTTTTTGGCACTTTCTGGCGCAAAGTTGTTGCCTTTATGATTATTGCTATTATTGGTAGGTGGCAGCTCCACCCAACGCAAGCTTCCCGCCAGCTGAGCTCTCATAAAGCAACAACAATGCATGCTACAATTCAACAGCAGTAGCAGCAGCAACAACTGCCAATTTCTTGGCTTTTGCCTCTCATTCAACACTTTGGCTGTATGTTGATTGTTGTTGTTGCATTTGAAATTTATGAGTTTTTGACTATTGGCAACAGATTGGCTAGCAAGTTCATTATTTTGGCAATGCAAACTTTTGAATTTCAATTCGAGAATTATGCACATTTCGACCATTTTAATGAACTGCTCTTCCAGTAATTTGACGACCTTTGAAGCCGTTGCCAATTAACTTGGCTCTTTAGAATTTTGATACAATTCTCAATTATCTGACTTAAACCGACTGAAAAATGACTCATGGGGCAGTGTGTGTTTGTAGTGAAGAATTAATTTCTGGCTTGCGGCACAAATTTGGATTCTTAAAAGAAAACAAAATATTAAATGAAATTTAACAAAGAATGTCTTAAAGCCTTATACAACATTTTTTTTATTTAAAATTGTTATTCTTTTTTATGCGATTGTTTATATAGGGAGTATAGATATAGATTAATTTTATTGAAAATATTTATTTCCATTTGTATAATAAAAATGCAAACATAGAAAGAATTAAAAGTAAGTATCGCATCTCTTCGATTCTTTTACAAATTGCAAACAACAAACAGCAACAACAATGTTGTTGCCATATTTACAGCGGCACGAAAAGCAACAACACAACATAAGAAATGACAAAAGCAACAGCCACAAAATCGAGTTAGTTGCCAATATTTATGTGCGTTTCCGGTTGCAATTGTCACGGGATGAGGAACTGAGGGCATGTCAAAGGGGCATGCGGATGGGGATACGGCGCAGAGATTGCGCACACCAAGCTCCAGTGGGTGTGTTGTTGATGCTTTCGATGGTGCTGGAGCTATAAACGCTTCTAGGCAACAGCCTCCCCACATAAAATATCAAATTTTATGCATTTAAAAGCAATTGGGTTGAGCACATGGCGGGTGCTTACATTTGGTTGCCACAGTGTTGGGGGCTGAACTGGCTTCGGTGTTTGGCGCGTTCACAAACTTTTAATTTTATTTCAGGCTAAAAATGTGGCACCAATGCTGCAGCGGCAGCCGCGGCTTCTGACTCTGGCTTACCCCATTCACACTTCAGAAGGTCTATTGGGCATTTCATGAGCCCAACAGGACATAGTCGAACCGCCCAACTGTCCTAATTATATCAACTGCATTGACAACTTGAGACTTTGCTGCAACTTTGTGCTCCGGTTATGGTTAGCCATTAATTTTGATTTGGCCCACATAAACGTTGGCAAAAGAGTTCTTGCCATGCTTTACGATCCAGCAACGGCAAAAGTCAGATAAGAGAGCGCTTAAAGCTCGTTTCGCTTCTATCTCTTTATAAGCGTGGCCAACATTGTTGAGCTGCAACAATGATGTTGGCCACAGCTTATCGGGCCAAAATTTTTCTTCTGGCCAGTGTATATACCGTACACAATGTTCATTAAATTGCCATAACGTGTAAAGCCAAAAATTGTTATTGTTATTAACATAAATTGTTTTTCCGCGCATTAACATGGCCACAAACGTGTTTTTCAATTATCGCCAGGATTATGTTAATGCCAGACGCTGCAACAAATCTCCAATTTATGTTCGTGGAAAGCCATTTAGCTAACAGATTTAATACATGTAACAGTATTATGTGGTGATTAAAGGTTTATAAAGGTATTCGAGTGCAACCGAACGATAAAACAGCGTAGAAAATCTTTAAAAAAATCTTCCGATTAATTTTTCTTTTATTAAAGCAAAAAAAAAATTCTAGGGTGCTAGTTATAAAGTATATGTTAAATTTACTTTAAAAATTGCTGCGTGCTATAAAACCTTACATAAATTTCAAAATCTTATAAAATAGTATTCTACGTAGCTTGAGCTATTTCTAGCTGTAAAAGTTGGTCCATAACCAGAAAAGAAACCTTTTTGTATTATGCGCACAAAAGAAACTGCTGCTTCATAAATTCTTGGAAGAGCTCTCAACTTATTATATAATTAGCAGTACAAAAGGATTTTCGATTTGGGGAACTGCGAGACCCCGATGGTAAGCAGCGAACTTTAGGCAAATTAAATTACATAGTTCAGTTGTGATGACTCCCCATCCAATTGTCTGCCCCAAAACCCAAATCAAAGATGCGCACATGCGTTCTACTGCTGCTGTTTTCTCTACTTTTGCTTATTTGGCCAAGTTGCGCCACATTCGAATTAGCAACACAAAATATCTGAAATTATTTCGGTAGCAGTCAGAACTTTGCTTCCTACACTTTGACACTTTCGTTTTTGTTATTTTTTTTTTTTTTTTGTTGGGTAGTAGCACGTTGCACGTTGTTGTTGATGCCTCGGGCCATACAGATGGAACGAAACGCCGGACACATTGGCCGTGGTCCGGGTGGTGTCCTGGTTTGTTTGATGCTTTTAGCTAAAGGGCCAATATTGATTTCGATCTTAATTAACTTTGGCACATTTCGAAAGCATTCGCACAGTTGCCAGAAGAACACGCCCACATTCTGCCACACTCTGCGCACTACCCTCTCTATTGCTATGTATATCTATTTGAAACGACCCCCTTAAGAGCTATATTTGTGTGTGCTATACCTGACAATGGGTATTTCAATTTAGTCAAGAATGATGCCCTTTAATTTTACTGAGTAATTATTGACTGCAAAAACTGACTAATATCTTTATGTAAATATCGTAAGCAAAGGTTGATGTTTGTACTTTCTGATTCACTTCTAGATTGATTAATTCAATTCTTTACAGAGGTAACAATTTATTCACCTGAAAATTTTGGTAAAAAAAAAACAGGTTTTCCGCAAATTATATTATTGAAATTCTAATTCTAAAGCTGTTAAGAATGAAAAAGTCAGAATCAAAATTTAAATTAAATATATTTTATGATCGTGAAAGGTAAGTGAAACCTGTTAGCTGTATCTAGTAAATGTAGTGTACATTAAGTTTATTTCTACCAAAATGTCGCTCTGATTTCCCAGGGTATTTTAGGTTTTCTATATCGAAGATTTGTCGCTTTCGCTCGGTGTCTTATTTAGATGGCTACGTTAACTAATTTCTTTTTGTGTTTTCTTCGGTCTCATTTACGTTTTACTCTTTTTTAATAAGTCCTCTATTAGTTTCCCTTTTACGAAGGTTTTTCAGAAAATGCAAAAGCTTCGGATTGTCCAGTGGGTGACAACCTGAAATAAAGATGAGTAGAAAAGTTTGTGAGCCACAGTAGCTCAGCTTTGGGTTTTCCAATTGTTTAATACTTCTATTTCCACTTTTTGAGGGTGGGTGTATAAAATGTGTGTGTGGAATTTTTTGATTGGATTTCGATTTTCATTTTACATTGCGAATGTTGCAAAAAAAATAAAAAAAACAATCATTTTACGTCTAGGCCTTTGTCAGCACTTGGCAATAGACTCCCTGGATTTCTTTTGACCGATCAAATGCAATCAAATATCTGCTACTATCTGTGTTTTTAACGTCTCAGCTGAATGCAGATTTGCATCAGTTTAGAGCTAAACAGTATGTGTTGTTGAAGAACAGAGAACAAAAATGAAGCTATGCATAGAAATTGTTATTTCCCTTCATGTTCGTTCTTTCAATCCCTTGCTTTTCCAGTGCTAAAACTTAAATTCGAAGCACCTCTGATTTAACGTGTGATTATTAGTTAGACTAAAGACCCACCAGCTGGCTAAAAAATTTATTTTTATAAATAATAATTGGGTGACTACATAAAGCTAAGCTTAGCGAAATTTGTTTAATTTAATCAATTTTTGAAGTCTACTTTCGTGCGCCGGCGTCTGTGTTTACGTTGCAACAAAGCAAATAAGCTGAAAAAATATATATACAAAAATAAAGTAAAATGAAACCGAGAGCATTTATAAAAAGCAAAACAAGAGCGGCTCAAAACTTTTAATTAAACAATTTCTGGGCAGGCCACGCAAAAATCATGTAAAGACAAATTTCCGTGCAGCGCAAAGAAAAAATTAGTGAGGAAAAAAACATCATGAAATGGCGCATTAGACATACAAGAATTTAAATCTAATTAAATTCTTGGCTTGCTGCTGTTGTCATGCAAATAAAAATATAAATAAAGCGCACACAGCTATGGCAACAGACGAGCTTCAAGACTAAAAAGGAACGTCAAAATCGCAAGTTGACGAAAAGTTTTAATAAGGCAAATTCGGGCCAATAGAAAACGCAGTTGGAGAGATGACTGGAAGGGGCTGGAGCCTCCATTAGAAGCACTGCTGTCCAGCTATAATTAAAGTTTACTTTTGCCAACTGCCGCTGCAATGGCCACGACAACTTTTGGCCCAACTGCAGCAAGCAGATAAAAACTTCATAGGTACATAGCTGCACCGGCAGCAGCAGCAACAGTCAGCAGCAGCAGTAGCCAACTTTGGCTTTCAAAAACACATTACATATTTCTTTCGGCCACAAGCAATATCTACGAAAACAACAACCACAACACTATTGTTTTCGCGTCTGAGGCATTAAATTGCCGTCATTCCTTTTTATTTGTGTTTTTATTACAATTTTTTGTTCTTTTTTATTTGTTTGCGCTAGCCGCTTGACATTCTCGCATAAAAATTCGACAGCACAAAAATTTCCATACCCATAGCCGAACCCTTTTGATGTAGCTACGTTTTTCCCTTGAAAATCACCAGAAAAAACATTACAAAAAATCCAAAAAAAGGCTAAAGATGGCCAGATACTTGGTGCTTGCCAAACAAAACAAAGGACAAACATTGCAGCGCCTTTTCGTTTGTGGCCGTGTCATTTTTACAGACTAAATTAAAATATCTGCCCCTGCGAAAAAAGTGGCGGTCTAATTTACATTTGTAAAGCGAATACCAGCAGTCTTTTTTGATATGCTCTGCATTGTAGTTGAGCAGGAGTATCAATTTCTCAACATTTTCATGACCTGTTCAGATAGAAGTGGTGAAAAGCTAAGCTATTCAGTTTATACTATTACATAAAGATCACTTTACATCTTATAATAGACATAACAAAATTTCTTATACTTACCGTTTTATGATTTACAGGGCATTATTCAGTCGAGCACTCATTCCTAGTTCATTCTAAATTACTTTTTTTTATTTTCTTTTAGTTAGGACAGCGAAATCTTAATCACTGTCAAGTTCAAACGCCCAGGGCTCATGAATATCAATGACATAGCTGTTTGTGTTGTGGAAGAGGTTAGGCTGCCTTTTTTCCATCTGCCCAGTTGCCCTTCAACCTCTTTGTTCACTTTGTCCACCCGCTGATGAGCTTAATTTGTAAACCCTTTTGCACAAGACAGTTTAAGTTATTTAATAACTTTTCTGCATTTATTTCTACTGCACTCGGTTTATTGCATTCCATTAAATATAACTTTTTAATACTTACACCAAATGCTCATTGAATTCGTGCTGGAATATTTTACTGTTAATTAATTTTTAATGACATTCTATTTTATGTATTTATGAGTCATAAATTATGACCAATTTTATGGGTCGTCATCGTATGGAGTTGAGTACGTGTGTATTTAAATTGCAACTAATTCCTTTTACACAACACACTGTCCGAAATCAGGCCAAATTTATCAATCATTTAAATTTAGGCCAAAATAGAGCAAAGCAATACAATTTTATATCTTTATTGCTATTGTTAATGGCATATATGTATATGGCTAATGGTATATATAACAGAAATAATTGTAATTGCATTATCAACTATTTTTTTTGGGTAGAAGAAAAAATACATACATATAGTAATTAAGGATTCTTACTTGCATATGGACTATTCCTTGACTATACAGATTTCTTTAAAGATACGCATTTGATCTTATGTCAAAAGCAAACAAGGGGTAAAGAATTTTGAAAGAAAGATAAAGAGAGTTAGAGCTGAAATTATTGGTAGATGAAGATTGGAACAGACATATAGAAGATTAGCTGACGAATTGAATTTAAGTTAGATAAAAATAAAATTAAAGAGCAATTAGGGAAAGTTTGTTTGCATTTGCCGTTCTTTGTAAATTAGTTAATGAGATGAAATGTCTTAGTAAAAAAGTCATTCAAATTTTGAAATCAAACCTCTGTCAAAAGCAGATGTTACTTGAAAATTTATTTACGTAGGTTACAACTTGCCTCTCAGGCAAAAAAAAATAAAAAACCAAAACATAGCTACAATTAAAATTGTAATAATGACAATGATCATAATTCTGTCTATGACAAAAAATTAAAATAATAATGATAATGGCTGATAATAATAGTAAAATTAAAATATCTTATAATAATTATAATAATTTGCATTATAATATTGGTCAATGGATTGCGTACAAAACATAATTGGATTAATAAATGAATTTGGAATTTTTCTTTATTTAATGGACACTTCAGTCTTCATTCTTGTAAAACTGCTTCAGCATAAATATAATTATTATTTTTTTTTTTTAATAAATCTAAAGCTATCGACTTGTCTGTATTACAGTTTAATACAAAAAAAGTTGCCCATATTACATAGTGACATCTACTTTCGAACAAATAGCTGGTACTCAGCTACGAGGATTATAAAGGGAGAAACATTATTTCCTAGTCCAGAGTGCTTAGTGGGTTCCAGTTCATATAGTTGTCGTTATTATGGCACATTTCTAACGCGTACTTAACATGTACTTTGGCTTAATACATTCATTCGACTGGCCGCATGCACTTGCCTTGCAGTTAAGTGCAAAAGTTTCTAATTATGTTGGCAAAGGCTGAGCGGGAAACCAGCCGACAACGGGACTTGGACGACTCGAGACTTAAGTGTGTAAGTATGAGCGTGTGTGTTTATATATATGTGTGTGCTGAAAATTAATAGACTGTGAATATATTAATGATGCAAGTTGCATTAATTTTTGCGGTATTTTAAGCAAAATGTGACGAAAGAAGAAGTATCCATAACTAACGCAAATAGAAGCAGCGAACCGGGCCTGACCTGGTTTTAAATATATTTCATAATAATGAGCAATAAAATGTGAAATGCATATCAAATGACCATACTCTATGACCCAGCCCAGTGGCCCAAAAATTTTTGACCTTGGACAGATATTTATTATACGTATTTTATTTGCCCAGTGCTAATTTAAATTTATTACGTTCAGGCAGTCGGTTAGACCGCCCCGGCTATAAATTTTAAAAGCTAAGCCGCCACCCAGGCCGCAATCATTAATTATAATTCATGGGAGCCGTAAACAGTCCCAAACTTCCCACTTGCCCATGAAGTGTCACCCCTTTACTAGGTACTACTCAGTTTTTAAATGATTTTTTTTTTTTGGCTAAGGGACGCTTCTTGTTGCTGAAATGCGGAGCAAGGTGGCTGCTGCGTGGACAACAGTAAATCGATTACGTTCGCTTCCAGCAACCACTAGAGTCTATACAAATGGCAAACGCGCTCTGTTCAACTTTCTGGGTAGAACCACACAGACCAGCTGACAAGCTGCAGTTCGCTTAACCAAGTTGTACGCTGTCATGCTGGCTTATGCTGCCGCTGACAATGATGTAACTGCCGCTGCCGCTGCCGCTGCGGTAAGCATTTGCAACTTTCATGACATGCAGCGTTCCGAAAAATTACATATGTAAATTGCATGAGCAAACCGCACACGAGTTGTGCATTTTGTGAACGCAAATAAGGTGTCAATAAGTTGTGCAATGCACACGCACACACGTCCCACATATACACATACGTATATTTAGCAATGCAATGGAACAACATGTGCTGACCAATCGCCTGCCAGCATCTAATTTGCAAGTGTCATATGTGAATACGCGCCCACACACACACACATACAATTACATTGGTGCTGCTATATTAAATGCCTTCAACACATTAGGCAATTATGGCAAACAGGGTGACGGCAAGGACAACACTCACACATGTCAAACTGTGTGCGGCAATAATTTAGCAGCGCCTTTGTGCGTATTATTTGGGTCCACACGCAGGTCAACTGACCCCCAACTGTGGTGCCGCAAACTTTAATTACAATGCATAGGCGAACGCCCCAAAAGTTGCTGCTCACCTCGTTTAAATCTATTATTTGAGAACAGAAGGGAGTGGGAGTCGCACTGGCTATTAAAAATTAATTTGACACGTTGCCATTGCATGTCGAAGAAGCTGTGCGAGAAAGCGAGAGTAAGAGTGAGACAGCCAAAACTTTTCCAAGCGCTTAGCTTGCATAATAATTAATGATTGTGTGAACGCAAAAAAAAGAAATAAAAATAAAATTGCAATGTCCACCCCCTCTGTAATTAACGCGTTTCGTGTGGCCCCAAATGACGGGTTGTGGTTACGGATTCGGGCTACCTGGCAGTCACATTGTATTTAATAGCCCTCTGCGTGCTGCTGCTGCTGCTGTTGTTGTTGTTGTTATTATTATTATTATTAGCTTGTTGCCGCCGTCTCATGTTAGGCGCCCATTTTGAGGGTCGCCATTTTGGTTAACATGGCGTATGATTATTGCCGACTTGAGTCATGTATTTTCGCGCCTCTTGCCGAGTGTTCTTTGATTGACAAATTGCGGGCTACGTTTTGGCTGGCTTAATTATGGACCGAGCGTAGTAATTAATGACAGCTAATTACACAGATCAAGCAGCTCGCCTACACTTGTGTTTCTGTGGGTGATCCTATAAAGCATCAACTTCCCGCTGGGTTTGTGGCAGTTGCACTTGCATTTGGCTGCTAAAGTCATTCAATTTCGTTGGCTAATACCCTTGAGTACACGTACAGTAGTGGTTGGCTCAAACAGGCTCCCTCTAAATCCTTGATCCCAGATATCCTGCGTCTCACGTGCTTCCGTAGCTTAGCGCCTGGACCTGGGCAACTTTGTCACGTTGCAACTTGACCAGCACTAAAAGCAGCTGTGCGGCATCATGTCGCTGCGTGCCACCATTAACATTTTCAACATTTTACTGCTATTCTCTGCGATAGGGCGTCGCAGCTGGGCAGCTGAGCTGAGACGCGATGAAACGGTAAGCAACAGCAGATCGTTGTCGGCAGCAAGCAGATAAGCCAAATCACAAGTTGAGTTAATGAGTAGGAGTCAAGACTTGGGGTGCAGTGGCTCTTAAGCTGCAGCAAATGAGTGCATTTACTTATTACAATCCTTCCCGCTGTAGAGATGTTTGTCTGTACCTTATTTCGTTTTCCCATTCTAATGGTATATATATTTGGATATTGAGAATCCCTTTTATCATATATGTAGTAGTATACTTTGATGTTGATATTTATTTTATTCCATCATTTTTCACAGTATCCGCCGCCGGAGATGCTCAAGGAGTTAAAGCCTGTCCATGACAGCTGTGTGGGCAAAACTGGAGTCACAGAAGGTAAGCAAATGTGTTTTTTTTCCCAAAAAAAAATGTTGATAAATTCAAACAAGCTGTTGTCATCTGTCTTTGCACTCTTGCAACGCGTCTTCGCAGAGGCAATTAAGGAATTCAGCGACGGTGAGGTCCATGAAGACGAGAAGCTGAAATGCTACATGTACTGTGTGTTTGATGAAACCGATGTACTACACGAGGATGGCGAGGTGCATCTGGAGAAGCTGCTCGACCGTTTACCCGACTCGATCCATGACATTGCGATTAACATGGGAAAACGTTGTCTCTACCCCAAAGGGGATACGAAATGCGAGCGCGCCTTTTGGCTGCACCGCTGCTGGAAGCAGGCGGACCCCAAGGTATGCACCATTGCACCTGAGAAATTCCAGGATAAAAAAGCTAATAAATTTCACTTTACAGCATTACTTTCTCATCTGACCGTTAACGAGGAGTGAACCAAACCAAACACGTCCAAAGGTTATGTTTATATTTTATTGTCTTTTCTATATTATATTTATATTTTATTACAATATTGCACAAATAGAGTTTTGACGAGCATTTCAAAAATGTAAAAAAAAAAATAAATAAAATGAATATAGAAATACGCATAAAGTATTTGGCAACAGCTGCTGTTAGTTGTTGAGCCCGCAGGCTTTGCACTTCGAATTTAATTTCATACGAATATTTTGATATATTTACAGCAATAGTTGTCGCAACTGATGGATTGCGCACATAAATCCGATGACTGTCCACGGCCTAAAGCTTATTTAATTATTTAATTAGCGCTTTCTAAACAGCGCATCTATAATTTTATGCAACAACAAGCATTAATGACATCGGCATAAAATTAATATGCAGCTGCTGACTATATTTATTACTGCTTCAATAATTGGTGTTGTTCACTCTTAAACTCTGAACCCATAAAACAAAGGTGAACTTGAGGGTGGCCCCATAAAATATTTAATAATGTTCATAATTAACAGTATATTATATTACGCAGTACTCGTCGGACCGCCCGCCTGTCTGTCTTTCTGGACGTAAGTACGAACACAAAGATCTTGAGAACTGCGCAAAATAGAGAAAGGCTTAAGGACATTATACTTTTACTGGTTTAAGCCGTCCTAAGTTTTTTCTTTGTTTACCAATAAGTGTATCATTTTAATTTACATACTATTGAAACATACTCATCATACTCAAGTGCTCACATTGTCATTTCTTCTTCAGGAAAAGCTCAAATAAATCGAGTCTAGAATATTATAACTCGCTTATAAAATGTACACGAGCAGTATCAGATAAAAAAGCATTGTAATTTTAATAACTATATATACATTTTTCTACAAATTGGTTTAACGTTAGATGCCCAGGCAAACAAACGTCATTTATAGAACGCAATAAATTTAAAAGCCCAGTACAAATTTCTAATTGCCACATCCAAAATTGTGTGTTGCTACCTGACAATCACATTTCAATTTGTGGGCTCCGCTCTTTATAGCCATTTTGTAATTGCATACAGATCTGTGGCGATTGTTGTGTTCATTCATTTGCTCATTTCCAATATCGCATGTCTGGCAATTGGAATACAATTGCAGTTGACATGGCAACTACATCACAAATTTAAATTTGATTTCCAAATGTCTACTTTTAGCGAAAGGTAATAAAATACTACAATTTTTTATTAAAAACAGAATTTAACAGACAGTTGTTGACGTTCAAACACTATTAAGATACATCAAAAAAATATTTTTTTTTATATATATTTTCGATCTATACTCATTAAATGATACAATACAATGTATACCTATAATACTGGCTCGCTTCTAATTGATCAGAAGCGTCAGGTAGATAGAATTTTCAACGATTTGAACAACATGTTTTCCCTATGAGATAATAAGTTTAAATAAAATTGTGAATGCCACAATCTATAATTATAATTATGTAATAACATATTACCAGTAATCGATTTTTCAGTTCGACTCACAAGATAATGTAATTTTGTTCTAAAGGCCAGGTATCTAACGTTTTAGGTTAACATTATTGCTTGCCATTGTAGACATGCAAATGGGCGTTGCACTTGGACAGGTAAAGTTGCATGCAAATATATATAGTCATACAGTTCGTAATGCTACCGATGACAGACAAGTTAAATAAATATGGGTATTGGATAAGTACATAATTATAGAAATTGTACATGAATGATTTAATGGGCAAATTTCATATGGAAACTTGGCCAAAATCAATATAAAACAGGCCGATAAAACTAGCAATAAAGCAAATTCAGTTCTGAGTGCGGTTATCAAACAATTTCTATTTCGCGTTTTGGGAATTTTTTGTTTGTCCTTTTAATAGTTTAAAAGGGAACGAACGTAGGTAAACAACAGTAACAAAACAACGGCAACAGTAAAAAACGCGTCAACGGCAATTCTCATACGAAAATTGAAATGGCAATTAAAAAACCATCCATCGTTGCTGCCAGCGCCAACTGTGTTGCTCTCGCACACACGTACACACACTGATCCATAGCTGTTGCTATTTTGTAATTTCATTCGTTCTTTATGATTGTTTGCGTATTTGTGTGTAACTGTGTGCGAGTGTATATTGCTGCCAACGTCGTTTTGTGGCTTTGTTTCGGTTGTTGCGCTGACATTTGATGAAACAAAAGTGACAGTTGTGCACAAGTTGACGTCTTTCTATTGTATTTTGCACTAAAAAAAACAAGCGAATGGCAAATTTCATACTCGTTTCTATATTTATATATATGCATATACATATATAGAGCTTGGCTGACGGAGGCGGGGAACGCACGTGGGCATCTGCTTGTCAAAATTAACACGACGATTGTCCATTGAAAGAAAAGAACGTTGACAACAGCGTTGAAGCCCTGACGACTCGGCCACATTTCCGTTTCCGTTTGGCGAGCTTTTTTTGTTCAGCTAGCGGTTAGAATTAATTTAGCGTGTGCTGAGCTCAGCTAGCAAGAAACAAATGATTTTTTGTTGGTTTCACTTCAGTCAGCACTACCCACTCCCCTATCCTTTTCTATCCTACCCAGCTCTCTTGCATGGCTTTCTGAAATAAAAATTACAAAAAAGCTCACTTAGGAAAACCCTCGCAAACACACACATACACACGCAAAGAAATATATATGTGCATACATATGTATATACATACATTGTCATTGTCCAGCTGTCACGCGTGGCACGTCGTCGCTTTTAGCTCTACATTCATTCCCATGCTGCATGCTCTCTCATTTTATGCCCTTACAAAGATAGAGCTTTAACAATTTGGAATGCTTTGTAAAATATAGAATTTTCATTGTTATCAAGAAAAGATTTAAAAAATAGATCACAGTACTCCGAACGGAACCAAAATCAATAAGCTAAATGGATCTAATGGATCCAACCCTTCTGGAATTCTTCATACGATTCTTATGTTATGCATAAACTAATAATTTCAAGGTCAAATATATACAACACATTTTTAAGGGAATTTCGATTGCGACCAACCATAAAGAATTTTCATCTATATTGTTGTATTTTTTTGGCTTTTGTTTTTAATGTTTCTCTGTTTTTGTTGTTATGCATCGTCGCTTTTGTTCCGTCTTTCACAACTCGCAAACAAGGCCGAACAGAGCAACATGGAAATGGCTTCGAGTGACTTTGGCCGAAATCGCGGACGTCGTGCTGTCGCAGGCTGCCTGTTAATCGTCCTGTCGCTGCTGCTCAGCGATGCGCTGCTGTCCCCGGCGTTGGCACAGCGTGACGAGAACGTGAGTTAATAAACTGGGCTGAGCTGTGCCACGCCTACTTAAGCAACACGTTTTTAATTGCAGTATCCACCGACAAACGTACTTAAAATGGCCAAGCTCTTCCACGACACTTGCGTGGAGAAAACCGGCGTCAGCGAGTGTGAGTCAGAGCTGTCTGGCAGTTGAAAAATATACAACAAAATAATAATGGTAATTGCAACGCTTCCAACAACTTACAGCTGCGATCAAGGAGTTCAGCGATGGCGAAATCCATGAGGATGAGAAACTCAAGTGCTACATGAATTGTTTGTTCCATGAATTCGAAGTGGTTGACGACAATGGGGATGTGCATCTGGATACGCTTTTCCATTCGGTGCCACATTCCATCCGCGACAATCTAATGGGTATGGCGGAGCATTGTATACATCCCGAAGGAGATACGCTCTGCCACAAGGCCTGGTGGTTTCACCAGTGCTGGAAGAAGGCCGATCCCAAGGTGGGCTTATGAACTCAACCTATTATTCTTTATTTAATACCATGTTTGTTTTCTTCTTCATTTTCTAAACCAGCACTACTTTTTACCATGAAGCTATGATCCGTTTAAGTAGTTTACGACATGACCTTACAAATATTTCTTATTTAGTTTGTGGTGGACTCTTTATATTTGTTAATTTTCTTTTACTTTCTTTAACATAAAGTGTTATTAATCAATAAAAACAATTTGTTGCAAAAATTTAGTTTTATTAAATAGGTCCTATTTAGCAATTTACTGTGAGTATAAACAGCCATTCGACCAACAACAAGTATCCGTTGTAATCGGTATAAGTCTAAATTTTAAAAAAAGAAGTAAATCAAAAGTAGGAAATTTATATAAAACAAAGTAAAAATTATATATTTAATACCCAAAATCTTCAGCTATGCAACATAGGTTGTTTCTTAATGTTAGATTCATACATTATTTTTAAAACCGTGTTGAAATAGTAATTGAAATATTTATTTCATTTTAAAGGACACTCACTCGCTTTTGAAAAATTTTCTATTCATTTAAGCCGCAATCCTTCATTCAAAACCGCGCCGTTATCCCTTATTTTTTGCGCCATCCTTGTAACAGCCATTAATTCTAATATATATTAATTTAACATATATTTCTTTTCGGTCGGTCAACCGCTCAATGGCACCTTGCATTCCCTTTGCCACCCTCTCACAGACCACAGTTTCCCATCTTCCAGTTTGAAGCAGACTTCAACACTCCCTTCTAAAGCAGATTTTTTATTGTTTTGTCGACTTGTTGCGCAAAGCTTTTCATTTTCCGGAAAATGATTTATGTTTGCCCGTTCACACTTGGGTCCTATTCTTTTTTTCTGCGTATTGGCTTTTATTTATATTTTATATTACGTTTTTTTCTGTCTGCTTTAAAATTGCTGCAATAACTGAAAAGAGATGCGCTTTATTGTATTTATTTAATAAGCAGTACGTATGGCGGATCAACGTACTTTAACACATAAATCAGTATACAAATATGATTATTTATACAAAATTCTTGTTTTACGAATTTGAGGACTAAACTTTACATGTCGCTCCTTTTTTTTTTTTTTTTGATAAAAACAAAATCTTTGTCACTCTACGATAAAATGTAGGGCAGATAATATTCAGTGTGATTAAGATTATTTTAATTTTTTGTTTTGTCCTTGCTTCCGTTTTGGAATAATTGTAAGGGGATTAGTGTCAAATTCGTGGGTTTGAGAAGCTGTTGTTGGCCATAGAAATTTTCATTATCAGCAGCTGGCATTTCTCATCCGGCCTATCATTACTTTTAACTTAATACTAATTTCGGTGTCATTGCTCCACTCGGTTTGTTGGATCGCTTTGAGCAGCAGTGGTGCGCAATTGGCTGCTGCTTCCTTTTTATTTTATTTCCAGCTTTATTATTCTTGTTGTTGTCAGCCTGCTAATTTGTTAAATGAAAAATTTGAGACAGTCTTCAATGAAGTGTGACTGGCGACACTTTACTTGGTGCGCTTCATTGACCCGTGGAGTGGGTCCAGTGGAGTATTGGCACCATGGACTTCCACACGAGCAGTTTGAGCCATTTAGGCAACCAATTAGCTGCCCAAATGTTGGTTAATTTCGCTTGGCCTCACTAATGACACAATCATGTAATTGAATGCCGTCTGCTCCCAGACTCTACTACATACGGACCCCCGCCCCCTCCCCTAAAATCAATAAACTCACTTTACAATTGGCCAGCCTCGAATAACTTGCCAACGGTTTTGGTGGTTGACCTGTTTACGCAGGCATCTCATGCATTTGAAATTTGAGACTGACATAGTTGGCAGAGCCAAGCAACTTGTGTCCCTCTCCTGCACTTGGTTCAGCTTCTACGGCTCCTGCTGGGGTACAATTAATGGAAGTTTAACTGTTCAATTGATGCTGAGTTTTCCTTTATTCTCTCCCTCTTGTTGCCCACCTCTGGCGCACTTTTTTATTTCAAATAGGAACATGCTGTTCATTGTGTGTTGCCTGCAGCTTTCGTCCCTGGCCCGGCTAACGTTCAGCACGCTTTGCCATTAGGGCACTTTGTTCATTTTTCATTTCGCTGAATTTTCTGCGCTCTCTCAAAAAGTTTTTCATTTTCTTTTATGCTGCCTGCTCGACTGCCTCTTGCTTTTGCACTTATTTTACGGTCTATTGTTCGTTTTGTCGGCCACGTCCAGCGCACTCGCTGGCTCGGCCTTCTGGCTGACCGGCCATTTGGCCAACTCATTCATATTATCGTTTTTTTTTGCCAAAAGTAATACAAATGGAATTAAATTTGCTTCCTTTACGAATGTGGGTCGCATAATTAACAAATCGCCCGCCAATTGGCCACAATTTTGTCTTTGCCTCCCTGCAGGTCAACTTTTTGGCTAATTCAATATGCAATGCTTGACTGACAATTCGATTTGCATAAATTGTCGTTAAATCCAAATGGTGCAACCATCAGAAATTGTTTTCGATGCAAGTGAAAAACACAAAAACAAAAAAAGTGGTAAATTCCATTTAACTGCGAGTTCCTCGAAAATCGCCAAGCTAAGCGTTAACAAACGAAAGTCGATAACGAAATACGAGAGCTCTTCTCGATTTGTATAAAAAAATGAAATTAGTGTGCAGCAGCAGCAACAGCAGCAACAACGACAACGACAACAACAACAACAACAACAACAACAACAAGAAAGTCGTCAGCAGCAACAGTAACTGAATTCCGGCAAACGATGAAGCGTCAAAGGTAAACCCAATGTCCAGGGGGATTGCGGGTAGTGCCTATGGGAGAAGGGAGCAGTTTTTGTTTGGCGGACATGGACAGCAATCAACCCTTGCTTCTCTGCGCTGCAGTAACGGATGTTATGCCGCATGGTCTACTTTTTTTTATTTATTCTTTTATTTTATTTTGTGCCTCCACACATTCTGTTTTTTTTTTTTTTCGTTTTTTGGTTGCTTGACGTCGGCTTGACAAGGCTTTTATCGGATTTTCGTGCTTTGCCGCAGGGGCTGGGTGAGAAATATTTAAAAATATGTAAAATTGGGGATTGTAAAGTGTTACGCCAGCGTTTGAGGCACCACTACTAAATGGCCAAATACGTAATCGCTGTTGTGGTAATAGACTTAATTCGTTGGCAAGTTATATATACATAGATACAAGGCCTAACTGATAGAAAGCAATTTTTAGTACTAACAGCTAAATAGCTCTTACAAGATAATAATATATTAATAACAAAATATTGACCATTTAGTGCCTCATCTAATGGGTGACATCAGTCGTAAAGTTTTCAAAGAGATGAGATTGGCTAGATACTAAGGACAATTTCATTACGTTTTCTTAGCAATGAAAATTGCTTACACTCGTTCTACTCCTATTTAATTTGCTTTTAGTTTATTTTCCCGTTGTTTTGCATTTTGTTTTATTGTGAAGTTTTTCAAAATGGCACAATGTGATGGCGTCAACACTACAACCAAAAGGCGTCGAAGGGATCTAGAGCAATTACATTAGCGATGCCATTTGAATGCAGTTGAATGCAGACAGCGCCATAGCAGCATGCAGTATTAAATAATTGCGTATACGCAACGTTACACTTTAAAGAGGCCGTTTTTGAAGTGGAAAACAACCTCACACCAAACATTAGAACAAAAGCAACCACTAGAGAATCTGTTGCATTTATATTGTAAATATGTGTGTGCACATATATTACAGCTATGCCGCCGGTGTCTTGTCCATTTTCCATTTTCTTTTGTTCACATTTTAACTGCAGCATAATAAAGGGGACAGGCGACATGTCTGGCCCAACTTTCTGTCTAAGTTGCCCGCGGGTGTCTTCATCTAGCAACAGTAACAACAACAACAAAAACAACAGTCCGACATGCAGCGACAGTAGCAGCAGCTAGGCAAACGGCGTTTCTAGTCAAATTAACCTGCATAGTTTAATACTCGTATGCCTTTGTTGCACGGTGTTACGTTGCTGCATTGTTGAACATTGTTGTTTTTGTAAGATACACGCATTGTTATTGCTGCTCGGCAACATTAGCACAACATCAACGAACCGTCGCAACACACAAGCATATATAAAAACATGCACACACACAAGAATTACTCGTCAAGTATTTCCCTCGAGCAAGATTCCTAACCTGAATATAACTAGAATTAGGAATAAGAACCTTAACTCTATGCAAGGGACTTAACGTTTATAAATCCACAGAAATTTATATTACTTTACGATAATATAAAAGATAAGAGTTAAAATGAAAACTTTAAAATATATATGAATTTCAAGAATAGTCAAATTATTTAATAAATTACGTGTATAAGTCGCATCTGAAATAAGAGTTGGACAAGTGCGAATCGAAAATTTAATAGAAAACAATACTTCAACCGGTCGCTTAGATCATGCAGTTGTATAAATGTTTGGATTACATAAATCCAATGAGAAATCTAAACATTCCAAATAATTTAATTTCAATATAACTGACATCAAATTCTTGGAAAACTGTGACTTCACTTTTTACTTCGGCAACTGTCATTTAAAATTGTTTTCATTATAAATAAATTGATGACTTATCAGTTAGTGAGAGCTATTGAGCACACTCATTATTTATTCAATGTTTTTTTTATCGGCCAGCAGGGTCGTTGTCAAGCTTTCTTTCATTTCCGCTCGACCCTCTACTAAGGACCTCCCGCTTGTAATTGTATGCAAACAATGTTGTCGACTCTCATGTTCTATTCAAATAAGCTGACAGTTAAATGGTAAACAAGCCACATACCATAGCATTGCAGTTTCCATTCGTGAAGGAGGCGGAATCAGATGGAATTAGGCGAGGAGCTGGGCGGATAAGTTCTCGTATGGTGAGTTCATTTTTATTGCCCGCTTCTTATCACAGGAGCAAATGTTAATGAATCAAAGGCAATAATAGCCAACAAAAGTTTGACCCTGCTAAGCAGGGCATGCCGGAAAGCACACGCTGCCACGCCCAGCTCAAGTTAAAGGGGCAGTTAGAGCTGGAGCTGGCGCTGGAGCTAGTTCTGGTGCTGATGATGCCAGCTGATAACGAGGCAGTGCGCGCAAAATTCATGCATAATTAATCATTTGTTAATTATAGAGCTGTACCAACACACACATAAGCACACCTATAGAGTTTGGCACCATCTTTGTAATATACATGTACTCACACATTTGACACCTGCAAAAGTTATTAGTGCCAAGGGCAAGTAATTGCCTTTGTTCGCTCTGAAGTCCCTTAGTTCCGTTTTTTCTATATTTCCTCTTTCTCTTACGCTGTGCGCTCAAGCTCATTATGAGGTGGGCATGTGTACGGGACCCACGTCACGACAGCGATGTCAGCGACAGTTATATAAATGAACTTCACACCATACTCCCAACTCTCTCATACACACTCGCACACACACACTGGAGCAGCTGGTGTAGTGCTTGTGTGTTGGCCATAGTTCAAATGGATGCATCTCGCTGGCTGAACATCTCTCGCACTTCAGTTCGTCTGTCTTTGCTACAAATGCCAGGATATGCCTGGCCAGCTGCGTAAGTGTGTACTTGTGTATGCATGCGAGTGTGTGTGTGTGTGTGTGCTACTGTACCATGTTTGCTACGGAACAGGAAATGAGCACCTGCTGCTTATTTATATTTTCCGCTCACTTGAATGTAAAATTACATGATATTTTCTTTATATATATATATATATTTTTTTTTTTTTTTACTTTTTCAGTAGCTGCAGCTTGTAGCCTGGGTAATTTTTGTTTGAAATATTTTTAGTGGCATATTTAAAGACAGCTGCGACACCACACAGCCAAGTTGCAAGGCGCCCCAAAATGAATGCTTGCATTTAAAGAAGATGCCGCAGAGTTACAAGAGGATTGATTCAGGTTAACAGCAGCTAAGTGTTAAGTACTTAATTTAAAATTACAATTAAAATAATCGCTTTTGTTGATCATTCGTTAAAATACTCATTTTATACTCATGTTTTGCTCAATACTTCACTTTATCGATTTTCTTAATTGCGCTTACAAAAGCTTCCTTTTTTATTTACTTTATTTTGTCAGCTACAAATATTATATTGTTATATCCTCTAATTTTTCAAAATACTTCACTGTCACTAAAAACATTCAAAATGTTGAATGCAATATGGAAGCTAAAGTATATGCTGTTGCGTGCCATCGGGGAAAGTGGCGCAGGAGCTAGCTGCCAAAAATATTAAATGCTTCCAGTAGTTGCATTTGTTGCACGTTATTCCCTGCATTTGGAGGACTTTGTTAAATAGGGTAGATACTTTTCGTCAAAATGTGTTAAGAAGTTAGCAAGTGATAATCAGTGATATTGTCTGTTTGTTGAACATATTAACTCGGGAGATAAATTTAAATTATATTGCTATTAATAAAAAATATATCAGAAAAAGTTAATTTTACTTGATCCTGGATTCCCGCAAAAAATTAGAATCCTGGATATATTTAAGTGGTGCACTCCCGGCTAGAGAAAATGTTATTTGTTGTTGCAGTTAAAGTTATTTGTTGCCTTTTTGAGTTTTTTGGTTTACTCTTGCGTATGGCTCATACATTTTTGAAACTTTTGCATTTAAGCCAACAATTTGTTTACTATTTGCCAACACAATCGGCCAGCGCTTCACAGCTTATGAAATTATGCGCTAGTTAATAGAAGTTGTTATTGTTGTTGATTTTGTTGATTGTGCTTATTGGCGAGCAGAAAAAGAGTTGCAGGTCGCATAAAAGTTTAATTACAAATTGTACAGTTTTTGGTCGAAACTTAATTCCGAAAATGTGAAAATGTTTCTATGGTACGAAGTTTTAACACGAACTGCTACATTCAAAAGTGAATTTAACTCTGGCAATAATTAACGGGCAACCAGCAAGATTTAAATGCGCTTTCTTAACACTATCTGCCTCCTAATCAAGCTCTCTTTTTACCTGGTTTGTGGGCAGTGCAAACAACCAGAGGAAGGCGAGAATACCTCATTAAAAATAATAGCGAGCTGCAACGCAAACAAGGAGCTCGCCTTGCAGTTCTAAGAACCATTTTTATATATTTTCTTGCACTCGCTTTATGTAAGATAATCCTTACAGTGGGGTTGGACCCTGTGGCGCTAACTTAATTTACCAGCAGCATCAGCAGCAGCCCACTGACTGACTGACTTGTTAGTAAAAGTTTTTTACGTCTAATTGTAGGCGCCACAATTTGAGTAGCTGAGGGTCTGGCAACTCAAGGGTCGCTGCGGAGTTCAAAGTACTGAAGCACAAAGCACCCCACGTCGAACTCCATTTCGTAACCAGTCGCTATCTCTGGCATATATATAAAATTATTATACCCGTAATTATAATTTAAATTAAAGCTAATCTGCTTGTGTCGCCTTGGCTTTAACGTTTCATTTAATATTTAGCCAAAATCTACTCGTGCTCATAAATCAATGCCAAACAACATGCTTGGGTTTGAGGAGGAGCCGTGGTGTATAGTACACCCATATGAATACTCAAGTGTCTCGACGCAACAAATGGGACAAATTTCCATTTCTATCCAATGCCGCATAAATGGCACATAATTTACGATACCGTTATGGGGCAACGTAGGGGGCTGAGCTGCTGTTAGCCAAACATGCAGCAAAACCATCCAAAATGCTACTAACAATATTAGTTAGCGTGTGGCAGCAACAACAACAGCAAGTGTTTAGAGTAAAGTTTACATTTATGTGAGTGTGTGTATGTGTGTATGTGTATGTGTGTGTGTGTGTGTGTGTATGTGTTTGTGTATGTGTGTACTGGGCTGGCGTCAATGTGTGAAGTAATTAATTACAAAGCAACTGATGTGAATCTTTGTGTGTGTGAGCATCCTTCTCTGCATGTGCGTGGGCTTGGGTGTTGGATTATGATGCATGATCGTGTATGTGTTGCGCATTGTCAAACGCACATTTTCCCTCCTGCCACACAACGACATGGAACCACACACATGGCTTAGATATAGATGTAAGCTCTAACCGAAATAGGATTGATTTACACATCAGGTGAGAAATGAAGGCGTTGGAAATCCCAAATGCATTTTATTAATTACTTGCTTGTGATAGACAGAGTAGAAGTTCTCTATTCCTTTCTCTCTTTCACTTTTGCCATTAATTTCTGCTCTGTTCTTTGTCTTACTGTCCCTCTATTTCCTAAAAGGGAAGGAGAATAAATCTCTATTTCTCAAACTCTCTCTCCGTCTACATCTCAAGTTCAAGTTCTATGATGATCCCTGTTAAACATGTACCAATGTACCAATATACCAGTATATCAATATACCAAGTATGTAAGTTTTCCCAAAATATATTGATAGAGATATATGATATTCAGTAAGTTCTATTGCATATGTCAATATGAAAAGGCAGCTTGTAAATAGATAGAGGTATATTCTATATACATATAACTATATCATTTTAACTATACTCTTTATAACATTAAACCAAAGTGATTTAACTCAATGAATATTCTGCAAAATTAACAAATATCATATAAACCAAAACAAACACAAAACATAAGTAAATGCAAAGATTGTTAACTAAGTTCTTTAACAAATTTCGTGTGCACGTTACAAATTATTATTCGTACAATTTTTCGAAGACAAATATCTGCTGTGTAATTAATAACTTGATGTAATGCAATCACATTATGCTTAAATCAATCCCATTACATCAATTGAGGCCGCAGCACAGTCTGGGGCACAAAAATATATCTCATTAGCACGACAAGTGAGGGCGTTGTCTTTTTCGAGTGCTAATTATATTCATCAGTGTCATGAGCAATTCGATTTAAAATGGCGGCTGTGGGCTTCAAGGATATTTATGAAAGGCACACACGTGACATACGCATACATACACACAGGGTCACACAGACCCACCCACACACACAAAATAAATAAAAAGTCCTCACGCCTGCTGCACATAGTCTGCGGGTCTCGTCTTTTGGCATCGGGAAACGAATAACTGCGGGCGTGTGTGTGTACGTGGGCGAGCGGGGTACATTTAAATTAATCACAGTAAAAGTGAATTGCCCAAAACAATGTAATATCCCGTTCAAGGGCTCCTGGGAGCTGTAGAGAAGGAGAGAGGGTTGGTACACGACAAACAAACAAAAATCTGTAAATGCCAGCAAAACCCCAAGCCCCAGGGCCTAGGCCTGAGTCCGTGACGAAACCAAAACAGAACTGTCACTGCGGGTGTGTGTGTGTATGCTAGTTCATGTATGCCAACTGCTTGTGTGTATGTGTATGTATGTGTGCGTGCGGTTGCTCAAATTAAAACAAAGTGTCGTGCGTTTGATGAAAATGTAACGCACTTTGGTGCTGCCAATGCGAACGCCGGCTTCGCTGCCGACGTCGCCATAAATGCTAATTGGCTTAAATGTGCGTGTGCACATGTGTGTGCCTGTGAGTGTGTGCGAGTGTGTTTTTGTATGTGGGCGTGAGCTCGTCCTTTGGGTAAGCTTTTCCTATAAGCGGCGTCGGCGGTGACTGCGGCTGCCTCCACATTTTCAGGTGTTCAAACTAAAACATTTTATAGTTTGGTTAATTGTCAAAGCTGTGCGGCAGACAAAAATACCAAAAACGTGGGGGCGATGGGTGCGGGTGGCCCCAAACCTTTTATGATTTAATTATTCGTTGGTTTTTGTGGGAATGTGCGCGGTTATTGAGTACTGAACAACACGAAAACAGATACAAAAGCAATACACTGCTGGACGTATTGCTGAACTGAAAATGGAAGCGTGACGCCTTCTCTTGCGTGCCACACTTCAGTATAAGGCAGCAGATACAGATTTACATATCTATATATATAAGACATTTTCTTGACAGATTAACTTATTATGAATTTATTATGAACTTAGAGCTAGAATACTAAAAGATTCAGAGAAACTCTCTTTGATCAATACAGAAATATTATTAAAATATTATAATAGATGTGTTATAATTATGCAGATAAAAGAACTATTTAGGTCAGCAATATTAAATTAAATTTCGATGGTCTCATATTATATTAAACTACAACTAAAATAGAAGATAATAGAAGATATATTTCAATTGATGTAGTAAGTAATATATATCTAAGAAGCAAAACAGATATTTTGTTTTATTATTAAGCAAGTATTTGTAAGCTCCTGCAAATCAGGTTGATTCACAGATATACCCAACAACCAGATCCAACACGAAACCAACTCCATGTGAGAACTAAAAGAGTCAACGCCGAGTGAAACAAAATGAACTGAAAGAAAGTTCACATAAAACAGCGCAAGAAGCGTAAAAATTGTTCTATTTTTCGGCGAGAGAGGGAGGATGGTGGATAGAGGAGGGAAGGGAGGTTGTTTCTGGGAGGTTTGGTAAAAATTGAAAACAAGTGAAATAAAGTGATTTGGCGCTGGAGATTTTGTGCGTACGCGTGCGTTTTCTGTTCTATTCAACGAAGAGTATTTCGCCTTTTTGTGTGGCCGCAATTCGATGGGTTTTTATGTTTATTTGCCTTCACTCCATTACGACTTTATACTCTTTAGCAGACAATCAACATTGGTGTTGTACGACGTCTTATTATTCTGTTTCTTGGAATTTTTAAGAGAGAGAGAGAGAGAGAGAGAGAGAGAGAGCTGGCCGTGCAAAAATGCAAATTACAAGCGGAATGACTGAATGAATGAATGAATGATTGTCAGTCGAGCTGTGAGGGAATTTTGAAACGTCGCTGATAAATAGCAAACGCTTCGCCGGGCTTATGGCTAAACCAGCATATATGCCATAATTTATGCAAATTAATTTATAAAAAAAGCAAATAAAGTTGGCGGATGGCATTGCCATAGCCATAGACATATTTCACGCAAGTGCGACAATTTTCGCGCTTATGGCCAGCGGAAAGTACATAAATATAGTGCGCCTTAAAGTAGACTCATTTATATGGCTTTGTGCGCAATTTCAGGCGCTGACATTTATGATGTATTGTTATATATGACTACACATATATATACATGCATACATGCACGTGTGTGTGCGTGTGCAGTCATAGCAACTGACATGTGTCTGACGAATGGTTCACTGACTCCTTGGCCGTTGGGCAGAGACAATTTTGTATTTGATATTTAAATGTCGTATTGAATACGGTTACATGAGTCTAGTCCCTGACTAGTAGGCGGCTAAATAAAATCTAAACATGTACCCCATAAGTTTCTCAAAATTTTTATTTCCAGCGAATCTCGAAAGCGTGTCGCCTTTGTGAGCAGCAAGGAACCAAAAATTACAAAATAATTAAATTTCAAAATGCCTGAGCAGCCAAGCACATCTACTCCGAAGCCAACGCCTGTCAGCAAAACCGCAAAAAGCACCAAAGATGCAAAGCCGACGCCACAGCAACCGGTGGTGCGAAATCCACTCCCCAATACACATGATCGGGTAAGGCAAGACCGCAAATAAATATATTCTGCATAAAAGCTTAACTTAAGTTTCATAACAGATATGGAAGATCATGAAAATGTAACACTAGAGGTCTTAAGCAGCGTTCGGCAAAAACTCTTTTAAGAACTGGACTCAAATCTTGAGATGTTCAAATCTAACTTCTTTTCAGCTGAAGATATGTACTATTAAATACGAAGCGCCGTTAGAACTTAACGCTGAATAAAGCGAAAAATTACCATAACACTCTTATATTTCCCAGAACACAACTGGAAGGTCCTCTCGGCGCAGGCGTGTTCAATTGAAAGAGATTTTTTCTCTTAGGCATTTCTCTCTTAACGGAAGTACCGCTTGCTACCGTTACACATAGGGTATTTAATATTTATAGCCCAGTTGAGATTTAGACACATAATTAGTGATATAATTAACAATAGTTAAGAACTAGGTCTTATTCAAAGTGCCAGAAGACGGAAGAGAAATTAGATGTTAACAGCATTAAACAGGCACTTGAACCACTATTCCTGTATTTCTAGTTATGCTTTGTAAAACACTAAAAGGAGAGCACTTGAGCTATTTATTTATGATTAGATTTGCATTTGCTTTGAGTCAAGTGCTGTAAGAATCCTCTCCAAATGCAAATTCAAAAAAGGAGAAAGCAAACGAACGGAAGGCGGGCGGGTAAAGTTAAAATAAAAGTACTTGGGATAGGCCCACTTCTGACCGCCTCAAGCATCATTAAGTCAATGCAATTTAAGCCAAAACAAACTCAAATACCGAGCTACAGGCCGCAATCCGTTTGAGGAGCGCTCCGACGGGTCTTACCAAATTTTACTTTCATTCGGCAACAATTGAGTGAAAACGATTGCCGTGCAGCCGAACAGAGCCGAGTCGGAAATATCCCTCAACTCGGTGTGACGAGCTGCGAGGATATTTTGTGGCTCGTGCCACTTTTTGCCATTGGCATAGCTCAGTTTCGTATTCGTGTCGGAACGTGGCGCTACATACTGTGCTCAAGGATACGTGGAACTAGCACCAAGAGCCAAACGATAGTTAAACCGTAAGAGGGGCACAACCCGGACTAAAGTTCTACGAGATCGGAACGTGTGCGTGAGTGCTTGTGCGATTCGTTACATTTTATTAGCGTGTGTAATACGAAATACGACAAATACAATAAATGACAAAATTAATTATTTATTTCAATTTCGGAGATATGCATAAACTCATCGTTGTTTTTAACGCTGATTGAAATTTTAAATACGCATTAAAAATAAATACCAAGTTATCTGTTGTTGAAACCGTTGCTGCTTGTTGCATTTAACTTTATAATCTTGAAGATCATGTGCCACGAGGCATGGCAGCAACAATAATAAGAATAACAACTACAACAACATCACACAGATCCCTGCCCGGCCCGGCTGAGCGGTAAAATAAGTCCTTGCTAAGGCCGTGCGTGCGGATGACTTTATTAAAATTGTTAATTCAACAATAACAGCAGCAAACAAAAAGAGAGAATTAAATATAACGCGCGTGTTCAGCTCGCAAGTATTTTACACGTTGTTTGTGGACTGTTTTTACTTTTACTTCCCATAAATATCACATGCGTCGCGTTTATTGCGTTCTTCTTTTATCGTAAAAAAAACTCATTAATAAACATAAATATACATATATGCATCACCAATGCGTGGTATTTTGTAAATCCTAGCTTAACGCACATTTTCATTTTGCACCACAAAAAGCAGAATTAAAAAAACGTTGTCAAGGCTCTCGGTAATTGTCATTGTTAATCGAGCGGCTTGCATTTAAATCACTTCTTAATGAAGTGCACATGTAAGTTGTATAATTATTCATTATATTACCATTATGAGCTTCCTACTTTTAATATCCACTATGATATAACAGTCCAATAAACAAACTTGTGGGATTGAAAAATCACCTCCTCATCTAAATGCTTATACAGCTGTGCGAGACTTGCGCGATTAAGTTTCGTTTTAAAATCAATTAGTAGTAATCGGATTATCATGAGAAAATCAAATTCTAAATTTCAATTTCGAATTCTACTCATTTTCACTTCTTACGAAGTTGTTGTCATTACAACAGCACATTCAAATTTCGTCTCATACATTTTTTGAATCGGTGACTTTGTTGTTAATCATTTAATTGCATGCTATTATATTCTCAAATAAATACTTTGCGTCAACTGAGCAAGTGGCAAATAATATCTCTAAATACTTATGTTCGATTGAACAAGTATTAGTCGTGAAATTTATAGTATTTTTAGTCGAAAATAGTCTACAGATGATGCAATTGTGGTAAAATCAGTTAGATGTAGGTGCATGAATAAAGGCTCGTATGGCCTACAAGTCAAAGAATTTGCCAAAAAAAAAAAAAAAAACAAAGGATATTTCTGTCAAACAGACCGAAAGTCACAGAATGCGAGACAGTCCGACTTGAACATGGAGCCAGATAGGAGCCAACTGGCTTATTTATAAAAGCAGAGGGTAAGCACTTTGGCCACACAGGTGCAAGAGGATGAGTTGGCGAACGTCAGTATTCAGTATTTGAAGGTGCCTGAGCTCCCAGTCACTTTTAAGGCAGCTGGCACGTTTTATAATATTTATGCAAACGCCTGCCAACTGGACCAGCACTCATGAGCTGCTGGCTGGGAGGAGGCATGAAAGCAAGAGCCAAGAGTGTGTGCTTGTCTGCTCGCCTTGTATATTGCCCGAAAGTAACACTCCACATTCAAGTGATGCACTTTCGGGGCTGTACGTATACAGCAGTCGAGTGGCAAGTTAGTAGGCAAATCTAGAAATTACATTTAAAACTATTTTACTTGGCATGCAACTGAATAAATACGGTAGGCCGGCTAAGCAAACATGAAAACCAGATGAGAGGCTGGTCGGTTGTATTAAGGCGAGGGAATAGCAACAGATGCCATAACAAATACCATTTAAATGGATGAAACAACGACGGCAAAAATAACAACAAGTTGTGCAAAACAACTGCTGGACAAAACAGGACACGCATGAACATGAATTCGCTCAGCCATAATATGAGATAGAATAAAATGTAAATTTCAAACATGTACCTATGGATGTTTGTGAGTGAACGCGTTTATGTTTGTGTTTGTGTTTGTGTGTGTGTGGGTATCGAGAAACACTGTCTACACCCACCCACACACAAAAGAAAAATGAAAATAACTTTTATGTTTTCATATAGCTCGACATTTTTGCCAGTGTATCAAGCAGTTGTCTTACGGTAGCCCAAATTAGATGAGCTATTAGCAAAACTAATAGTCGCTTCTACAGTAGGACACACTAGTAAACCGAGCAGCAGACGTTGATAAAACATAAAAATTGATCCATGGTTAGGAATTTTAACTACTTTTTTTTGTCGTAAAAGCAAACTTTGTTTAAGAAACACATCCCCTAGGGCCACGCCTCTGACTTTGTGCTGAACTGTTGCAATGGCCGGTTGTTTTACTTATTCCCATTTGTTGCTTGCCTCCAGTTGGCCAAATTTATTATAGCCATTGGAACCAGTCAGCGCCAAAGTTGCAACAACTTTTTTCATGCCAATATTTTTGGTCATCCTCTTTCTGCCTCACGCTACATCTTTTGGACAGTTTTGCATTTGTCGTTTGTATTTTGGCCTTTTGTCACAAAGCTTTAACACATAAAAATGTTATTGCCCGATACGTAGTTGTAGCTTATGCTGATTTGTGTTGACCTGCAATTGCTGCATGAGCAAAAAAAAGACACAAAAAGAAAAGCTCGTGAAATTTGTGAGCTTTAAGGCTGATTTAGAAGTAGTGAGTATCTCGGGCTATACAAATCGTAATCAGGCAAAAATTGAATGCACTTAATATTTGTGTTATTTTTTTTTTTTTTTGTTTCAATGCATTTTCTATATTAAACTTCTCTTCAAATTTTGTATTTATAGAACAGAATTTGTATTTATATTCAACTATTTCAAAGGTAATTTCATATGTCGTATATGAAAATCTGTATAGACTCCTTTGCTTGTGTACATTAAAAAGTACAGTTTTTAAATTAAACTCAGAGTCAACAGAAATGATGCCATAAAGTTGATATTCTTGACTACATAATTTACCATTTCACAAAGAGCTACCTTTTCTTAAAGCTAATCCAGCCTGTGTCCACAAGTTATTCCATATATTAATCATGGGCTACCTTAAGCAAAGCCATTTCCAAACATATAATCACCTGCTCAATTGGGTCTTAATTGTTGCAGCTAATGTTCAACACTTAGTAAGACCAAACAAAGGCTTTTAAACCCGTTGGCCGCCCATCAGCATTATGAGCAATTTGCCTAATCAAACTGGCCCCGGAATAACGGAGAGGCGACTGTATATGCACATGCACACACATATATATATATATAGATACACTGCTACCACGCAAAGTTTGCGCAAAGTTTTAACTGTTATCTGCCGTCTATCAGCAAATTTGATGCGATTCTGTTTACCTATTTTAATGAGAAGCGAA
This sequence comes from Drosophila pseudotalamancana, assembly GCA_037075185.1. Taxonomy (NCBI): domain Eukaryota; kingdom Metazoa; phylum Arthropoda; class Insecta; order Diptera; family Drosophilidae; genus Drosophila; species Drosophila pseudotalamancana. Next base: position 283,115 of record JBAMCK010000155.1, read on the forward strand.
TAAAGCTCTCACAAAAGCCAAGCTGAACGAAAGAAAAGGCGGAAAAACAAAAAGCGAAAATGGAATCAATGGGCCTAAAAAGCAAACGAAAAACCAGGTCAAAGTAAACAAAATGAAATAGAGGAAAATTTATGCAAAACTCAAAAAACGTACGAAAAGTACGATTAAAATCAACTGCAAGTGCCTTTTGTTTATATGTGTACAAACCTATACATGTGTCCGTGTATGTGAAAATAGCGTGTGTTGTATCAAATTTAAATGCATAGCCGTAAAATAATGAATTCTTTTGTTTGTGTTTTCTCTCCGTGTGGGATTCACGATATGCCAAAACAAAACAAAAACAACAACATTAAATACAAAAAGAAAAATACAATAAAAATATAATTTCTTTAAATATAGAATAGTTTATGAATTCCGAATGAAAATTAAACATATAATTGAATGAATATGTAAAAAGTTTCTGTACCAATAAAATTCACACGCATTGCAAATTGTACCTAAGTTCAGTTCCGTAGTTCTCGAAAATTGAGACTTTGACGAAATAAATTATGAACTGCTTAAAGTGTGGGTTGAAGTCCGGTCGACCACTTTCATGACTTTCTTGTGTTCAAATTAAACTTTTGTACTCAGCTATGAAGACTCACACAATTACAGAAAAAGCAAAAATATAAAAACAATAAAAGGAAAATTTAAAACCATAAAATATTATAAGCTAAGCAGTATTTCAGAGATATTAATAGGTTTTTCCGTTGAACAATATACTAAACCGGTGTATTGAAAGAAAATGTCGTACTGAGTGAGTTTATAAACTAAGAAACTCAATTTATAAATATTTCTCATTTTATCAAGATAAGTTGTCAAGTTCGTCATATATTCTCAGTGGAACAGAAAGTCAAAAAGTGGAAAACTGAAAAAAAAAATCTTTTAAGAACATATATATTAGACGCTCCCAGCTGTAATTTTTTATGTGATACATATTTTAAATTAGAATTAGAATTAGAATTAGAATTCCCTCTTTTTACGACAATAGATTTTATTTCGTGGGCTGCTATTTTTGGATTTGCTCCAAAAATTGTAGGGGTGATAAGGTTTTCCATAAGGGTCAATATTCTGCTCTTCATATAGGTTAGCGATCCTACTCACTTTGCCTTTGGTATACTTAATGTCCTTATTTTTGTTTAAATATATATATATGTATATACCTTACAAACATTTTTGGCAAGACAATTGCTTGGCATCTGTCTAAAACATGCAAACATTTTCAAATTCCTATCAATAAAACATTGCCTACTTTCTGGGGCATGCCCTAAGCCCATAACTTTACCTAGCCCCACGCACACACACATAGACTGTGTTTATATTTAGCTTATTCTCAGCATTTTATGTGGCCGCAAAATGTTCTGTGCTGATAGGTTGATATATACCCGAGTCCTCTTCGTCCAAAACTTGCGCGCAAATAAAACTAAAAGCAAATAATGCACACAGCAAACATTTCATTTAAACAATCAACGTCAATGATCTGTAAACAGCAGTGAAAAGGGCTTTTATTACGGCCAACACCAACAACAACAACAGCCGCCAACACAATTTGGTGGCAAACAAAAGGCGTGCACATGCATATATCATACAAAGGCAACAAACACAAACACTAACACCCGCTCGTACATCTTGTCGTAGATCGACCATTGTGCATCGCATAAACACACACTTTAAAAACACATCAAGCATACGTCCCGTTTGTTTATATGTGTGCAAGACACATTTGATATGAAGGTTGCCTCGCGGGTCGCTGCTAGTCCACAAGCCGTGAAAATGTTTTATTCAACGGCAACAAACCAAACTAAATAGAACAGAAAATTGTGTGTCTACAGCCAGCTCAACCGCACACAAAAATACACACAAGCAAAAAAACATTTACAACAAGCAAAGTTCCGCCTTAAATGTAGCACGAACCTGCCCTCTTTTACCCCATTTTCCACACTCACATGTAAAATACATAAATAAATACAAAAGGAAGCACAACAAAATTTTTTTCTGGATCCAGGACCAAACAGCATTAGGAAAATAAATCCAAATCCAAACAACAAAAAATTAGTATTTATGCTAATTGTGGTATCAATGCTTACATTTGTAAATTTAAACGTACAAGTAGAAAACCTAAATCTTAAGCATAATGCATTTAACTTTATTAGATCAACAACAGCTGCAACAAAGCCAAACTGGATGCCACAGAATTTTCTTAAATGTGGGTTATATTGGGACTGTTATACAGTTTGTAACAGTTAAAAGGGATGTTGTTTCTATTTTTAGTTTATTTTAAATTTATTTGATTTTATTAATTTACGTTGAACAATGAATAAATTTTTAAGCACAACCTTAAAAGGGCGCAATGGAATGTTTTTGAAGGAATTTGTTTTTAAAGAACAATACGGAGTGCATGTGTAATGACCACAAAATATATATAGCAGAGTATTTCCGAGTCGTGAATACACTATCATTTTTTTGTTTTTTTTTGTTGCCCCTTCTTAACACTAGAGTAAACACATGTTCACAGCACAGACTAAGAGCAAACACTTCGGCCCTTCGTCTTCTTATGACTGCATGAAAATGTTCAAGTAATTATTAAGTGGCTGCTCTTTGCGGCAAGCCTCGACATGTTGCTGCAAGCTACTTGCTTGCCACCCGGTTGCTGCAGCTCTGTTGCTTTTTTGCGCTTGTCTCCAATACTCGTGTATGCAGAGCGACATATGCAGCGTCTCCGTTTTTTCTTACTCAAATTTTACTTATGTTAGCAAGGCAAGTGCTGTTATGCCCGGAGCGTATGCGCTGTTTTTTTTTTTGAGGCCAAACGTCGCTGGCTATGAGCCACATTGTCAACAAGCTTGTGGGATTATCATAGTCAACAAACTGTGCAGCAGCTCAAGTTCATTTGGCCATATGCTGCTACCACTGCTGTTTATTTAAATATGCATTTGCAGCAGCCATTGGACCAGAATAAATTAAATTTGGCCAAGTTCAGTCTGTGCAACTAATAATTTAATTTTGCTGCTGACCTACGTTCGTTTATAGAGCATTTAAATTTAATATTGTTAATTTATTTGAAGCAATAAATTCGGAACCAAAGACACATGCCAAGGTACGAACGGCAACTGCATTCATATGCATAGGCGTGTAACAAATATGTGGCATGCGAGTGTATGCAATTGTGGAGTGTGTGTGTGTGTTTGTGTGCGGAAATGTGCGTATTTTGAAAATTAGTACTCGTTTTAATTGAGTTTGTTAATATTTTAGTAAAGGCCACCGCCCACAGCTGCAATGCATTGGTCAGCCAAATGACCAAAATGACCAAATTATTGCATGGCAGCTGTCAGCCATTTTATATTAGAACTGTACGTCAGACACGCTTGTGCCTGAGTGAGTGTGTGCGTGCCAAAAACTAATTAACTAGCTCTGCTTTTGTGTATATAAAACTTTTTAAATATATGCTCTTGATTAATTTTGAACTATTAATATTCATGCAAGTGTGCGAACCGATTTCGAGCGATATGTAAAGACTGTTACAGAGTATGATAGGGTATACCTGGATATGGCAGGGTACGACGGCTGGTGTTTGTGTCCCTTTAATGTTTCCGGGCCAGTCACAGCAGTCACTTCCCTTGAGCTCGTTGTCGGCGCTTTTGTTTGTCGGCATGGACGATGACACCGGCAGACAGGCAGCCGACCCAACTGGGCCAGGACTTGACGGAAAACGCCGCCAGCTGCGCTTTTTACACCGGACCAGACAAAGCGGCTGTCTGTCGTGAGTCCAATGCTATGCACTTGAGTGACTAAGCTGCAGTCGCACGACCCAACAGCCTAACGCCTGCTGACCCCGTTTCCCCCCCACAACAGCAAATAAGCAGCCGCCCACTTCGCTGGTCCGCTGCACATTTGCGTGCAGACAAATTGAGCAGGACATTGGATTGTAAGCATCTCCGGCAGCAACGACTACGCAATAGCGCTTGACGCCACTCAGGTCCATGCCCACGCCCACATGACTGCACTCTCTCCTTGTCTTCCTCTGCTGTTGATTATATTGTTGACGTTGATGTTGATGAAGCATGATTTGGACTTTCGTCTTTATTGCATTATGCTTAAAAACTATTAGCGGTACGATGACTGCGTCGCGAGTCCTGACTAGCAGGTCCTGTCTTTGCAGTGTCCTTTCCGCATCAAAAGAGTGTATTAGCTAAACTGACGTTGATAGGACTCTGAATGCAAGCTGTGTGCACTGTACAACTATAAAGTGATTTATAAGTTAAGTAGTTGGCCGGTATTTTAAACAAATTATACTTTGACGATGGAAGCAGTTTAGGTGCAGGAAATGTAGCTTAATAAATTCAATTTTAGTGTGGTTAAAAGAATATTCACGTATATGCAAAAAATCTTCAGGAACAGTTGAGCATATTCTAATTTTATACTCGTATAATAGACGACGGACAGCTCAACTTTACACAAAAGACGGCATCACATAATATAATTTAAGAAACTCTAATTAAATATGATTTTAATAAGTTGGCTTAGGATTAAATGAAAAATAAAATAGTGAATATATTTACAGATTATCACTCTGTAACAATATTTAATAATTGATTAGCCGTTATATATATATATATATATATATGCTACAAATACATGGCTATGGTCTGGGGAAGACCAATATATATATATATATATAAATACAATTGTGTATGATAATTGGTAACACTTAAAAGCTGATTATGGAGAGCTTGCCTTATTGAGCCATCCAATTTATCTACATATCGTCGCCTTGTCAATAATTTATTATTCATTTTATGTTGGCCGTTTAAATGATCGTAACAGTTAACAATATAAATAACAAAAGGCTCGTTAGTATGCATTATGCGTGTAAATAAATTTAACCAGCTAGAAAATAATGTGCGTCGCAGTCAATAGACAAATGGGCCATGGCCCAAAAGGAAGCCGCCAACTAATCCAGCAGTATAACGTTAAAAAGCTTGGCCAGCGTGAATCTTGATAGAGATAATTTATTAATACCATCAACGACAACAATAACAATAAAATGTAAACAAACGACTGACAGGCAACAGGACGAAGCCAACAGCAGCGGCTGTCATTGTCATTGTTCGAAGGAACTTTAAACCCCTTTGTTGGTATGCAAAGGTGTTGGCTCGCATGTCCATTGTGAATTCATTTTTGTGAAAATTGATAAAAATCAAATTTGCGAAATTTAATCGCCACTCAAGTAAACGAAATTATAAATTGCGCACAACTGGTCGAAGGGATCGTTTATCACTAACGATACGCCACAGTGCTCTGAAACCCCAATTCTTGGTCTGAAGACTAACCGAAGCCTACAACAAAGGAACAATTGAAGCTTGGGCTAATCAGATGATTTGCAAAAGCATTGTATCTACTGTTATAGAGTACAATATTTATTGTTGAACAGTGTGTACCGTACTCAGTGGGCCACAGAGGGCGGCTGTCTTGGCCTTCTTATTTACAGCAGCAAGATGTTTGCAAGACGCTGATAGTCATGCCTAAAATAGCCCAAGATTGTAAATAATGTTGATGACGTTGAATGATAACAATGATATACCCATTCAGTTGTCAGTAATGATAACTCCCTCGCGTAGATCTATATATCTTCATAGTACACATTCCGATTTCGTGACTCAGCTTTTGTTTGCTATAAATTAGCTGGGGGTTACACTTGTTTAAGTACATCAAACTTTGACTTTGGATTTTAAGCCAATTGCTTTAGAAGCCAAACCAATTTGGCAAGTGTCAAACACTACACAATTTACTTGTTAACTCGCTCTTCCTCCAACCCCGTTCGGTCTGAGTTCATTATGTCAACAAATCAATTAAATTAACTGAAAATTCTTCAAAAAGCAGCGAAACTGAAAACGACGGTCGAGACCTTTACGGATCGATTGAAATTGAAGTGGAAATCAAACTATTTGAGAAAATTTAAGCTGCTATTTTTTGCATTTCAATAGCTAAATATATTAAAAATAAATAAATATAAAAAACATCAACTTAATTACATGAGAATATCTGAATTCATATTGTAAAGACTGTCAACTAGCTATACCCCATTTTTAATTAAACTCCCAATTTTATTGATTATTATTACAACCTAAGCTTTTGCTGGCGATGAAAATTATACAAAAGTTAGTTCCGTAACGGACCTCAATACCAAATAATTTAGTTAGCGCCATCGAGTGTAGTTGAAGGCGCCTGTGGGAAACTTTACAACCTATAGCCCCTACTGTTTGCACAAATATCACACAAACAGCGGAGTAGTGTGAATGTTAGTATATATGTGTGTGTAGATGGCCGCTGATTTACTATAGCTCCAGACGACAGGCGGACGTAATATTATTACAACAGCTCATCAAAGTTCGGCGTATGGCGCATGGTAAGATGCGTGCTGTGTTCCCCTGCCGCTGCTTATGTATACAAGTACTCACCCACACACTTACACACGCATGCACAATATACTTTTGATATCAGTGTCGGCAACGTCGCTAATGTAGATGTAAACGCTAGATCGACGTCGCTGCTTCGCCATCCCTCCAACCCTTGGGGCACACGGCAAACGAGCCCTCACTTTTATCAAGCAGCCCGTTGGGTATTTGTGCAGCAGCAATGGTAAACTTTACCGAATGCCGTGCTATGTGGTCGGGCCAGGGGCTAGGCAAAATACTTGCCTCTCATACGGCCCAGCTGCCCCACCTGCCTCGACAGACTAGTCAAAAAGTTTTGGCTTTCGATTTGCTGCCGCCGTGCCAGGCCGTGGCCAAAACGCAAATTGTTGAAAGTTTGCACTAAAGTCGTTGATTTCATAGCTGAGAGGTGAGCTCAACTCGTTCAGAAAGTCTACCAAAGTAGTTGACGTGAATTCCTAGAGAGGTGGCAGGGGACAATAAGCAGCGCTTCACTGAGAGAAAACCTCCTGAAATTGTACAAATGTTGACGGCGAGGTCTTAAGCTGATGTTATTATTCAATTATATTAAGTCTTTATGCATTATTGTACAAATCAGACTAAGAGTCGTGCTACTTTTGTTGAGATTTTTTTTAAATAAATCTTACATTTTTTTTAACTTTTAGGTTTTTTTTAAATTTTATGATATATTAACAAACAATCAACTTAATAATTTTAATTTTATGATATACTAACAAATAATTAATAAAATTAATAATTTTGAAGTCAATAAATACACCGGGATTTCCGCGACTGCCCTATTTCATACATTTATTATAAGCTTAATGATTGAATGCGGATAGATTTTGGGTACATTGGATACATCATTCATTCTCTCAGTGTTCGTCAAAACGCGGGGCTGGAGGGGGCAGGCAACTTAATTGAGTAAAGTTGCTTCAATCCCAATGTGAACGAAACCACTTGAAAGCGTTGGCAAATGTTTCGATATATTGCTGCCTGGTTTTTGTTCAGTTTTTGCTTCGATTTTTCCCTGAAAATTACTCGCATAGCAAAAATCTATAGCTGCAGCACCAGCAGCCGCAGAGACAAGGCCTTCATGCAGCTGAAGCTCTACACAAAATACTAACAATAATTTGATGCAACTGCTGCCAACCTCTTCCCTCTCCTTCGCAAACTGTACATCGGCCTCGGCCTTTGCCGCTGGGACGTAACAAAGCTAAAACCATGGACAAGCCCCCAGAGATTTGCAAGCGCTGCAAATGCAGTCAAACAGTTGGCGTACTCGAGGGCTTTTTAATTGTCTGTTTGTCTGTCGGTTTGAGCGTCACTGACTCATCTCTGTAGGTCTCAATGGATATGAGAGAGCAAGAGAGACAGAAATAGTCAGACATTTGCCATTTGATTATTTTCAAATGCAACACATACATAGTTTTAATTAGGGCTTAATTCACTATATCCACCAGAAAAGAAACTTCTTTGGGATTTTCTATTCCCTATACATTTTTAAATAATATATTATTATGTAATAAAAGTTTGCATTTCTTATCTGTTAGCTTTTTAAGAAAACAATTAAGTCAGTTACATTAATTTTCAGCAAATACATATACTGTGATAACCAAAGGAATTAAGTGTATTACTTTGTTAGTTACATAATTAGTTATGTAAGGGTATGACAACTTCGACTCTATCGTGGCTTAAATTGTTTCTATTTCTGTTTCTTTTCATTGTTGGGCAGAGGCAACACTCAATTTTTGACATTTTGACAGTAGTTGTTGCAGTTGAATCAGAAAGTTGCTCTCCTGAGTAATTGCACAGCTTTTTCACTTATAAACGCGCAATTTAGTGGATTGCGTTTTGCGCCTGTGTGCATATGAGAGTTGCACACAAGCACATTCACACTAACACATATAATGCACATGCACACATATACATGTGGACTAGGATTTAAGCATTATTTATAGCTTTATGTGTTTTAAAATATAGGAAACTATTTACTGAGAGATAGCATAATGATTTTTATCGATAGATATATTGTTTTTAGCTATAAATTTAAAAAAGTCACAAAAGTATGTAAAATTGTGCTAAAGTTGTTGAAGTATGATTTTCTTTATTAACAATTCAACTCTTGAGTAGAGCTAAAATAAAAAATTAGATTTAGTTACGATACAAAATCATTGAATTTTAAGCTAACAAGTAACATGCCCGAGGGACCTCTTAAAATGACCTTGAATAGACAACAACAGTTTCTGAGTGAGGCACATTTAAGTACAATATTTTATGTTAAAAAAAACTTGTCACAATTCGGACTGGGAAATCTCCACTTTGATTCCAAGTTGTTTTGCTTCGGCTTTAGTAATCAGCAATAAAAACTTTCTTTTGGAAATGGAGCATCATTAATTTCGTCCCAAGTCGTAGCCAAAGGCAATGTCAAAATTATAGCAGACATGACAACATGATATGTATATGGATGTATATACATATATATTTATTTATGTATATATTCGTATTTGACTTGGCGTCAAAGTGAGCAAAGCTCATAGCGACTTGCACACACTTATACAAATAAAAACACACACATACATATACTCATCTGTGTGTTCACGATATTAATTCAACAAATTGTTGCTTAACAAGATGTGGAGGCACGCAGTGGCAGCCACAGTTGCGCGGCAGTTAAAGTGCGTGCCTCAATCCCCTTCGACCATATCATCCAATCAGACCCTCAAGCATTCGCCGTGTTAATCGCTTTATGTGCAGCGCGTAGATGTCTTCTTTAATGCAGCAACTGTGTGGGTACATATGTGTGTTTGTATGAGTGTGCTGGCGTCTTTATACGCATAACAACCTAGAGCAATATACGCACAGCTGCCAAAATTTCTTACCTTCATTTCATGAAATGAAACAATTAGGACAAAAAGTTGCTTCGTGTCTGCCGTCGTTGCCTCTAAGGCTTCGCTCTGTGTGTGTCGTCGTGTGTTTGGGTTCGGCTTGGATACGTAACCCTTTTTTATAGCTTGACAAACATGTGTATGCTTGTAAACAAGGCTGCTGGGCGTATGTATGTATGTATGCCTCTGTGTGTTTGTAACCTTGTGTGCGTTTAATGACAAAATAATTAGAAAACTTTTTGTGTACTTTGTTGCTGGAGCTGTGTTGAAGCTGTGGCTGCTCTGAAAGTCCGCCCACTACTTGACATTTCCGCCACACCCCGCTTTCCCATTTTCTATACAGTATTACCCCATCAATGTCACCGCCAATTTTCTACTCGAGGTTGTCTGCTTGCCTGCCAGTGCTTTTTACTACACTCAGCAAAAAATATATTATTAATAATTAAAATAAAAAAATATTTATTATCTTTAACATTAGCATTACAATACTTACAATAAAATATTACCTTTTTTTTACAACTTTAAGAAATCTTAATGAATGTAAAAGATTTGTGAAATCAATAACTTTCTTTATGAAGAAATAATAAATATTAAAAATGATTTTATAACTTTTGCACATTTATTAAACAAAAACATAAAAAAAATGTACATTCAATGCTTAAAGCACGATGAAAGCAACTTTTTTTTTTATTATTTATTGATATTATTATAATATTATACACTTACTAGGACATTACATAATTAAATCGTTATTATATTTTTAATCAAATCATTATTATATTTTTTCCGGTGTACTACTACGATTCTCTTTTAAGACCCCCCCGGTAAATACCCTGGAACTATATACGATACTTGAACACAGACGCACAAATTCGCAAATTGTCCTGTACACCAAGAATTGTAAAAGCAACAAGAAGCTGATGGCAATTACCTGACGTTAGGTACAACTTAGACACCTGAGGGGCAACAAGTAGAAGGGCGAGTCAGGTGTAGAATTTCAAATGCCATGTTAATGCACAAATTTAAGTAACGCTGACATATTTTACTCTGACACTGCGTAAACCCCTTATATAATTTCTTTAGCGGCTTGAGTTATTTTTATGTACTTTGAAGAAAAACACGCACACGCTTCCATAAACAAAAGCACACACACTTGGAGAGGTTTGCTTTGCGACTGACAGTGTTTTGCTTTGTTATCGGTTTTTAATTAGCATTGAATTAGTGCAATTAATATTTATTAAAACCCACGTAGTCAATGAAGTATCACTAACAGCTTAATATATGTGAACACAGGCTGGCGATTCATTAGGTACATTTTATTGAACCTGGCAGCTGCTGATGACAGCAGCCACTTGGCATACAGGCTATTAAGCACTTGAGCATATGCCACATGCGGCAAATATTGATGCAAATGTTGGTAAACAGGTTGCCACCCGAATTGAATGCCAGATAAACATAATAAATGTCCAAAAGCTTGTGCTGTAGCATAGCCCCAGGCGCTCCCGCAGACAGTGTATGCCAATCCGTGCCACCATCAACGGACCCACGCGGCGTATGCGTAACGCAAGAGTTGCTCGTCACGAAACTGGCACACTCAACTTAGCAGCTCTGATATGGCTTAACTTGGCGTAGTAATGGCCGACTGTATAGGTATGTGAGTGTGTATGTGTGTGTGTGCGTGCAAATGTTTTTATTGCAGTGCGTGGCGAAACACTTTAACTTCCTGGTAAAATAGCAGCACTACGGAAACTAGGCTGCGGCAACTGTTAGTCAGAACATACACACGCACACCTATGAACCAGACTCTCTCACCCATAAGTAAGTGCGTATATATAACAATATATATATCTATAGATGTGTGTGTGTGTACACTTGCAGACAAAGCAACAAAGCAGACAGTGAGGCGGCTTCAAATGGCCAACAAGCTTGGCCCAAAGCTAGCGAAAGGTAGAAAACTTATGTAAATACCCAGCATTCAAAACTTGACAGATCTAGTTAACTGATTACTGAGATTCAAATTCAATTAAAGTAAACTAAGAAATAGGCGGCTACAACTTGTTCTTATATAAGCATATATGTATATGTATATTTATATTTAGATACGTACAAACGTACATTATAAATCGAGTTGACACCTCTATTTTAATTTATATATTATAGATCAAATAGTTGTTATATTAACTGTTTCTCAACGCTTATCACTTGTCTTTTATTGGAAGATTCATTTAATATAATATCGCACTGAACATTTAATCGGCTTACTATATAATAAAATGCAGATCACGTGAAATCTATCAATGGTTAACGTTTCTTAAATTTGGTCTATCATAAAGATTTTTAGCTGAAACTTAGGTCTCCACCGTTCAATATGTTTTTCAAGTATTTGCGGTGGCCGAGAAAAAAATAGAATGAAAATTGATTGCAACGTTTTGTGGGCCACGTGTGTGGGACGGACTGTGAACTTATTGGGTTCGCTAGTTGATTTTCAACAGTTGAGTACAGTTTATTTGTCGGCAGAGTTTTTGGCCAGGTGCGGCAAGTACCTATACCCAGAAGCCTGGGCAAATGTGGGATGTGGAATGAAGCGCACATCTGAACTGCGTAACTGGCAGTACAGGCAGAAGTCGTTTCTTCTAGCCTACCTTGAGCAAGTCGAGCGTGAAATGTTGATGAACTAACCTGCAACTAGTTACATGTATAGCATGCTACATTCTGCTCCATGCAATCCATCAAAGCAGTTAAGCTGCGAAACTTTGCTCAGTTCGTTTGGCTTTGTCTAAGCACAAATTAGTTGATGCTGCAGGTGCACAACAAGAGGTCCTGTTTACTAGCTGAGGTTTTTATTGTTAAGAGTTTACGTTTTACCTCTTTTTTGACAACAAATGTGCAAAAGTTTATGTTGTGCATAAAACAAATTTATGTATAGTTAGCTGCTTGTTGCACTTTTTTATTCCACTTGTCCCATATGCATAAAAATAAAGCAATAAAAAATTCCAGAAAAAAACGTTCCAGCACATAAAAATAAAAAAGCGAAACAGCAAAAGTTTTGCAACTAGAGCATGACATGATGCATAACCACAGCCACGGGCAAGGGCTAGGACCGGAGTAGAAGCAGCAACAGCAGAAACAACAGCAGGAGCAGCCTCATGGATGCACCGTTCCAAGTGCAACCAAAATAACTGCCGAACAGGATTCAGTTGCAAGGACAATGTAACCATGTTAAACAACAATCAGAGTGGAAATACAAACCACTCGCTGGTAATTTTGCATGCAACGCTTAATGTCTGTGGCAAAACTAGCGCTGATTTTGGCAGACAACTTTTTCAAATATATTTTTTTGGGCATTTTTTCCGTATGCACTTGTGATTCGGCGCTTCACTCAGGCTGACGAAAAACTTTAGCGACACAGTTTCGGTTGCGGCAGCTGCAACAACAATAGCTTCAAATTAAACGAAAACTATACAACATTTCGCTGCAGCTGCAGTGGCGCACTCGAAAATTTGAGTGAGTGCCTGTCTGCATTAAAAATCAGTAAGGCTTAAGATAAGGGGGCTAGCGGGTAAAGCGGCGTTGCGCGGCACGCGAGCCTTGCCAAAAAGTGAACAACACTGTGGCAGATACCTAGTCGAGTTGCTATTGTTGTTGCTCCTGCTGCTGCTTCTGCTTCTGCTTCTGCGTTCTCTAAAGTTTGAAGTGCGCATAATAAAGCAGTCAATGTCGGAGAGCAGCCGAAACTACGGTAAATTAGTCGCTGCGGATAGTGGGCGTTAGGACGTGGATATGGACATTCACCTACAAAATTGTTCCCAGCTCTTGGTTAAAAGTCAGTTAACAGGCGAGTGCTTTGAAAAGTGCTATCCGACTTACTTATTGACTTGTAGTAGTTCAGTGATCTTTTAACTAATGGACAGCTTTTAAAGTTAAATACATATATGACATAAAGTCTACGAAGCATCTCCATTGATGCGGATGCATGTATTGCATCGTATTACTAAAACATATAACATATACCGTTGTTCATAAATTAAATTAATAAATCATTATCATCAGAAACTAACAAATAAGATGGAAAATGTAGTTTTAAAGTAATTATATTACATTACAATTTATATACACCATATTCAAGAATATAGTGTCTGACTTAGAATATGATACACATCAAATATGTTTAAAATAAGTGCAAGATCACTCCTTTAGAATTTTAGTTTATGCCGTGAATAACCAATACCTTAACCATTGAACTAGATGCCAGCAGCTCACAAGTGACTAATAAGCTTGCCATAAACTAAGCCTTTAAGCCTTTTTTTCTTTTCGACTTTACAAATGAAAATTATAATTTTCACTTTCTTATGCACAAATTCTGCTTTTTCTTTTCAGCCTCCCGCGGCCCGTACACGCACCAAATGTGAGTCCATCTGAACCATGCAACAACTTACGCGCACCTCAATACGCTGCTGCGGAGCAACAGTGGCAACGACTGCATTAGCAAAAAAATTATTCTCAAGGCAAAACTGTACATGAAACAACTTAATTAGTTGTTACGCGAGTCGAGCAAAAAGCGGCTTACACTTTAACCAAGCGAGGGGGGAATTTGAAGAAATATTTACTCATTTCGCTTCATTAGTGTAAGGCGAGAGAATGCTTAAGGCCAAAACGAGCTGGTGCTGCAGATGCAATTGCAGCCAGGACACGGCCGAGCACTGAGCTCAAGCTACGCCCCAAGCGCAACTCGTTAAGCATCGCGAGTGAGTGTTAAGTGAAAAAAAAAAAACTACAACCTTGAACGAATAACGAATAGCGTGTAACGAATATCGAATTACGAACAAATAGAAGTTGCATACATTGTAATATTGCATTAGCGATGCATTGGCTAAAATTCAAGGCTACGACTAAAACTGGGACGAGCTCGCGCTTCCGCACAAGCAACGATACGGCAAGGACTTCCACAATGCACATAACAACTTCCTCCTGGAACGGCATCTGGCAACGCCATTTGGCGCTATTCACATTGTTCATGCTTGCAGCACACATCAATATTACTTCCGGTCAAATCGATTGGGACGACGACGATGATCCAGGTGAGTGAGTGCGAGTACCCCAAGCTATTGATTAAAAAAAATCAGAAAAAACATTCATCGTGCGACAACAAAAGCCGAGCACTACATCCAGCACGGTTCACTACACCTTAAGCGGTGTGATTTGCATAAATTTACAGCGTTGGCAGACAATAGTTCAATGGAAGAGCTGGGGAATAAAAGTAGGGAATAACACGAAATAAAAACGAACAGACAGGAACAGAAGCGTTTTGCAATTTGAATTTGGTTATGTTTTTGTAATTAAGTTATATTGCCATTACGTATACGCCCGGGCAGCTAGCGAGAAAGGGGTCGATGCGGCACGAGTATTTTTAATTAATCGCAGATTTATAGCTTGAGTTTTGCAGCCGGGGCGTATTATATGTATGTATAAATGGAATTTTAATTATTCAAAATCTACAGTTTAAATATTTAATGAATTCATAAGACTGACAGTTTAATTGCAAGAGTTTGGCATAACTTTTCCGCGACTGTGGGTAAGTGGATAACTGTGTAGCTGAGTGGGTGAACGTGTGCCAAAAGTGGGCCAAAGCGAGTAGCAGTTGTGACGCAAGAGACTCATAACTAAACTTCTACGAGTAAGTGTTTGTATAGGCGATACCTTTATTTATTTACATTCCAACTTTTCCGCTTGTAATGGAAATGGGAAATAAATAGTCATAAAATAAAGGTTTAATTTAAAATTGAAAAACATTTTCTACAAAATCAATTTTTAATTGGAACTTGATAGACTTGTAAACATTTTATACACAAGTCAGTCGCTTTACTCATGCACAAGATTTTAAATGAAACAAGGCCAATGTACACATTAAAAATAAATTGTTAGGAACGTAGGCATAGCATTCAATCTTTAGAAGCTACGAAATGCTCTTAAAATCGATAACAGAAAATTAAATCACGAACATATTTATTTATAGAGTACGAAATCAATAGATTTTCTCCATTATAGACAGATGCATTACTCATTTGATATTATAGATTGCATATTGCAATAATCAAAATGTTCTCAAGCTTATTGAACTCATGTATTCGAACTTAATATTTATAACAAAATTAAATTCGTGTGCCTTAATGATAAGTCACACTTATACATATGTGGACTTATACGGCTGCTAATGAAAATTTTCGTATGCCAAAATCAGAGACAGTGTCTCATTTATTGATTTTCACCCATTGTATGCTCACTCTGAAGCTAACGATGCAAACTCAAAATGTTGACAACAAACATTTTTCAAGCTGTGCACGTGTTGTCCTTTCTGTCGCAGCCGCATTTATCGTGCTTGTTGTTGTTGCCCCATGAGGTAAACCAGGACTTCAACAAATGCTCGCACACACTCAAAGCATGTGCTGTGCTCCACCGAGTTGACGAGTTGTTAGCCCGGTGGGCGGCTTGTTTAAGTAAAACCAAAATAGAAGCGGCCCGCTGAGATTCCATTTTGGCTTGCCTTGTGCAACACAGCAACTTTTCACTTTATTTTTCTTTTTTCCGTTTGAAAAATATGATTTTGCATAAATTTTAAGAAACACGCTGCGGTGCGAGCGAAGGCTAAGATAAGCTGGTCCTATAGCTCCTTCATATGGCTTTAATCTGCAACTTGTAGAACTAACTAAGAAAACGGCAAGCACTAAAAAATAACAACTAAAAAATCAAGCGCGTATCCAACAAAAAGCAATAAAATCCATAAGTTAGTCGCTATATGAGAGTGTTCTGTGCTAAATAACAGTCAGTTGGCGTTAAATGTTATGATAAGACGAAGAAATAGAGACTTAAGCATGAGGTTTATGTTTTTAAATGTAAATTAATTTAAATCGATTATAATCAGGAAAAATACGGCAACTTTGAGAGTTAGACCTTGTTTTTTTAAATGTTTCATACCAAATTTTTTAGAAGTGCGAGGATATGTTCAAAATCGTACTACGCTGTTTGTAAATTTAATAGATACAGGGTAAAAGCCGCCTCGTATTTATCCAGAGCAGGGGTATGCAGCTCCATAAACATTCGGTTCTGCCCAACCAAAACTGTAAAATTATGAAATCATAAAATTATCTTTACGATTACGTAAAAACTTATAAGAATGTAGGCGAGGCATCAAAGCGGGGTGTTAGCCTAAAAACAAACCGAGTCGCGTTGCCTTGCGACCAGTCGAGCAATTGCGTGATATCACAGAATTTAACTTTAGACATACGCGGCACTATGACTTCATTAATTATCAAACAGCGGAGTTTAGAAAATGTCAAAAAGCGTCGCAGTCTTAAATAGTTCCAGACCCAACCCAGAAAATAAGCGGAACCTGGAGGGCCAAATGGAGCAAAAATTCAGCGCCATATATTCTAATTACGCATGTCCCAGGGCAAAAACCACATTTGAAGGAATCCACACGCTACACATACACACACATACAGAAATACATGAAGGGTTTTTTTTCGGAATTTCAGATGTTAAGCACTGTGGCTTTAACCCTTATTAGCTCCTACTTTCCCTGGGCCATAATTCATGTTGCTTTCATTTGTTTTGATTAGCAAATGAATACAGTTGGCTTTCCACTCGACACTCGGCTTATTTAGCTAGCGAATCATAATTCTAACGTGGCTTGAGTAAGGCAATAAAATTTGAGTATTTTAACTAACAACACACACACAAACACACACAGCTGTCCATTTCACTCGCACTGTGTTGCGTGTCTCACTTGCGAACCTGTGATATGACGAGAGAACTGTGAATGTTAATTCGAACTGAACTTCGGGCCAAGCAAAATTTTAATTTATGCCGCGTTGAGTGTGTTATGCCCCAGTTCTTGACAAGTATTAGATATGAGTAAGGCCTTATAAGCCTGGCTAGATATGTACTGACATGTGGGTGCGAGTGCGTGTGTGTGTGTGGGTATATTGCTGTTATAAGTCAAACCTCAAATCGGCACTTCTGGCGCGCGTTCTATAGCTCATTTTGTTGTCGCTCGCTCTTCGTTGATTGTTGCTCCTGTCGTTTCCCAGCGCAACAAAATGTTGGATTTGCCCTAGACACGCGATATTTGCCGTTACACCCGATAAAGCGAATAGGGAGAGGGGATGAGGTTGTAGTTAAATATGGCAGCCGCGAATATGTACAAATTATAATTCGTATTACATATTTGATGAAACACATTCAATCATTCACCTACTTCAAGACAGGGGGCAGGGGAGCTGCTGGCCTCTCAATAATTACGCATTTGCCGTGCAGCTATTTTTAATGATAAATGACCTATGCCAAAGTGTTGGGTAATTTTTCGGAGGCTATATCAAAAAGTTTAACTTAAGGGCTGTTTATTTTTTAGGTGGCGCTTTTGTGCGTGTGGGCGTGGCACTAATGTTCTGTCACAAATGCCTGGAGTTGGGCCGAAGTAACACAGCATATGCTTATATACATATACGTATGTATATATTTATGACACGATAACAATGTCGGAGGCTCAAGCAATTTGTCATTTGTCAAAAACCTAATGCAGTTACATAATAATTAACCCACCTACACGTATATACATGTCTGTGAATAAGTGTGTAAATGTGTGTATTATGACATTGGACTCTGCATATGGGCAAGCACACGTATTATCTGATTAGAAGACTTAGTAGTAAAGTCTTACTGTTAATTTTGGGTTCAATTAGGTATTTTCCTGCAATAGAAAAAATGACTTAACAATTTTAAGCTTATTTACTATTTACACATATGTATATGTTATAAATTGTGTTTAAAATGTCTTGATTAATATACATTTTTATGCAGATGTTAGAATAGTTAATCTTCTTGATATTTTCGTTCAAAAAAATTTTAGAATTTTTTTGTACTAAAAAAAATGTATTATGGAAATTGTTTTACATATTAATTAGCATATTCCAATCTCAATCGCAAATCATGGGCTTTAAGCTGGAGTCAACTGTTTGCAAACGACAGAATAAACAAAAAGAAATATGAAATAAAAACGTTTCAGTCAGGCGAAATATGATCTCACGGTATTCACAGTTGGAAAGTTGGAAGGGTTTGGTTTGTGAAACGTATAAATTTTCTATTGATTTATGCCAAGTTCGCATGCCATTTTTTCCGTTTTGCATAATTTCAACTGTTGGCCAAATTGCAGCAAGCACAAGGCCAGGATACGGCAGGACAGATACGACACGACTCGGCATGAATGACTGACAGACTGACTAACTGGCGGGCTGACTGAGTGACTGCCTGCCTGGCTGCCTGCCCGCCTGCCTGCCCGCCTGCCTGCCTGCCTGCCTGGCTCTCGCCAGGATAGCAGCAAAGGGAACTTCAACTAACACAAACAAAATTGTTGCGACTGTCTCTTCGCGGTTGCCAAACAGACTGCCACTTACTCGTACCCAAAAATGCGAGTTGCAGCTGCAACTGCTGCTGTTGCTGCTACTGCTGCATCAGTGGCCATGGCCGTGGCAGTAGCATGAATTGCGATGATGGAGTTATCCATTTATACTCGCATTTGCATACAACGACCAGCGTGCATCGTCTGTGATTGCCGCCGGGCGGAAGCGGCCAACGAGACGCTGACACATGACATGGAAAAATGAAAAGGAAGCGCCAGTCCCAAGCACCGACCGATTCTCCCCATGCCTCTCACTCACTCAGCAACTAAAACAAATGGTCAAACGTTCAGTTCTGGGGCAACGCAAAAAAAAAAAAGAATTCTACTCCGCGTTCCAGATGGCAGTTGGAAGTTGCAGCTGCAGCTGCATACAACCCGTTCGCTTGTCAGACACTGCCTGCTACAATTTCTATATATCACATGTAAATATGACGGCCTACTATATATTCTGTGTGCCGGCTCACGCTTCCATTCAAAGCCACCCAAAACAAAACGTTCGTTACAAATGCCAGCTATGCAACACTGCTTAGCCATGACAGCCCTTTACACTAAGCGAAAAATGTTATATTAAGTTCTAAATTCCCAACATATATATAAATAATTAAAAATATCTTACAATGTTGATACGTTAACAATGTATAAATACAAAGTATATAAAAAATCATTTTATCATTTTATTCCTAAAATATTTTTAATTTAGGTATTTTATTATACAATATTACCCATTGGAATTTTGGAATTGTTAGTTTATAATAAGAAATAAGAAACAAATTACAATACTCCAACAAAACTTTTAAGTGTTAGTTCGAATTTATCCAAGAAATTTGGTTATTTTCTTTAAGTGTAAATAATTTTTTTTTTTTTTTTTGTTGAGCAGCTGCGAGCGAACAAGAGCGTGCGATGCGCAGTTAAAAGTCAAACCCATGTTGCACATTCATCATTTAAAGTAAACAATTTTTGATTAATCGCCAACAGTGGTCATGCCACAGTAAGCAAGAGGCAAACGGGGACGAGATGTCGAACCCCCATGCACTTTATGCAACGTTTTCCCAATTGCTACCAACACAAAAAACCTACAATACAGTTAAACAAAACAGTTACCAAAAAAAAAACTAAAAAATCCACTGTGAAGCACCTAGCAGAGAGTCCCCGAACAGCATCCAGCTACACATGTATACAAATTGTAGATGCAGCTGCGCCCATCGACGACTTGACTTGGTTTGGCACTGTTTGCATTGCTCTGCCCCGGACTTGGACGCTTGGAAATTTGTAACATGATTGCCAGCATGACCACCAGACCAACAGACCAACAGACAACGGCAATTCCAACAGACCCACTGTTTGTGGGCCAAGGGAGCCAGCGTTGTATACGCATTTGACTTTTGCATATTTGACTTTTCACAAGTGCGGTTAGTTTTTCGCTCGGGTTCTGTCTGTGTGTGCCTTATGCCTTATGCCTTATGCTGGAGCTGTGCCGTCAACCGTTGTTAAACTTGCAAGTTATCAAACTTATCAGTGAAACTCGAAGGAGGCCACTTAATGTGGGTGCCCTTTGTGAATTTTCAATACATATTAAACGGGTTATGCCGCAAAAGGATTACCAACACTTTAGCCCAAGAAAGCATATCATTATGCTTAAACAATTTTTTGACAACTTTATTAGGTTTCGACAAAGTGACCCTTCCACACACATACGCACAGACAAAGTAGGAAACACAAAAGGGTTCGGTAAGGCGTGCGAAAAATTCTAAACAAATAAATAAGACAAGCTGCTTGCAATTGGGATAGGGGTCGGACTTCCAAAAAATTGCTATGCGGCATGCGTTAGCGAGAAAAACTATTTTATAGCTGCTTCGTGTTGTCGTCAAGGTTCAGCAGAAGGACAACAACAGCCAACTGGGGAAATGGCCAACAAGGATGCCGATGGGGCGGAGGATGGACGAATAAGTCAACACAGCAAAAATGTGTCAAAATGCTCAATTTATTTAATTTTTACCACACGCTCTGATATAGGATTGACTTAAACAGTTAGAGCAACTTAAAAGTAAAGTCATTTTCATACTTTGTTTTAGTATTTGTTTGCATTTTCTGCGCATTTTCCTTCAGCATTTAATTTTTTATTTTTTTGAACTGACGCCATTTAAGCGCAAAACTTTTAAGTTGCTTGGCAAAAAGTTTTTGTGAGTAAAATAAATTGGATTAAACCAAAAAGATGGCACCAGAGCGGCCATAAGGCAACGTCACAATGTCCAACAACTTGGCAACTTTCTTGTTGGGTTTTTTGTTTTTGTGTACTCGGCGCTTTTAAACCCATTTACCAAATTTTGTTATTTAAATATGATTTTTTCTTGTTTTGTGAAACCTAAACGGAAAATTCCACTCTGGCTCTGACCTCATTAGACAAATGAGGGAAAACTAGACGTATGTTTGGCTTGAATATTGGGGACCCCGTTGAAAAAGTTTTTGCTGTCTGTGTAGGTTATCGGAATTTTGGTTGTGGACAGCGATCGCCAAATCAAACAAGGCAACAAACAACTTTTTGGGCAGCCACACTAAAGTTCCATATAGCCATAAATGTCAAAGTAAGCCAAAAGTTTGCATAGTTTTTGACTTTTAGCAGCAGCAGCAGCCGGGTAGTTGGGTTTATGTGGTTGACATATTTGCTGGGGGATTATTAATTGAAACAAGTTAATTTGCGCCAAAAATGCCCAGAAGACACAGAAGAGCACACGCAAACACTCACACATACAGTGAAAGAACCCAAAAGTCGACAGTGTCAAAGCATTTTGCCAAAGGCTGAGCCACGCCCAAGCTGCTTACAAGCCCGGACCCGGTCCCGGTCTTTTGGCTAACAAGCAGCAAAAAACGACAAACAGCCAACTCGGGCAAACAAAAAGCTGGCATAAAGTTATTAAGAGACATCATGTTCTGGCCCTGTTCCATCTTGTTCTGCTCTCTGTCGAAAAGGATAAACTTTTCATATGCTTTTAAATTAAACACTCTTTGACTCTTTTTCTATACATTAATATATATACATCGCCATGTATATGTTTATTTGGAATATGCATATGCTCAACTAGACAAACTTTTGCACAAAAACAACTTTTAATTAGCATTTAAAGACAGGACATTTTGGTTCTCAAACAGAAATAAAGGCAAGAACTGAAATTTGAGTTCAGCAGGACAAGCAATTTGAATTGAAAATAATGGACAGGCAAGCACAATAAGTGGCGCAACAAATTTGAAATTAGATCTTCAAAGCTGCCACTAGATACACTCTCTGTATACTCAATATATATATAAACATATAGTTATAGTTGGGTCTCATTATTTATGCCTCAAGTTATGCTGCTAACAGCACATAAACTGCAGCAGCTCCTTCCCTGCCGTCCGTAAGTACAGAGTAATCCACCGCAGCCTTGGCTGACGCTGTAAATAAGTACTAAACTTTAGCACGGTTCTGGTCTGGTTTTTGTTGTTGCCGTCTCCGACGTTGCCGAGGCGCAAATGTTTTGTGAAATGCGCTCAAGTCATAAATTTTATACAACACTGGCTGCTAGCAGGAATCCTGATACAGGAGTCGGGGTTACAGGCGTCGGGCATCGGCTGCGGGCACTGCAAGAACTCTCTCGCGCCATTGACTTCCATTGACTGGGCTGTGTCTATGTACTTGGCGTTCGCTTTTCTTTAGTTCTTGTATACCCTGCAACTATTAAGAAGGTTTCTACGGTGCATTTCCATACAATAAGCAGTTGCACATCAATATCGATTTTCGATTGTTGTGCAACTTTTAGCCCTTAATATTAAAAATTTAACATTTGAAAAATCAAAAATTATTTCCTCCAAAAAAAAAATTTAAATAAAGAAACATTTAATAATTTTGGTCGTTGCCATTTTTAGGGTAACTACCAGTCTTTCTCAATTTTCATTTTTGAATATTTTGTTGTTTTTATTTTATTTACAAGCAGCCCGCAGCGTGTTCTTGTAGCAACAGACCTTTCTCTGTATAAACAGCACAGACAACGCCGCAAGCATTTGGCTTTTATAGTTTATTGATGCCGAATGGCGAAACTGCGAGTGTATTGATGTTGAAAATGCTTAGGCAGGAAGGCGGGGGAAAACTGAGCGAGAGACGGGACTAAAACAGTTAAAAGAAAGCTACTTATTTATTTAGCTGTTTGTACTTCATCAGGCAGCTCATAATGCTTGTGATTATCTAGCGCTGGAACGTACAACATTTAAAACGCTGGCCACAGCCATGCTACATGCAACATGCACACAAGTAACAACATGCAACTGCACAAGCCTGCGGACAAGTTGCGGACAGGCTGCTAACCAGAACCGCATAGAAGGCAGCGGAAATGAATCAAATAAGTGGGGCGGTGTTGGGAGCAGGACGTGCCTCACTTCCCAGTCTATGCGAAAATTGAATCTCTAAGTTGACACAAGCACACACACACATACAGCCGAACTGTTGGGGAGGGAGTCTCATATGTGCAATGGAAAATTTTCCAACTAATCGGATTCTAATGGCAAAATAATTATCAGAAGACTGCAGAGAGCTACTCAAACCAACACAAACACACTTACCCAGACATGTGTGAGTGTCAAGTAGTGCATTCATAATTTTGCGAGTGCCATTAGTTTTACATTTGCGGTTGCTGCTGGGGATAACCGCAAAGTGAAAAGCTGCAAAATTTTCAAGTCATAGGGAAATTAATGTCTGCCGGGCAACGAAAACGGAGTGGCCTGTAAGCAGATTGCAAATGCAGTTATAAGCCGTGGCTAACCTTTGATTGTGGCAATGGGGGGTTTCATATTTTGAGCACACATAAAACGACAAACCCAGCAAGTATTCTGGAATTAAATTCTAGCTGTCAGAAAGGTATTTTAATCAGACACTTCAATTAGCATACGATTCTTTTAAATCACTAAATGCTGTGTCTGATGAATCCAGCGGAGGGCAATGACCAATCAACAGGAGACAATGGCAAATCGGAGCAATGGAGCAACCACTGACACATCCACAAATCCAAGCAAAAACAACTACAACAATAAGATTTCAACAATAAAAATCAGTCAGTTTTATACTCAATTCAATTATATATAATTAAATATTAAAAGCTGTTGCAAAAAGTCAAACATTTGCATTGCGACCAAACGGGGGTCAAATGTAAATAATACTATGAAAATGCAATACGGCTTGAACTGCTTGCACATACATATGAAGATAAATATATTCATATATATATATATATATATATATATATATATATATATATATATATATAAATACATTCGGTGGTATTCTCTGGTTATTAATATCAAGAGCAAACTATTCGAGTTAGCCATACCCTCTTAAAATATTAAACTATTCATATTATTATTGTGCTATTAACATTTATAAGTAAATCATTTTAAAATGATTATACATGTAAATGTTTAATTTTATTCGTGACTTTATTTTTAACAATTTTATAAAGATAAATAGCTCTACCCGTCTGTTCTTGCTGATCAGTTCATATATCATACCCTCTTATTAATATATTTGCACACGTACGGGGTATCTTAAATAAAAAAATCGATTGGCCTAGCGCAAATGTGGCAAGCAGCATTAACTTCATTGCACACGCATGGGCATGTCCCTCCATGCCACACCAAGTCCATGACATTGTTGGTCGCTTGCCCCTTCGGCTGACGCTTAATGCGAAAATTCAATTAGTGGCATAATTAGTTGTGGCAAGCATTGAAGTCGAGATTTTTTGGCAGCAGCAGCAGAAACAGTTCCTGAATGGACTGAATAGCTAGACAAAAACTGTGCCAATAGAAGGGGACGAACTGCTCCTGTTGATTTCGTTGATCTTTTCCGGCTATTCAGTAGAATTTCCCGTCTTTTCAGAACGCTTGATTGGTGAGCTTTAATTAATTCAAGCTTATTTCGAAAAGTAGTTGCCCGCTTTTAGTTGCTTTAAGCCGCATCACATTTAATGTGGTTCGAAAATCGAAAAGGTTGCGGAAATCTAAATTGAACCCTGGCGCACTGGTGTTAATTAACTAAATGCAACTGCAATAAAATTGATTGTTTTCACTTTGTTTGCATTGCAAATGGCATAGAGAGAGAGACTAATCCCAGTGGCAATAGGAACGGCAGCACAAGCCAACAAAACGTTGAGGTCAGCCGACGGAAATGCCCGAAAATTGTTTGCCTCTGAACTGCGGCAACCAATGACATTTTTGCTAAAATATGCGCAGAGTTGCGGTTGAGTCGGGTCTGAAAATTGCAGCACGGCAAATTTAATTATAGTTTAAGCCAGAGTACACACACCCCGAGCTAACACAAATGCATACAATCACATTTATAGGCAGCTGCGAGAAACGAAATACGAGATAAGAGAGAAGTAAACAGAGAGACAAGTCGCGAAACAAGTCAAATGGCAAGTCACGTTTCAATGGCTAATGAGGTCATGTGTAAGAACCAATGGCGGCTGCAGAGCCAACACATGTGTATGTCATCGTGAATGTGTGTACGTGTGTGGCACTTAGTATTGTTGCCATTGTTGCCTAGGTACAGTTGTCATTTACTGGCAAGCACGTTATAATAATAGGAACGTGCCCTGCTCTATGACTGACGGCCGTCTGAAGTGCCAGCGACGGATATCTGGCTGAATGACTAAAGTTAACACTGACTTAGCAAACAAACAAACACGAAAACAACGAGACAAATTAGTCTATAAATCGCCGAAGTTTAAATACTCTTGCTAATAATTGCATATAATTACATTACTGGCAAATTGTTTTGATAAAGAAAAGTTATCTTCTAGCCAACTATAACTTTGATAGTTAATATTATTTCTATCAAAAATTTATACAAAATATGCAATATGGTGATTTGATCTAATGGCCACCGACTGCTTATATGTACCATTGCATAATTTATGCTTTCAAAGTAAAACATTGATTGAAACAGATTTCAGTGTTATACTTTATTGATATCAGGAATACAATACATACATATGTCACATACTGCAACAAAATCTCAATATTTCTTGCTAAAATAAAACAAGCACCAAACTCGATCCTCACAGAGAAACCCACAGACACGCATTGTTAGGCAATATGTCAACACACACACAAAGGTACACGTTATCAAAATCTCACACACACACGCACACTTGCATACAGACGAGCACTTTATACTGTTATGTCTGCAAATGCATAGGCATATAATTTTGACTTCCGCTCACAGCTCGGCGCCTGTTATTAAGCCCTTTGCATTATTATTGTGGTCATTATTCCTGTTGCTGTTGTTGTGCGAGTGTTTGGGAATTGTATGTTGCAGTCCTCATTTTGAAAGTTGCATAGCAATTACAATGTGGAAAGTGTACTTTGTAATGAAATACATATACAACATATATATATATATATATATATATATTATTATGTATATATATACGTATATTCAGTGATATGACTCTTCATGAGAGCTGACAATTATGAGCATTGACAGTGATTAAACGAAGCATTTCATGCAATCCTTGTTTAATTTAGTGTACATTGAATTAAACAGGAAAGAGAATGAAATTTTATAGGCCATGTGTTTGCAATTCCGTCAATTGGAAATTTTTTCTAGATGTGAAGTAATTTCTATTGCATGAAAGACAATTGCTTATATTGGAGATGATGAACTCATTAAGTTTAATAATCAATGATTTTGATTGAATGAAATTTATTCATTTTAACTATAAATCCCATAGTAAAATCATAACCGAGCTGATAGCCCTGGCAGCTAGTGCTCATCGCCATGTAGGTTAATAATTCATTGTTAACTTTCAATAAATAAATAAATAAATAAATAAATAAAATCATAACATCAAGAAATTAGTAGTGCTTCAAGCGAAAGTTGTTGAAAAGTAGATTTCCTGTATCTAAATTTATATAAAAGTTTTGGCATTTAATATGTTTATTTTTACATTTATTATATATTTGTTTATTTGTTTATAAGTGAAGTCTCAATAAATAACAACATGTATCAACATATTTTTCTTGGTTACACCGCATCTTATAATTGGAACATTTATCCATCGCTACATTCTAACAAAAACACGAGAAAGTTAATGTTTATGTTTCCACACTTACGCAGCTTTATTAAAATCCTTTAAGTTTAGTAATTGGTTATGAGGCGGTGCGACAGGTAAACTCATGCCGTTTAACATTAAAAACGTGATTTAAATTTTAAAAAATAAATTTAAAGGGCTTAGCTTAATCAATAGATACGACACGATCCAAGCTTCCTTACTTGATTTACCATACGTACGCCGAGGCGCACACATGAGGCACTTGGCCATGACTCTAAATGCAAATATGTGACCCTCTGGGGTCTCTCGTTTACCCTGTTACAGTGACGACACAAAACGAGGTTTCACAAATGCCGGGGGTACAGACCGAGACCCAGACCAATAATGGAGTCACGTCGCACTTATGAAAAATATGCGATAATCCAAAGTATAAGTTAGAGGCTCAACCAGCCCAGCCTAGTACAAGCCCTCGAGCAGCGCAGGCCCTCCCCCAAGAAGACATTTCAACGTACTTGAAAAGTTTCTTATCAGCGTGTGGCACAGAAATAAAAAGTCATTTCAAATGTTGACATATGTATGTGTTGCAGTTACGAGTACATACCCCACGGTCTTCTCTGCGTTTGGTAAATAGGAGCAAAACTTTTTAATTGCTGGCCACTGTAAGGGCCATAATTTGATAAAGGTAACAGTTATGTATACCAAATATATGTATGAGCTTTTTGCTGCTTTCCATAAATTTCTGTGTTCTGCTAGCAACGAGAATAATTCACGTGTATTTTCTTCACGCACGTGCTTAAAATGTCAAATGAAATATTCGAAAAATATAAATTTGAAAAAAGGAATAAAAAAACGAAGCAGGACAAACATTACGTAACCAGCAGGCAGATTGCAGGTGCTGGCCCAAATAATCAGGAAGTGGCGGCTTATTGTGCGAACATAAAAAAAATAATTTGTGTTCCGTCCTCTGCCACGCCCCTTTACAGGCAGCTGCAACCGATACGCGATGCGTACGTGATTATTATTCACGAAGTTTGCATTTTCAAGCCAAACAATAATAATTCATAATCCCGGCACAGGGGTTAACACTACCCTTATACTTCCTGCACCCGTAACCGATAGCATTTGTAGTGCATTCGTCACATCCCACTCACAGCGACTTTGCTTCTGTCCTTGTCCTCTTATCAATATACATATATGCGACTTAAGTGGGTTCATATTAGTTGCGCCTGGATTCAGCTTTACCTTCAACGTCGTACCGCCCTCACCTCTCTCAGCCCATAAGACTCCACGTTTTTCCTTTCATAAATTTTTGAGTGACATTTTTGATGACACCGGGGCTTTGCGCCGTGTGCTCGGTACAACCGTCTAAAGACACCTGTCACCATGGCCAAATGTTGCGTGGCATACTAAAGCGTCAAGCGTTTAGATGTCAACACTGAGTGGAGAAATAAAAACCAAGTATGAGTACTCTAGTCGAGGTTTCTATGCTAACAGATACTCATTTCTTATATTCTTAACGCATACACCCACAATACTCACATAAATTAAGGATACTATATATTGAAACAGTTTCCTGTTCTATAATATGGTAATAAATATCTTTAAGTTTTGCGCAAGAATTGGGCTGAGTGTACTGTAAGGAACACTTCAAGCTTCCAACCAATATAGTTGTTGAGACAGACATAGATGGGACTGGAATGAAATGAAATAAATAAATAATCCTAACTTTCTTTCAGCGCTAAATCTTAAAGATACATTTCCGCAGCTCTCTTCCACCCTATATTGAAATGGCCGACGAGTCGTATATACGCTGCATACAATTTATCCACGCTAACTATTATTTAAAACATATTTAAGCTTCATAGCCTAAGTCTATTATCGTAATATCGAAACCATTACCTAATTTAAAGGAGGTCTTTCCAAACAAAAGTTAAAAGAAGAATAATCCACTTTGCTAAAAAGCTTAACATACCCTTTAGCATCGACACCAACGCGTAGTAGACATAATGTGGGCGACAATATTTGGCATTGGCATCGTAGGCGTTGCCGCTGCTTAAGAAGATTATCTGTGAAAAGGTTACGCGTTATGCGTTATCACGTAACATAAAGCGTAATCGGAGGAGCGTGGTCCTACTTTAAGTACATCACCAAGTAGATTGCTGTTTAAAATTTGATGCAAGCCCCAACACTTCGTACATTACCGCCTTTTAAATTAAGCAAATACCAGCAGAAAGGAACCCTCCAGGGGAGTCAGTGCGTAACACTTTAAGCTGTACATAACCTTGAAGTCCTTAAAATTGTTTCGGTGGGAAAAATCAATTTTGTCTAGCTATATGCGCGAATTGCGCTTTATTCAATTTTAACAAAGCTAATAAATAGATTTTACAGCGTCTGTGCGGGTTGTTTGACTAGGCAGGAGCAAACAGAATAGCGAGGGTTATGGTTAAAGGAAGACGACATTGCACGATTTATGCGCCTTACGCCCTAAGCCCAAAAGTATGCAACATAAGCTGCAAAGGCGTTGGCCCGAATGCCGCATATGTTTGGCACTTTGCTAAGCTGAAATTCAAATTTTTACTCCGCCATTGGCTGCATACCTGCCGCTCCATCAAGAGGGGGTTGGCTTTAATGCGCCACACCATTTGTCAGTGTAATAAAATCAAACACACCAGCTCTGCTAACCTCAAAAGCCGTACAGTTCGGCTGCTGTTCGTGCGAGTGTGTGTGTGTGTGGGTGTGTGTGTCTACCATTTGGGGTTACAGCAAGGGCTATTGAGCATTTATATTGGGTGCCCATTCTGAGCATTTGATGCTTTTGGCTATGGCATTACCTTGAGCACTTTTTGAAGTTTTCACATTTATTTCACTTGCCCGGCTCTCTGGCAGATTTCAGCCAATCTGTGTAATTGTATGCACTTCGTTTTAATGCGCTTTCGTGTCACTTCGAGTACCTGTGCCCGCCCCAACAGCACGCGTCGATATATAATTTATACATATATATTTACGTTACAGATTTATTGCGGCAATTTCTTGCCCGCGTCCCAAATGCAAATGCAAACTCTTCGCCACCAGCGATGTTTACATTAGTTAACGGGCGGCTTATTTATGGCTACATACATTTCGCATACTGGCAGCCTGGCAGCTGAGTACTCGACGTCCTTTAAAATGTACCAGCTACTGTGGCCAAGTGCCTATTAAATTAAGTTTAATTCTGCGATATGGCCAAGCCTTTGTCTAACCTAACATGGGATACGGCTTCTCAGGGGCTTTTTGAGAAATCACCAAATAATTGCTACGCTTACACTTTGTTTTTGCACTGTGTTGACGCTTATCTCTCTTGCCAACATTTGCAACTGCTACAAAGTGGAGCAAGCTACTCGCCTATTCCCCATGGAAACGACTAACGACAAATTAGAAATTCAACAAGCGCCAAGTGGACAACCCTCATTAATTTCGACTGTGATGGCCAGGGAGGGTGCAGCAAAGTTTTCTATTAAAATTAATAATGTTGCTTAAAACAAAACAACAACAAGAAGAACGGGGCAACAATTGGGGCAACAACAAGCCAACGAGCTTGTTGAAAAACTGTCGCACAGCATGAGCCAAGTTTGAGACCCTAATAAGTTGCGCGGTTTCTCCTTGTAGACCATTAAATATTTATCAACAAACGACGTCAATAAATGTTCAAAGGAAAATTGCCGATGGTGTCTATAAAAACAGACCGTTAATAAAAGGTTAATGTGCATAGACATTGGACAATACAATACTTACACTGTTTGCCAAAAGTATGAACTAATATCCGAATACCCTTCTATTTTTGATCACGTTTAAAATTATTCCTACTATTTAATGCAATATTCCACTGCTGAAAATCTAATAGTTTAGTTTTAAATATAAGCCTTCTTTTTGGCTATTAACTTATCTTATACCGTTGGCTAAGTAATTGTTTCTACGCTGAAATATATAACACTTAATACTCAAGTAATGGAACTCTGCTCTTTCTGGTATTAAAAGTATTCTTAGTCGCCCGGATACAAATAGTATTTTTTTTCTTACAAAATTATTCATTTCACTTTGGATGACATTCACTACGAATGACAAAAAGGGACAATCCCTAGCTGCCAGGTTTCTTTTCCCTTTTATTTGCAAAGTATAAACCCATCTCCCCTTTTCCTTTACCAAATGATGCGATGTGCGACTGTCTCTCGGCTAAAGTAAAGTAAAATAATTATCATTATATTTTGGATATTTGCTTGCAAGTGAGTATCACAATAGGTGGGCCTAGACTTATTACTTTTTGTTAATTAATTAATTGAATTGCTCGTTATGAATACATCATGAACTGAGACAGATATCAAGGTGGCCAAATAACCGCAGGTAGCCGAACCGAGACAAAATTTTCCCTACACAGACACATTCATACTGTGTGGAAGTACATGCTTTAATTTAACTACGCACAAATATTTGAGCAAATTTTCAAGTGCCCTGAGACTTGGCCTTTGTCTTTGCAAGCGCTGTATGTAAATAGCGCCTGGGTAAACAAAGGCCCCAAACAAGCAAAAGGCGAAACGGCCAAAAAGAAACGGCAAAGGAGCCGGTTGGGAAGTTGGCTGGGAAAAACAATCAAAGAAATTAGCAAACAGCGCGAACAGCAAGCAATAAAAGAACAGTAGATGCGGAAGAACATAACGCAATGCAACTACATAAATAATTTAATATTTCCACTTCACTGGCTGCGCTGCTTTTTTGTTCATTTCTTCATCTGATTTTTGCCTCTTGTTGCCTCAATTTTTTGTGTGTTTTTATTTTTTGTTTGCACATCTTACTGTTCGCTGCGACGCTAGCAAAATAAGCAATCGAATGCTCAGTTAAATGTAAGAAAAATCAATTTTCCAAGCAATTTTACTACTAACCCTTCGTTCACATGCCCCTCCGGCATTTTGTTTTGGGATCTTATGCATTTGTCGCCGGCTGCGGGCATTTTCTTTTATTTTATTTTCTGTTCCTCTTTTTATTTTTTCAAGTCTTTTTCCTGTTGTTCGTGTTCTTCCGTGTCAAAGGAGGCAAATCAGAACCGTAACAAAATCAATCGCCAAATCACAGCAGTGCGTTGTGCTCGATGACCGCGTTTAGTTGAATATTTATGATACCCTTTTTGAAAGGTATTCCAATTTTGTCACGCAATAAATAATGCACTTTTCCGCATAAGGCTCGAACCCTCTTATTTATTACTTTTTTTATAAAGCATACCTTTCAGGAAATACTTATAGAAATATATTAATATTTGACAATATATATTAGAGATCTATAATATCAGTCACGATTTTTTAAATTTATATGAAGAACATTTAGCATGTCCATCCAGTTACTATATTATTTAGTAGGGAACTAAAAATTCGACATTGCTTCACGTCCTATCCATTGTTTTTCTTTTGTTTTTGTCGTTAGTTCATTGTTTGCCTTTTCAGCTGCTCCTATTGCGGCGGTTGTTTTGCATTGTTTGCTCACCGAACCAGTCTTCCCAAAATGGCTGGCTAACGATTCCTTGGGGCCCGATTTGAAGAGCAGCCTTAGGAGAGATAGAGGGAAGTATTCACCCACGCTACAGTTTGGACTTCTCATCCTGCTCTTTCTTCGCTTCCGAGCTTAAGCTCAGAGTCCGGCGTTAGGCGCTTCAATTGTGTCACGCATGCACGCACGTTGCTTTCGTTTTTCCGGTTGCCGGCTTGCTATTTTTTCCTTCGTCCGTGCTCTTCTTCTCTGCCCCTTCCTTTTGCTACTTAAAAAGCAAACGAAAATAAGGAGCAAAGAAACAAATAAAAAAAAAAGAGAATAAGAGCAAAAGCAGCGACAGACTGGAAAATTTGCATGTTTAGAATGTTTGGACATGTTGAAATCTTTTTGGCAGTTCTGCGTTTGTACTTTTCGCTTTTCCGCTTGTTGTGCCTAACATGAAAATGAAAATCGTATTTGTCAATGATGTAGAAGTTTTCCACGCATACGTAGGTAGTTGCATTTAGTCATTAGGAATGTACAAAAATTAACGAGAAATATAAAGCTAGGAATTAAAAAAGTTTATCTTTGACAGATTTTAAAATTGCACTTTTTTCCTTAGTTCCTTGCTTAAGCTGCTTTTCATATTAAACTCTGTTAACACATGCATCTTTAGAAAAGTCGTGGCAAAGAAAAACAAAGAGCACATCAAGCACACACAAACGAGTTACCAAGAGCTTGAGCACGTGTTTTTGCATTTAAAGTCGATTTCCATATATTTGAATGTGGGGTTAGCCTCTTGGCATTAGTGTAAAACTGAGGCTAGTTTATCGATTGGATGCAGTCAAGAGTAATAAGTGGAAAACTTGGACTATGACTATTTCTGAATACTTTATCTGGGGGCTATTGCCAAGCTATAAGCGGAAGATGCTAAACAAATTTAAAGCGCACAAACGCCCGAAGGTCATGTTGTCATTTCCTGGGCATCAGCTGCGGCAGCAGCAACAGCAGCAGCAGTAGCAAAAGCAGAGGCAGCAGCAGTTGCAGAAGTGCCTCGCTGTTGCCACAGCACGCAGCTGGCACCGGATGCGAGGGGAACGTTGTGTAACAGTTAAAAGTTCAATTTGTGGCATGGCGCTGGTGACACACCCAAGCACTCACACATGCGAACAAGGGCCAATTGAAGCGTAAGAAACAGCAGTAGCAACCAGCAGAGCATCAGCAGCCGTTGGAGCCGCAGCAAACAGCAAAAGGAAATTTTGCGTTAAATTATTACTTTCCGTTTATGCAAAGCATTTGAGTTTTTCCACTTTGGCTTGGCATTGGCTTGTCTCATGTTTTCTTGGGGCAACCCGCCCACAAGCAAGTTAGAGCAAGTAACGGAAAGCGGAAAAAGGGGCGGTCGGGTTGGTGGGTCATGCGGTTGGATGCCTCGGTACGAATTAGTATGTGCGACAAGCAAGGAAATTGCAATAGCGTCTCATGATGCCACTAAATGTACTGAAACGGCAACAAGGATAACAACAACAACAAAAACTAGTTGAAGCTGCGCGTAGGCCAGATTGGCAAAAGGGGAGCTTGGAGAGAAAAAATTCATTTGCTGCATTTGCAAAAATTTTCATGCTGTCAACGAGCGCGGGGTTGGGGCAATCGGAGCGCCATTTGAAAGGACACACATGGAGGTTAGAGGAGAGGAAGTGTGGCGATGAGAGCGGGAATGGGATGGTTTTTGGGCGGAACTGTTAGGTGCCTGCCAGCATATTACACAAAAGGCAAGGCAAGGCAATGGTTGCAGCAGCTGGCACTAACTGAAATGAAACGAAACGTAACGTGGAAATTGCAGGCGCCGACGCCGCTGAAGAAGCTGCTGTTGTTGCTGTAGCGCCCATTGTTTTTGTTGTTGTTGTTGATGTAGCTGTTGTTGCAGCTGCCTCTATGGAAATGCATTTTAAAGTTAACGGCGAGCTTTTGTCATTTTAATTTTGTGGATTTTTAACATTTTCATTTGAATGTTGCATGTTGTAACATGCCACACAAATAAAAAAAAACACTTCATCTATGCTTTGTAAACGGCGGCAGCGAGAAGAAATGGTTTTTAATTGAAAATGTTCTGTGTCAGTTATTGCGCCTAATTGTGGGCGTGGCATGACTAGCACTAGTCACTTAAGTAACTGAGGCTTCCAACTAGGTGTATAAATTAAGCGGCTACCAGGCGCACATACAAACAAGTTCACACAAATGTACAAACATACGCAGATGCACACTGTGTAGCCATTTATCTTGCTCAAGGTAATAAAATGTCTATAATTAGTCATTTAATATACAGATTTCCGTTTTGCGTCAAGAGGCAAAAACTTTTGCCAGGCCGCAAGGCAGCAGCAGTATGAGGAAAGAAATCAGGAAAAACTAGTTTTTATATTACTCTAACGACCAATATATACTCTCTTTTCCTATTACTTTTGTATATTATAACCTAATGATACTGTAGACCGGTGCTACGAAATAACATCGGAAATGCTAGGATAGATAATATTAAACTTTTAAGTTTTGTTAAATGGCGTTACAAATTTCACATCAAAATTATAGAATAATTTACAAAAAGTGTATGCAGAAGTAGAGAGCAGTAATGTTGAGGAAAGTTTTTTCATCAGGCAGACCTGGGAATGTATTAGGAGTCCACATGAAGAGTGTGCTTCACAGGCAGCTCTAAGCACAGCAAATGATAAACTACTAAGCGGCAGACTACGAGCCGGGCCTCGAGTGGCGAACCTAAATAAATGTGCAATTAAGAGCTGCTCACTTTACCGTTGGACCGCACAATTTGCTGCCAACTTTTGCCACGGTCTGAACAACTATTTATATATATATATATATATATATATATATATATATATATATATATAAGCATGTGTGCAGGTGTGCGTGTGTGTCTTCTTCACTTCTAACGTAATATGCCGTTTGGCTGGCTGAGCTATGAGCATTTTTATAATAAATCTTGGTGCTTCCGTTTTTGGTTTGCAAACTTCCTGTTGGCAACGGCCAACACCAAGCCCAGCCGGCATCTTGGCCAAAAGAAACCTACGTCCTTTTGATAGCCTGCCAGACTATGCAACCCGTGCAGCTGAGCCGCCATACACACTCCTGCTCTGCCGCGTGATTTGCACGCAACATATGGACTTCAGCTTGGACTTGTGTTAGCATGGTAAACTATGCCGGAGCCTGGCGTGAAATAGCAGACGTTGTCTTGGCATCGCTTTGATGGCGTGGGCCCAACTTGGCCGACTTGCTAAAGAAATAAATCTTGGGTGTTTTCTTCATTTTTTTTCACTCTTACTTTATTGCCGCGACAGCATTTGGGCCACTGTCTTCTTCCTGCTGCTTCTTTTCCTTTAGCACCTCCCGCAGCAGCAAACTTATTGCGTATACGCCGCCGACCGTTGTGCACTTAAGCAATGGATTTAAGATTTTGTATTGTGCTACACGTGTTTTCGTTAGCATACACATAATAAAGCATACCTTTTTGCGTTCTTTACTTTTTTCGCAACACACTTTTTATTAGTTATTGTTTGCGCGACTGATATTTTAACGAGCTCTCGAATAAATTTTAATAGTTTTTAAATGATTTTCATAGTATTGTTGCTGCTGCGGCAAAGGCTTGATCAATATTAAAGCTGATCAATAAAAAGCAGTTAATAATCCTCAAC
Source organism: Drosophila pseudotalamancana (assembly GCA_037075185.1). Lineage (NCBI taxonomy): Eukaryota > Metazoa > Arthropoda > Insecta > Diptera > Drosophilidae > Drosophila > Drosophila pseudotalamancana. Next base: position 319,202 of record JBAMCK010000155.1, read on the forward strand.
CTCTCATCCAATTGCATTGCCATATAACGAACTTGTTTGAAGCGACTTTAAGCGAGAAAGACAAACGCTTCAATGGCAACCAGCATATTAAGTTATTTATTTCAAAAAGAAATACTGACGATGCATCTATTATGGCAAATACTAATAAAAAATAAAGAAATAACTGGACTGTTATATCATCTAATATCTGTTATCATCAATATAACTGTATTTTGGCGGCAAAAAAAAAAACAAATCAAATCAATTATAATTAATTATTATTTTCGAATTAACCTTTATTCATTTTAATAACATTTCTATAGCTGGATAATTTTGAATAAATGACTATATAAATATGTATTACATCGCTTCAGATGTTTATCAGTTGTGCCAAGTCCGCGCTTGTTGATCCGTGGCATTAACATCAAAGCAACAATTTGCTTAGTTAATATATTAAAATTTGTAATATGCAAGTTATTTGAGAAATTTATGCACTACTTATTCAAAAATATTATTCATTGTTAAGGTTGTAATTTTTGTTCCTTTTTATTTTTATTTCGTTTTTGTGACGCCTCTTTGCAGGCTGACCAGGCAACCTGATTGTCAACCAGTTCACTTGGTGTTTCTACGTCGGCGCTCCTACAAAGTGTAGCTTGGAGCGCAAGCTCGGGGCTGTTTCTGAAAACAAAATTAGAGGCAACAGCAAAAGCAACAATAACAACAGAAAACACAAAAAATTGTAATGCAAATTTAATTAGGTTTTAAGTGCTTCAACGGCGCAATGGCGACGTCTAAGACGACCAAGTTGTTTGTTGTTTTTGTTGCTTGTCAAATATTTACTTTGAAAGCGGCGCAAAATAATCAAAAAGGTTGCGGGCCTTCCTACCTCAAACCCAACCTACGCTCTCTCCAAAGGGAAAGGTGGTAATGAAATTTTTCGTTCTGTGTTTTAAAACAGTTTAAAGTTATTACAGCGGAGGCTACGTGTGCCCGCAAATTGATTTGGCTAAGAAAGTTTTAAAGCTTCAAATGCAAACAAGTAAATGTTTGCGAAACGTGGCGTATATATAATATTCGCCTCTAACTTCAGCTAAAAAGTCAAAGCCAATTTCACGTTTGACCCGCATCAAAAGTTGCCCACAATTTTAATATCGAAAATACCAGCGATTCGAAATGCATAAAACCAAATTGGTTTATTGTCTGCCGGGACAAACAAGTTTTGTCAATGAAAGTTTTTAGCGTTCATGCAATATGCAAATATTTGCGCAACTTTATTAAAATTCATTTTTGTCATTCATTGTCAGGCATACGAATGCGGTGTATATGTGTGGCTCTCTGTGTGTGACTTTGTCTACATGTGTGTTGATCTAAAAACTCTTGACAATAGTTTTGCAAAGTTGCTTCTTGTATGGCGGGCGTGCAAAACATGCAAAGAATTTTGCGCTTAGCGGCAATAATTGCAAATTCCAGTGCAACCGCACACACACACACAAATCGTCGAAAACTTTGGCTTTGTCTAACTGTCTACAAATCGCAGAGCTTTGCGAAAATCTTTGCCAAAATGTTTGCCCATAGACATTTTTGCAGTCAAAACTTTGAAACGCACATAAGTATGCAATAGTTTTTTTACTCCCACATGGCATGCTGTAATGGTTGTATAGCACATACACATTCTAATCCTCACAGCTTATGGGCTTGTAAATTAAGCTGAGTTAAGAATTAAAATTGTCGAGTCATTGATTTAATGAATATAATTGCACGCGTAGCGCGCAACTTTTTGATGAACTCCCGGGAAAATTCGTTAATTGGATCAAGCTGAAATGAAAACATGATATTAGATATACAAAATTGTGCAATAATTATTGTAAAAATAAACTTAAAATTTTATTCACTATACGTAATTTGATATAAAATTGTACAATTATTGTGGAATAATTATTGTAAAAATAAACTTAAAATTTTATTTTTTTTTTTTTTTTCCATATTTTTATTTTATTTTATTTTTTTTTTTCTATAACTAACAGAGTAGAATGAAATACAGTAATAATTGAATGAGTAAAACGGTTTAATGTATATGATTTGTACATAACATACATAAAATTATCCAGTTCTGTATTTGAAATTTTTATACTATGTATATAATAATGTGCGATTAAATTTTGTTTCGATATGTGTAAAATTTAATGTGTGTAAGAATAAGTTTTTTAAATGGACCGCGGGACGTCCAATCTGAAAACTATTTAAAACATATTTTGCGGTTTTCATAAACATATACTTATTAATGACCAAATATAAAAAATATATATAAAAATTAAACAGTACGGCTGCTATGTTTGACAGACTGTTTTATCGTTCACAGTTTATAACTGTTCGTTTATGTTATCATTACGTAGCCATTTAAGGTGCAATAGCGCGGCCAGCTGCATGTCTTGGGGCAGGTTGTCGGTTGACAGACGTTCAGATGGCAAGAAGCGGAAACGCAGCTTATGCAACCCATATGCTACACACCGTCCTCCTACCCGAATGGCCTGTCAGCAACCATAACTAACAGTTCAATGCGCACACACATCCACCTCAGTTCGTGATCCTCCCGCAGTTGTCGAACAGATGCAGACGGGAACGGCAACTTCAACTTGCAATTTGGACGTGACCGAAAAAAGGATTGCCGTAGGTGTCAATTGTTTGTTGGTGTATGCGCGCACACACATACAAATACATATGTGCGAATTTATCGGTTGACATGACAATGCGGCTGCGAAATGCTTGCATCGAACTGCACTTCAATATGCCACAGGCAACGGTCTGCGGACTTTATACTAACGGTCTCTGTGTCTGACTCCTAACTCTTTGCTCTTCGATCCCACGTGTACGAAACTACCATTAGGTTGCATGGCAGCTCAGGGCAAGCTCTCACACTTTTTGCCTGCTGCTGCCAGCTCAGTTGTTTAATCATAGCGAGGGTTGCTTGACTAAGGGCCAGGCATAAGCTAAGTAATTAACAAAGCCTTGTTGATCAAAATGAACATTTAAAGTAGAGCAATAGGTTCCTCCTGTTCGGTTCATGTGGTATGATCTTATCGATAAAAAACGAATAACACACTTTTGATTGATAAACATTGCAATCACCCTTGTTACAAACTTCTTATTAAATGCGATAAATGCAGTGGGACATATAAAAAACATTATCATCTGAAGTCATAAATAAATTAATGAAGGTTGACAGTCAGAGCTTTCATTTAAGGGAACTCAAATTTATAGTAGATTAGATTGCCTACAGATCTATATTTCAAGCAAACCTCGCACGTGCTATGGCTTTGGCAACCGTGCTGGCCACACTGACGCCGACCTCTCTAATGTGACCTCAACGTAAAATAATTGCTGACCAAAGTGCACTCAAATGCAGACTCATGGCCACACGTGATGACCAATGCACTTCAGGTCAAATGTTCTCAAATGTGCAGAGCATCAGCTACCCACCTGGTTACACACAAACACACACACAAATGGTGTGTGAATCAGTATTGTTGGAGAGCCGCAAGGTCTCTCTGTTGCTCGCCTCGTTATTCTTACTTTTCGGTCAGCTTAGTTGTAGACAAGTCGCTGTAATTGATGTAATTTCTGGGCAAAGGTGCACGACAGGCATCAAACTACACAAGGATTTCGTACCTTTGTGCATTGTGTGGAGCATTTGAGAACACAAAAGTCACAGTCCTAAGGTTCACATATCAGACGTGCTCCAAGAACCAAAATACAGGCGAGGTAGTCGTCATCTTAGACTCGCTTCCTCTTGCTATGTTTCTGCGGTTGAGCAATTGAGCTGCTCGTCGTAAAAGAGGTGTGAGGTTTTGAAATCGAAGCGTACCATTTTTGCTTAAGTGTAGACATAGTACGATTGGTTTTTACTCAAATGTCATTTAGTTATGTAAATAAAAAAATGTCTCAAGATTATGTTAATATTTTTAAGCTTATTTCAAACTTATCAAATATTTTTAATTTTACAATATCTACAAATTTCGATCACTTATGAAACATATCGTGCAAACGTTTTCATTCACACACTCACTAAAATTCATTGCTTGATGTTTGGTACACGAAAGCTATGGAATACGAAAGTTATATTTGGTATTTAGGTGTTTTAGCCATAAACGAAATGGCTTTAAGACCAGCCACTCAAGCCGTTTAAGAATCGATTGGTAAAGCAATAAGACAAATCAATAAAAACCTTCTGCAATTGCCCTCGTTTGACTAAAGGCCAAACGAACTGAGGGTCAATTAATACATAAGCGATGAGCATGTTTTTCTTTCAGCCTGTCTTTTACTTTTGCATTTTTATATTTATTTTCATTTTTATTGACGTATTTGTTATTGTGTGGGTTTACGTTTGTTTTTTATTGCTTGTCGAGTCGCTTTGACTGTAGGCATTCGGCCCAATGTCTTGGCTTGGCTGGGCTTATTATTTATTAGGCCGCAATTCAAACTGAATTTGTTGATTTTAGCCCAGCAGCCTTCAACTGTGTACACAACTATGGACATTAGGCTCTAATTGGGTGCACGTGAGATAACAACAAGAACAATAGCGACAACATAGACAAGAACGATTGCGGCAACAACTGTTACAAGAAGTTGCTACTAATTGCAGCTTATTCAAAATTTATAAGCTGCAAATGTACTTGGCTAATTACTTAGAGTGAGTAGCCTAAAAAGGTGTTTGGACTGCCGTTTTTGTAGTTTTCTCTCCTTTTTTATTTTTAAAGCATTTTATGCTTAGCCGCCAGCTAAGTTTCTTTATTTCGTATACCTAACCCATTTTCACTCTCTCTATTTCTGTTTCTTTTTTTGTACTATTATCTAAAACAGAAAATTGAACAAAGGACTTGTTTGTTTTCAACAAAATTAGTGCAAATAGTCTACAACACACACAGATCTACGCGCACACACTGTCACCCACTCCCTAGTCAGGCGCGTCAAATGCCAAAACATCACGCAGCGACACACGACTTTACCTTGTGCCACTTAGAGACATGAATACCCGCATACACATGCCTAGTTAGGTAGTGGGGTGTGTGTGGTGTATTGTCTGATGCATTGTTGGTCCGCGATTCGGCGCTGTAAAGTGTGCTATGCGAGTCATTACCTTTCGGCTCAATTATACAAACGCTCGCACAGATTTACGAAACAGCGACAGAACAGAAGAGATCACGAAAGGGAGTGACAGAAAGTGAAGTGAAAGAAAGTGGCAGTACTCACCTTAAAATCAGAGAAGTACAGTAAATAACAAGTGCGTGGAAAATAAGATTTTTCTTGTAATTAAAGAAACTCAATCATTTGCCCAATAGTAATATGACAACTTAGTTAAAATATAAGTAAACTAAAATTTTACTAAGCAATCATACTTAAGTTAAGGTATAATGAATATAATTTATATTGAGCAAACGATTGATTTTCTTTCATTACATTTTCCTTCATTTTTAAGTACAAATTATAAAATATAGATAGAAGACTTGAAACATTCCTATTTAGTTCAAAACACCAGCACTTATATAGTATATTAGAGTCTTAGAAAATATTAAGAGACCTATTCGTTAATAGAGCTTTCACTGTATTTATTTAAAGAAAATTTGCACAGCCAAACCAACAACACCATGCAACACGCAATGCCTCGTTTATGCCACACGTGACCTGCTTTGCCGTTGGCCAGGGTCGACAGCAGTGTCTCCCATGTATTCGTACACTATTTTTACAAGTGTCTACAGTTAAGCGAAGGCACACACACACAAACATACTTTTGTTGTGCCTCTGTGAAAATTACCATGCTCTGAGGACGCATCGTTTTCTTGGCGTGAAACGAGTGAAACAACTTTGGCGCCAACAAAAGAACGCAGCAGCGGCGCAAGCCGCACCAACATCTCGAAAGTGGAACGTGAAAGTGGCATACTGCAGCGGTACAGCTATCCTAGCCAAGCCGAGCCAAGCCAACCAACACAAGCCAAGTTAAGAAGCTGACTTGGCCATACCATTGGATTTCATTATGCGCATTTTCTACCACTTCTTCCAACGCAAGCCCCGTTAGCAATGCATACTTTTAGGCGCTGCCTGAGAGTCGCGCTGGCTTTTGCACAGACACTGAAATGCAATTTGCATAAGTTTCACAGCTTCTTTCGCTTATATAAAGACAACTTATATAAATATAAATGCTATGTAAATAACCCAGCTGGGTCCGCTGCTGCGTGTGTTTTTCTATATACCACTTACTCTGTGTATTAAGTATGTGTTTGCGAGCTGTTGGCAGTTTTCATCCAGCACAGAAAAATAACAACACTGTCATAGCAACGCGTACAAATGAAATTTGTATCTGCTTCATACTGCACACCATAAAAAAATAAGAAAGTGAAATGACATTGTGTAATAGAAAACTTATGTGCCAGCAAAGCGGAACGGAAAGAGCACTATGGTTGAGTAATACATGGTATACTTTAAAGTGTCTATCTGCCTGACTATCTGACACCCTGTTACGCAGAGTCGCGACAGCTCTTACAATCCATCTTATACTAGAGCACACATTCTGATGTATTCATACTAGATGTGTATCAATGATTTTTAATAAGCCCATTTCGTGATTATTATAATATTTTTATTATTATTATTATTATATAAACCAATATTCCCAATAACTACTACTACTACTAGTACTTCTACTAATAAAAGTAAAATGCTGCATTTTTCAATTACATGAAATGTTGAGAAATTTATAAGATCATCCTTTGAGAAAGCTGTTCTAAATAAAACAAGTCAAATTAAATAAAGCCAAGGCCTCTTACTCAACGAAAACTACTTTAGAAAAAGGCTTTCATATACCCTGAAGATACCATTTTTTATTGTAAAAATATATTTTGATGTGTGTTCTATAAATATTTAAGACAAATAAGCAATAAGCAAATAATGCATATTGTGTGCGTGGCTGTATGAAAATTACTATTAAAACACAGGCACAAACACGACTGTAAACTAGGACACATTTGTCAAGTCTGTCAACTGTTGCCGCCGCTGAGACTAATCCATGCCAATGACCCCGAAAGCAGCTGGGACCACCTAAGCCGCAGCACGCTCCACTTGGTCAAAATCCGAGCACTGCGTTGGTTTTACTTGCGGTAAGGTTTGCAAAAGGGTGGGAGGGGAACAGTGGGAGTGAAAGGGAGTGCGATTGACAGCGCTAACTGTCGTGTGCGCCTCACGGGCAAATCACTCATTACACACTTACGCTTGCGCGCACACCGTGAGCTGGAGCTGAGACTCGAGTGGGAGATGGAGCTGAAGCTGGCGCTGGATCTACGTCTGATGGAGCAGCTGCTGCCAAGCTGGCGTGGGGTGCCGTCACAAATTATGTCAATTTGCTGATGCCGTTGCCGCCAAGAGACACAACGTTCAGCCTAGATATAACAGCAATGTATCTGTGTGTAAGCGTGTGTGTGTATATGTGTATTTGGTGTGCTTGTTGGGAGTTTGACATCTTACATGGGAATTACAAACGCAACGAAAATTGCTACAATGTTTTGAGACAGACCATATACACACACACACAAAACCATGTATATTAAAGTGTATGTACACTAATGGCCAAAAATATAGGTACATGCAATATTTTGGTTGCAAATAAGCAGATTATAATAAGTTAAGATATTCCTTTAATGTCTACAATTCATATTATGAGAAAAAAAAAGCATTCAAGACGTTTCGCAAAAATGTAACATCATAATTAGCATTTTACTTCAATCATTTTTGCTCATATTTTCATTTTTTATTAAGCATTCTTCCGAATTCGTACATTCACTTAATATTTTAGTCCTAGAATCGCCAAATTGGGTAAAATAAAATATCTTTTCGTGCCATACTTTTCAAAAGTGTATACTATATATATAATTCACAATTGCTATAGTAAAAAGTGTATTTATTTTGCTGACCACAATCGTATTTTTTCCCATATATAGCTATGTCTAACAGCGTGCGTGCGACTCTTCCGTCGGCATTTGCAAATTTTTGTAGTTGCCATAAATTATACGACTGGGAATTGCTTTTCTATAAAACGTGCGCATATTAAATAAATGTCAAAAATTGTCCCATTGCCTCTCACACAAACACATCCATTCGCACACAAACACACACACATTCGCGTACGCGTACGCGACACAAAGCCGAGTGCAAACTGAAATTATGCGTGAGGAATTTGTTGCTGGCGGGTGTCCCAAAATTAAATTACGCGTAACATCATTGCGGGTTCCCTTTTTGGGTATTAATGAGCTTTGCGCTGTTTGATGGATCTCAGAGATTGTCTGTGTGCATGTGTGTGTGCTTGTATGCTGCCCACAGCTGCCAGGTGAACAGTCTAGCTATAGCTGTCGGTTAAATCGCTGTCAATCATCAATCACCTTAGAATTGACAACTGCTTAGGCGCGTACATTCAATATATTAAATCAATAAGTTATCCGAGATTAATAAATCGCATTATGCTAAATTCTTCTATAATGGAACGATAACTAAAATAAATAAATATTAAAATATTTATTCAATTTTCTAAAACAGTACAGACGAAATATAACTTATTACTGTTTCATGTTGCAATTATTTAAAGCCTAGCTTCACAAAAGCTTCTTTTGTAGCTCATATTCATTTTTTAAACGGTATCGAAGCTCTAAAAATAGTTCGGAAAGCACTTCAAAACTCCAATCATGCATATTTCCATAAAGTACATCAAATACTGAATTGCAGGCTCTGACAATGTCTGCGGTCAGACAACACTCGTTAGGCCATCAAGCAATCACCTCAGGCAGTTGGAATTCTGAGCTCTAACCACAGTCAATTGTGGGATATGTTTTAGAGTTTGCAACAGCACCGTACCCCGTCTTCGTTCCCGACGTTCTATACAATCACCCGTCTGCGTCCTTGCAACGACATCAATTGGCAGTTTAAATGCAAAAGATGAGGCCGCCATGAAATCGCAGCTAGACAAACGAATGGACGGACGAGGACTACAGTTAGAAGTAAAACTGGGAGCAGAGCTCATCGCCGTTTCAACCATCATTATTTCATTGTTGTTGTTGCTGTTATTGTTGTTGCTCTTGCTGCTGCTGTCAACGTCATCGTAGTTGTCGGTGCCGTTGTCGTCAATTTAGCATTAATATTCCCACTCACGTTCTTGGTTGTGATTATGCGACTACGACTACGACGGTTACAATTGCGGCTTGGGTCAGGGTGTGACGGGTTTTTAGAGCTGAGAAGTTGAAGGCTTGCTCCAGAAAGAGAGCGGTAGATGGGTCCTTGGACTGCTTTGGGGACTGGCGTGCGGCTTGGTTTCGTTTTTTGGCTTGCTTTGCGTGCCGTTGGCGTGACAGTACAAGAGGCAGCATTTTGTTGACATTTGTTGTTATTTAAGGAATCGAAGAAGGAGTCAAGTAATTGCAGCAACAACAACAACACCAGACAATTTAATATTGTGTTAATGACTTTGTCAATAGTCATTGTGTTACAACATTTAAAACTACACTTTGGAGCTGCCTACACTTGTTCTATATATGTCACACATAATTGACTTTGTGCCTAACCTAAAACCTAATTCCATTCTTTTTGCAGTTAGCACTGTGGCCGTAGAGGCCGTGCTAGGACGCACCGCATCCTTGCCTTGTGACATTGAGCCAGAGGCAAAGGACGATCGTGTCTATATGGTACTTTGGTTCCGTGAAAGCGCTGGTAAACCACTTTACAGGTAAGTGCAGCTGCAAATTATATTTACGGAAGCTTTCTATTGCGAAAATATGACAAAGGACTCGAAGTAAAGAGTGGAGTGATTATGAATACATTACCAGCAGATACCCACTAGCCAGCGGCATTTTGTTAGTAGCAAATCCAATCTTTTGTGCATAAACTTCCTTCTGACTGAGAAAATAAAATTTAAAATTATGTATTCATCTAATAACAGCTCCCATCTAACTTTGAATAAAATAAGTTTTTACTTTTAAGTTTTTCATGGCTGTAAAATAACTTTGCTCAATTAGGTGTGACTTACACGGTATTATGTGACCGCTTCATACAGACATTAATAATTTATAATTTTATAATACTCATTTTTAATGAACACAGGGTATAAAAGACACAGTTTTAATTCAATTTTCAGCTGTTGCTTGACAAAATGGTCCCACATACACAGTTTGCTGCTGTGAATTGTAAAGTATACAGGTGTGTGCTTGTGAGTGTGATGGCATCTGAGTGTGTGTATGTGTGGCAAGCCTTTGCAAGTTCCTCCTTTAAGTGGCAGTCACTTAACGTACGGGCTAGCTTTTGATTTATGTTTAGGACCTGGCCCACTGTTCAGCACGACATGCGAAATGGCCCCAGTTCATAATTTTCAAATAATTTATTATTTTAATAACATCATCAATATCAACTCAACTCGAGTCTCGGCTCTAAAGAAAACTGATGTGCCTAGGCCAATAGCGGCAGTGGGTCAAAAACAAAAGCGAGGCGAGGCCAAACGCTGCGACATGGACTCATATATTAGCCGCAGGGCCAAAAGCAAAGGCAAAGGACATCAATGGCAGCCAGGCCAGCAAAATAATATCAGCCAAAGTGAAAACTGTTTTGGCGGCAACTTTGATTATTTTAGGGCATGAGGTGGGACGTCTTATGGGGGAACGAATAGGGGTGTGCTGAGGTGTGGTGTGTGTCCCTGTGCTGCTGCTACTGCTGTTATTTATAGAGCTGGCGAACGCTGTGAGCGTGTGCTTAGGTTTAATATGTTGCACATTATAAGCAGACATCGATATCCTTTAGCCTTGTCAATTTTGCTTACATGTGTGCTTCCTTCTTCAATATGTTGCCAGCACATAGGCCAGAGGTTAAGGGGCCATAGCGACTATAACAAGGGACAGGACTTTGAACGCACGTGTATATCAAGGACAAGCGCGAGCTGTTCACGAGCTGTTGCTACTTCTCCTGCTGTTCCAACTTATCCATGGTCTAAGCATTGGTGTTGTTGTTTTTGATGCTTCGTGCACTCAATTGGAAGCAATAAATTTCACTACTGCACAGACAATGGGACAACATCAATAAGAACGGGAGAGAGAAAAAGACAGAAAACAAGAGGTGGAGAAAAATATTTGCCAAAATCTAGGAAAATGTCGAAAACAATAATGTTGCAAAAATTTCCGACTTTATAACCAAAATATCCGAAAGTGATTCGCATTCGATTTCCCTTCCTTGAAAACGGGCAGCGAGAAAAAATACAGCCAAATAAATAACAGACAGTAAACAAGCAACAGCGCCAACAACAGGACTAACCTAAGACGAGGGAAGAGGTGGATTTCGATGAGGGCGTGGACTGCTGCTCTTCGGCATAAAATTGCCAGCGCTGCGTGAAATCGAAGGCAACTTAAGTTAAAAAGAAACGAATTCCAAAAGCTACGACCAAAAAATCGCCAAAAATTGAAAGCCTGCAAGCAGGCGAGCCTCTATATGTTGGTGTCGCCTGTATCAGTGTGCGTTTGGTTGTGTGCGCCAGCTCGTGTGTGTGCTTTCCGTTTGCCACATTTTGTAAGGATGTCACAGCTTGCAATCCAGAACCAAGCCCGAGCCTTACCTAGAGCTCTGTCTAGGGTGCTCTCTGCATTTGACAGCTTCACACCAACGCCAACGCCAACAACAACAACAACAACGAAAGCTATCCCAACCCCGCCGGGCCGAAAAGAAAAATATTAAAAATTATAATGTTAAAATTTGCTTTGTTGTCTGGACCAGCTGAGCTGAGGATTTTTTATAAGGTTAGTCAACGTTTTATTCCATGCCTTCTATACCCTGGAACCACTGAAACTATGCAAAAAGGGTATAAGGCTTTTGTGATGATGTATTCAACAACCAGCAGAAATTGTACATTCCATTATTAATAGAAGCCATTTAATTAATACATTTTTAAATATGGTAGCGTTCATATTACCAGATTTGAACCGGATAAATTCACATTCCTTGAAAGTTTTAAGGTATAACAAATTTCCACAGAGTATCTCTTAGTGGGGTATATTCTCTTTAACAGCCTCCTTACTCAGTCCTTCCCGTGTTTAGACCGCACCTTTTCTGGGATTTGTTTCCGACGCGTTTCGACCCTTAAAATGCGATTTCCATCGAATTGTTTTTTATACATTTAACTGTTATGGATTGTATGCGATTGAGTTTCGTATTGCCCTTCGACATTCGTCCGACAAGAGGTCAAGCAGCATTATTAAAATTAACATTTGGCATTTGGTGGGCGTGATAGGCAGCTGTAGCTGGCATTTAGTTGCTTTCATGTCATATTCAATATTGCAAGTCACCAATGGGTAAAAAACGAAGTCAATAACAGCAAAGCCGGAATAATAAACAAAGAACACAGTGCAAAGACAATGTTGACCAGAGCTCTGTTGGCCTCGTTGCCATCCATAAAAATAACTGTATTGAGTATAGCCGCAATCAAGGTTAATTGATTTTTAAAGCCAGGTCAGTTGCCACGGTGCCAACTGAAAGGGAGCTGGTGGGAATTAAGGCTTAAATAATGAAATTTGCTGCACTGCAAAACGGCAGCTGTGCGTGTTGGCCCAAACGGCTGTTGTGGCTGTCAAAAAGCAGCAATAATCCATGTTACGGCCCACGCTAACTGCCATAATCGTCAGCGCTGACCACTACCCCATATATAAAAATATACACGCATATACTCATATAGCAAGTAAGTGTTATCACACACAGCCGATATTATGATACTCTGTTTTAATTTAACATTTACCATTTTAAATATCGCGTATTCTTCTGGCTTTTCGATTTTGTGAGTCTAGATCTAAAGTTATGGAAGTTATAGTGTTATCGGATTACAATTTGTCATACATATATATCATATTAGTTATTTTAGGTGGTAAATGTTATTTATTATATTTTGAATGATTGCTATCATTCGCACAAACGGACAATGCAATAAAACTAATGGACTCTGCCATCACTTCAAGAACAGAGTACACTTATATAGTACACATTCAGACGGTGTGGCAATCAAAAGTGCATTCACTCCAGTTTCGCCGAGTGTATTATGCACTTGGCGCTCTACTTGAGAATCTGCGGACCACAAAAGTAATAAACCACGAAATGGTATTCAAAATGGCTGGCAATAAAATCCACCAACAGCAGCAGCCCGCAGGACTCTCCAAGTTGGCCAAAAGTCGAGCCAATGGCAATTAACTCGAGTGCATTTTCGGGGGCTTTACGAGCGGCAGCAGCAACAGCCCACCACAGCCGGCGGCAATTGCAACTGTGCCACACTTGGCGCAAATTCCAGTTAGATGGGTTATTTAAAACTGTAATTAAGTCGGAGCATGTGTGTGCGTGCATGTGTGGCTGTGGGTGAGCAACGGAAATGTACGAAGCGCATGAAAATCGATTTTTCGCCACTAAACTTTGACTCGGCATTAATGCATTTCATCTATTGCTATTGCGGATACCAAATGCTTACGAACTTCTATTCAGATTTCCTAATGGACTTCTGTGGTCCCAGCAAACGATGCTCAATTGTCCCCTTTTTTATTTTATTCTATTGCATCTTCAATTGAGAGATTGAGCTATTGGCACGATTCTTAATGATCTGATTCTATCGGTTAAATATTTTCTTCTATGATAATCATTGTTTGATGGTGCCGTCTAGTCATACTTTAATGGATTCATCAAACCTTAAACAGAGAAACTGGACTGAAAGAAAGGAGAAGGCTAGGTCCCACAACGACTTCGCTATTAGCTCTACAGATTCGGTTGGGCGGATATTTGTAACAAGTTGTAGGCTCTATGAAATTATAAAAATTAAAAAGAAAATAACTTAGCTTAACAAAACTGTTCCAACTGAAAAGCTTTACGGCCATATGAATTCATTTCTTTGGATCACACAAAACTTTGGCGAAATTCAACAATCAGCAACAACAATAATAACAGAAACGCAGAAAAAATGGGCAACCTAGCAAGATAAAAGTTTTATTTTGAATTTATTGCCGAATTTATTGGCCAACACTGCATAAATTTGAACTTGGCCATCACAGAGGACTTTACGTTTTATATGTGTGTGTGTATATTTTTTATTCTTTGCTTTCATATATTCATATGCTACAAATTATATAGTAAAAGCAAAGAAGAAGAGTCAGCGAAAAGTAAACAAAACAAAAAACACCAGCGGCAACAATGTATGGAATGATGCCAACAAATGTCAACACTGCGAATGGGGAGAGGGGTGCGTGTGATGGTGGTATGGGGGAAGATTCGGGAAAAACTGTTGTTGGCAATAAGAAAAGAAATTTACAGATATTACACAGCATGGCTCCATAATAATACCAATACACATGGAAGAACGAACAAAAAAACAAAAGGGCCAGTAAAATCATTTGCATACGTATGTGTGTGTGTGCTACGGTGCGTATGTGTGAACATATATATGTGCATTGTGTATTGTGTATGAGGGCGTGAACAGCTCTTTTTTCATTCATATTTCCCGGCGCGTTTTGCGTTTGTTTTTTTAGGTTCCATCTTACTTTTCTGTTGAGCAAACCAATTTAAAATTTGTTGCCAGTTTTGCCGAATTCCATTGCATACTTTTTGGCGCATTAGTTATAGAAACTTTGTCTCTCTCTAGCTTTGTCTTACAATATGTATCTATAAATTTAATACGGGCTGCCAGACATAAGGCTAAGCAATGGCCACCTACCTTATATTGCATTAGTTTTGTCAGTTACAGCCACCACAAGCATATTCCCCTATTAGCTGAGGTCCTTTGTACGCCCTTATAGTTTACCGACTTTTGTCTGGCGCTGCATAATTGAAGTCAACAGTTTTTCTATTTGTATTTTTGTGTTTGGCCCTATCCAATTGGTAGATGGGGTATATGTGTTTAAACTGTCAAAAAATGTCATCAGCCAGACGAAGCGGCCAGGATATGGGACTGGGACACGCTCTGACACATATTGTCATAAAATTATTCAACGGTTATTGTCAGTGTCATCAACTCACACGGATACAGTACAATACAAGCACACACACACACATTAAGTTAAAAGTTTTTGGACCCTTATTTTGTTGCGTTTCCTTGTCCCCTTGCAGCCCTTTTTTTCATTTTTTTGAATAGCGTTTCGTAAGCGTTGCAAAATAAAAAGGCAAAAACATTAAATGGCAATATGAGAAGACCCTTTACACATATACACACATATATATATATATATATATATACATATTGGATTAAGGTAGGGAGCCTGGCTAACAGCATATGCGTTTGGAAATTGGGCGTTGCCAAAAAACGTAATTACCAAGCCATGTCCAGAAGGTCTTCGAGGGATTTGCGCGCTCGTTTTGTTTAAATAACGTGGCTCATTCATTCGAGCAGAAGATAAAGTGCTACCAATTAACGCAAAATAAATAAAACTCAACTAATTGTTGGCAAAACCAAAAAGATTGTGAGAGAGGGGAGCCGAGTTGCAGACAAAGCAAATGAACGAGCATCAGTCTGAGCCGAGGTTGGACCCTAGGCAAACTCTTCAAAATGGACAGACGCGCAAACGTCCGCCCACTCGGCCACTTGGCCACAACCGACGACAGTCAACATTTCTGCAACTGCCACAATGTTGTCGTGTCTACGTTTTTCCTGCTGGCTTGGCGCTTGGCCCACTTCTATTTTCCGTTTTCCTTTGCCCGCCATTTTCTTTACAATTTTTACTGCTCGAGCATTTTGGCAGAACGTTTTCTTCTTCTTTTTCGGTTTTTTTTTTTGTGCTCATTGTGCAAACTTGGCATTATTGTTTCCTAAGGCCAACAACGAAGAAAACAGAACGTCAACAGCGCCTAGGCAGGGTCATGCTCCGTCAGGATGAGGGCAGAGGCGGACAGAATAGCCTGCTGGGCCGTTTCTTCACTGGGCAATCCGCACCTTGCTTATCGCTGCTGTTGTTCCCTTTTGTTGACTAGTCGGCGTTGCTCTATTGTTTGCGTATATGCCAAATTAAAATACGCTACGACAACTGAGCCCCAATCGCAGCGTTTAAAACTACTTTGGATACTCTACAAACTTTAATTTACATAAATGGGTAACATATCGTTGTAGCAGTGCATGTATTGCGATTGAAAGCATTTAAACGCGTTTCACGAATGTTCTTAGTATCTAAAATTAACTTTAGGACTTTGCAATATGCTTGCTTTTTTAGGTATGCAAGATTTTATTCTCTTTATTATTTTCTAACATTTTACTACACCTTTTAATATACTTATCTCTTTGACTCTATATCTATTAAAATAATTCTTTTTTATATACTAAGCTTGATTCATCATTTTAATAACATATTAAGATCATCAAATGAATAGAAATACAGCAGAAACTTATAAATACCATTTAAATTCAATGGAAGGTCATCTGATAATCGTTATGTTTGAAATTTTTCTTCAGCAGTAAAGTGCGTAAATCGTCTTTTGTTTGCATATTCGCGCATATATATTTAATTTAACTAATTAAGGAACGTGCTTTGGACCAGAAAGCGGCTTAAGCCCGGGCTTTGGGGGGTGTAATTTATGCGCCGCATGGGTTACTGCACTTCAACAATAATTAGAAATGTCTGCCTGGTCAACACATGACGCGGTCCCAGCATAAGGTGTTGCCAAAGATGTGGCTTAAAGGGGATGGGTGAGCGGCAGGGTTGCTTGGAAGGGGGGAAAAGAGGACTTGTGATAAGCATAAGAAATATGAGCACCGGATATAAATTGTGTCAGCGGCAAAATGATAAAAAACCACTTAAAGGCGCAAACAATACTATGCTGGCTGGCTGGCTGGCTGGCAGCCGGGCAACCGGCACAATGACAAACCGCTCGACTAACCGCAAGCCCAGCTAAACCAAGAGGGCAACAATAGCAACAACAACAGCAACATAAATGGCGACAACAACGGAAACAACAAAAGGACATACAACTTGTGCTGTCTGTGTGTGCCGGGTCCTGTCTTTGCTTTTGCCAAGTCATTTGCGGCACTCGGTCCTGTCTGAGCGGTTGGGCGGTTGGGTGGTTTGGTGGTTGGGTGGTGCTTGGAGCTGCTTCTCAACCGCTCGGACGAACATTAACAAATACAATAAAAAAAAGAAGAAAGCGTTAAAGATAGCACGTCAGGCTTTTTAATGCGCAAAATTGCAAACGTTTGCCGCAGCTCGAGCTGCGAAAATAATGCGAAACGGAAGAAATTAGTTGCGTGCAAATTTATGCTCAAAGGTTTCGGTCAGCCTGCTCCACAGGAAAAGGGTCATTTTGTAGACGCGTGAAATTTCAGACAACACCCCGCCCGACACCCCTAAAAGCCGCAGCGACTTTTAAACATTTTCTAACGATCCGTTTTATTGGCCTAGCACTGCGACAAGGCGGTGGGTAGAGATGGTTTGTTACCCTATCAGCGAATGCCGCAGTTACAAAACGTTTAAGTTGAAAAATGTGTAAACTGAGCAAACATCTTTATTATGGAGTTGGCCTTAAAATAGTAATCAATTTAAATAAAGCACTTTTTCTATAAATTTGTTAATAAATTTATATCAGTTTATTCTACCGTGTTAAAATTGAATAAAGAAAACAATTCATTATTCATATTCAGATGAATATAAATAGAAATCATCACCAATTAAAACATATTGTTATCTTATGTAGAGTATTACAAAAAATAAAATAAAAACAAAAACAAAAATACCTCATCATTTCCATTACCAACAATCATATTATAACCATTATAACCAAGATATACATTTTTGATCAGCATAAAAAGTGTTCAACTTTGTGGAAAAAGAAGACATTAAACATATAAAGCACCAGTCTTGATACATTTGTACCAATTCCGACGGTCGTTGTGATAACGTAAGCGCTTATAGGCAGTTATGTTCACCCTAAAAACAACAAAAGCATTTAAATTAATGACTTCTACATTGAAATGAATATAATACACATACTTACATATATATACGAATATGCCTATACAATTATTCTTAAAATTATCTCATTTTTCTTTTTACCTTTACTTTTCTGTTGCTTTCTGCAGCTTCGATGTGCGTGGTCGGCCGTTCGAAAAGGCACTCTACTGGTCAGATACCAACTCATTTGGACCACGTGCCTACTTTGTTACCGGACAGCAGCCGGCGAAATTATCTGTGGAAAACATACAGCTGGATGATGAGGGCGTAAGTACTACCCATCGTATTCCATCCCATATAAAATCTTCTTATTACCCTCGTTCACAATGTGAAAAGAGTGTGTCAATGTTTGTGCACCGAAAAGTACGTTTACATATATATATGTGATTTCCTCTATGTATATATATACTATATATATATATATATATATACATATATATATATATATATATATATATATATATATATATATATAAACGTATATCTCAATATAATGTATACCAACATAAATCTGTATATATAGATGAATGTTGTATTGATGGTGTATGCCGTAGAAAATTATAAGTTGCCACTTATTCTTCTTTCTAAAATCTGTTAAATTAAAACTTGAAATATTTACAAACCTTAAAGACATAACTTTATACGCTCGGTGTATTTTGCTGTGAACGAGTATTTCGCAGACAGTTATATCCGGTAGCATCATTGACACTTGCCTTTTTGTCGTCTATATATTACATTTTGTATTGTTTTTGGCTTTGGTCAACAGGTTTATCGCTGTCGCGTGGACTTTCAGAACTCACCAACACGAAATCATAGAATTAACTTAACGGTTATTGGTAAGCTATCAGCCAACAGCGAATGCAATATACTACGGATGCGTTAAAGAGCAGCACCTACAATTTTGTCCCCCTCTTTCCACAGTTCCTCCGCATCAAATACTCGTGTACGATGCCTCCGGCCGAGATGTTGCTGGAGCTGTGGGTCCATTGCTCGAGGGCGATAATATTGTGTTGACATGTGAAGTGCGTGGCGGTAAGTAAATCATGATAAACGACACAGACGCGACAAACGCACACACAGAGTGACAATGTGGCTCCACACACCCACATGCACACGCAGCTACTTAAATGTAGCACTCAGACAAAAGGCTATCAAGCAAGGACGACAAGCGATCCCACACGCAACATTGCCCCATGTTGCCTGGCCGTGAGTCTATTTAAAGAATTAAAGATGTGGCACAGCTGATAGGCGCGCACACGCTGGCCCTGGCCTAAAGCCGAGGTTGTGGCTACGACTGAGACGTAGTCGAAGCAAAGCCTAAGTCGTCGTAAATAATAAAAATAAATGTATGTCAGTGCCTGTTTTGACAGTGTCGACGATTCCGAGCTAGCTAGACACCCTGCCGGCCAGGACCTTAACGTCTGCTGTGGTTGCGACTGCTGCTGATGTTGCGGCTGCTGCTGCGGCTGTCATTGTCACTTTACTTTGAAAAATGCAACAATTTCTAGCGTCTGGCTTCTGTCGCAGCGTCGGTCCTGCGTATGACCTGTAGGCATATGCGGCATCGTAAATCTTTAAAAAGGTCCCCAAGGTGAAAAGGCTCCGCGTCCAACTTTTCAATTTTTTTTTAAACTTTTTTACACTGTTTGTGGACAAGTGTGAAAAATTTGAAGAAGTTGCACGCTTTGCTAAAGCTTCCCGCAATGCTCCAGTTGAAGCTTTGCCGCTTGGATGGCAAGGACTCGGTGACTGCCCTGACACGACCATTATAAATCATTAACTTTCTGACAACAATATTTTCGTGCGACCAGACTAACTGCAGACTAAACGTACGCGGACTCTAAAAGATTATTGGCCACAAAGCAGATGCAAACCCTGCCTGGGTCCCATTTCATGCAAAGCTAATGAAGATCGTGTTTAGTTTGCTGTAATTCAATCAATTTACTATTTTATCAACTGACATTGCGCATACGCCCTATATGCTTGAAATGATTTGACTATTGGGCTTGCTTTAATGATTGCTTGAAAATTACACTTAGAGAAAATATTATATTTTATTAATAACGCTTTTAAGCAAATTCCTTCGTAGTGGATTTTATTATTTTACCGGTTTTCAGCTCTTTACTATTATGGAACTATTTTTCCATGTTAGAAGTTAATGTAATAGATAGCTTTTTTCAAAATGGAAAAGGTGTACTGAATGTGCGAAAGCAAGATGTGGCCTAAGTATAATATCCATTTTTTAACACAAAAAATGTATTAATAAATTAATAGAAATAAATACATATATATACATATGTCTGTTCGATTTGCAGATATTGCCTAGTGTTTAAATTTTAAGCATGCTTGCTTTACTATTTATAGTTTTTCCTTAGTGTAACCTCAATTCCCCACAGTGAACTATTCAAATAATTCGCTTCGGCTTCATGCAACTGAATGTCACACACTGTGAGCTTCTGCTGCTTCCTTCGCTGCCGATGCTTCTTACGTGTGGCACTGTGCATGTAAAGGATTTTGCTTCAACATTGGTATTTGCTGCCACGATGTTTGTTTTGGTTTTGGCAATGCGTCACGTACTCAAACGCGCCAGCTGCTTTGATTAGCCGCATTGTAAAGGGGCGTTGAGAAGTACTCCTTGCAGCAAAGACTCTCCTACTTCTTTGAAGACATTTGCTACTTTGACACCTGCTGGGCGACGCCTCAACGTTGGCTGGCTGGCTGCGCCGACACGACTGTGATTTGTATGCAACATTTTGTTGCCAGCCAGACGCAGCTGGCAGCCAGAAAATGCATATTTCATTTTCCACTTGCCACCAACCACCGTTGAGCGCTTCGCCAAATTAACTAATATTAGCTTCTAGGTGCCACATGCTGACATAGCAAAAGCTGTGAAGGGACTGTGAAGTGGGGATTGGGGTATTCGTAGAGTCGGGTTTAAGCGCATGCAAATCTTGGTGCGGTTTTTATGACTGGCACACTAATCATAGCCCAGCTGGGCGCACCATAAACGGCAAATGCCAAATTGCTTTATCAACTTTATTAACTTCGACTAATAGCAATTAATACCAGCAATAAAAAGCTAATCTAAGCGCACACATAAAAACCCGATCTCCAGCAATTTTATGGCCAGACAGCTATGCATAATTTTTGGTGGTGCGTCCAGCTGAGCCACCAAAACCATCCACCATCCAACCAACCAATTGTCGACAACCTTAAGTATGGCTTAGCAGGGCGCTGTCTTCATTACTGATGGGATTACCAGAGGCGGGGCGGTGGTTATTTGGTCACATACATGTGAGAGCGTATAATGCGAGCAGCTAAATGCCACAAGGCAACTGTTATTTGTCTATTATCCCTGCATACTTTTCATGCCACATTCATGGCCATTGTGTGTGTCGTGTCTTGACTTAGCTTATTGTCGCCAATGTCCTCGCTCCGTATCCTTTGCAATCAGCAAACATTTGGGCACCAAATTCCCCCACACACACTCAACAATCAGCTACTTGCTGCCACTTGCTACTTGGGAGCTCTGTCCCCACGCCTTTCGCACAATCCACTCATTCAATCCTCTCTTGTATGCTTGTTGCTATTGTTGCTCATTTCCGCCACATTCACTTGGCGGCCTTAATGGCCAAGCTGCAGTCAGCAACAACTCCAACTCCCCATTCTCCTCCCTTGGTCAGCATTCTTCGCATCAGTAGAGGCAACGATTTGAGGCACTTAAGCGGATTAAAAATATTTTGTGCATTTGATATGTTACCAGCAGATGAAATGTTTCTATTGAAGCCCCCTTAAGACTTTAGTGAAAAAAAGGTTGGAGAGTTTCGATTACTTTTTCCAATGAAAGAGAGGGTAAAATTAAAGAACACAGATAGATTGCTAGCTAACATACAAGGATTGTGCAAGCATTCCATTCATGTATATACCAATTAAAGTTTATTTAATACAAAAGAAGCAATTTTCAGAAGCAAGCACAACACGTAAATCGTAAAATTTTGTAATAAATATAGTTTCTACTAATAGCACTTATAAGCTTAAAAGCATAGAATGCTTAAATTGAATGAAAACCATTAATTAAAATGGAAAAAAAGGGATGAACCTCGAATTACAAATGTTTAATAATACTAACAATTTTAAGAGATAAACAATAAAGGTTTTTAAATTAAAAATAATAAGAAAGAAAAAATTCATCTGAATTTACAAGCTAAAAAATATAAATACATAAATATGTAGCCATTATTAATTGAAACTTGGTATTTTTATTAAATATATATCGAAATCATTTATGCACATTTTTTTTACGTATATACTTGGAGTTTTTTATATCCGTATTTCGAATAGCAATGTGCCCGTTGAGTTTTTTTTACTTATTTTAAATTCAGACTTTGGCGTTTGTCTATCCAAAGTTTTGGGGTTGATGGGGTCAGCACTGTACAGCTGAGGATGGGAGCTACAACTTTCGTAGTTAAGCTGGCTAAGCCTTTTTTAAAAGCCTGGGGTACATACTGCTAAATGCGCATTATCATTAAAATGTGTAAAGTTCTTAACGGTCATAAATTTCCAAATGCAGCTCCACTGCTGCCTAATAAGTTAGTTGCGAGTTAATAATGCAGAAGGCTAAACTTTGTTTCCAGCAAACAAATCAAAAATAAAAATTTGATATTTCCATTAAATATTCATTTACGGAACGAAGGGGTGTCCGCGTATGTGTGAATGTGTCCGTGTGAGGCTAGTCTCTAGATTTGCGTGTGTGCAATTTGCATAATTTTGCGTTCATTTCGTATCCATAGGACGTCCAGAGCCAACTGTCACATGGCTGAATGGCACCAGGACACTGGAGTCTGGCAGCGGCATTTCCATGGGACGTCATGTAACTGTTAATCGACTGGAGGTGCCACAAATAACGCGTGCGGCACTCAACAACACCTATCGTTGTCAGGCGTCGAACACGAAGCTTGTTGCACCTGTGGAGCGAAGCATACGCATTGAGATGTTATGTAAGTGCAACACCTAAATGCAAATTAATAACTGCATATTCACTTTTATACCTAACTGTACTTGCAGTGAAGCCCACATCGGTCAATTTGACCAACAAGTTGAAGGTATTCTCATCGAGCTCAGTGTATAATCTCACATGCATTGTGGCCGGTTCGGTGCCGGATACGGAAATCAGATGGACACAAAATAATCGACCCTTCAAACGTGGCACGGTAAGCCGATTGCAACTTGATCCAACAACAAAAGCTCAACTGTCATATATGTGACTAGCCAGTGACATTTTGATATCTTGCACTTGTACTCTTGCCCACATTCTAATCGATTTCACTCGACTTCACGCGAATATCTCCTTTACGTAGCTGTCAACGAGCCAGGGCAATGGACGCGTCCTTTCCACCTTGTCATTCTACCCACAACCTGAAGACGATGGCACTCTGCTCAAATGTGAGGGCTCCAATCCTCGATTACAAAACTCAGCCATCGAGGACTCACTCATGCTGAATGTCATGTGTAAGTGGAATAAGTATCTATAGATTCGGACTGGGGGATAGCCTCTTTTAATTTTTATAAATATAGCTGACTCTGCACAAATCAAAGCAGCCGTCGGAAATAAGTCTAAATTATGTAGCATTATTTGCCCAGTTGCTGCTCATATGTCAATATTTACGCTCTCGACTTTTAGCGAGGCCATAAAAAATGCCAGACAAACACCCCGTCCCCAAACAGAATGCCATAAATTTTACTTTCTATGATTATCAATTTCTACAATTCAAAGACATAAAACAACATAGCCTATTCCGACGTCCCACAGTTTTGAGCCAAAGGTCACAGGGTTTTTGTTCAGTTTGTGTAACCATAAAAATGAAATAAAAGAAAAATTTGTCTCTTACCAAAGTTCTCAAGATGGGGCTTCTAGTTTGCCAGCATTTGCAATTTTTGTCACTTAGTTTCGCTTTTCTTCTTATTTGCGAGCGAGCAAAGATGATCATAAATTTATTGAATTTTAAAGTCGACCGTGCGGGCCAGCTAAATATATACACTACCCGCATAAATATGCAAAGCCAACTGATAAATAAAAAATAACAGTGAGCGTTGGTTACAAGTAACAAGAAACCTCGAAAATTTGCCTGTAGCGAAAAGAGATTGAAATGCTACTTGGGTTCTAATAGAACGAATAAAGTGTTATCATTTCTTAATAATGTAAAATATTTTCAACTGAAACATTTTGTTATGCAACAATTTAAACAAGATTTAACTTTGATGAGGAATTACACTAATATTCAACTTTTACTCAAATAAGTGTATATACCCTAACCGTATAATACATATCATAGTTAGAGTATCAGCTAGTCCCGGCAAAAGTTTATAGTGAAAGTGTTAGATTTGAGCACTTAAAAGTGTACCATACGTCTTAAATTTATGAACACACTATACCCAAATATTACCCTCACCATTGAATCCACCTTCGATAAATAATCATTATGCTGTAAAAATAAAATTGCACTAAATTTTTTTATGTAATCCATCATCGGTATTTCTGATGCCACACCCATACACCTACGCACACAAACACACAGCTGAGAGTAACGGCAAAAATTTTAATTTAAAAATGTTGTCATACCCATTGGTCGAGGCCGCATTCGGGGTCTACCCGGCTTATAAAGCGGTTTAGCCGACGCGCTGTTAACTTTTATGGTCGTCTCTTGGCGCAGCGTGGCTCATGCAATTCCTCATTTTATTATGCTATAATATTTTTCGATTTTATATTTTATATCACGGTGACTTGCGCTATAAAAATCCCACGCCGAACACATTTTAATTTGCAGTCTGCGACAAAAACAAAAATAAGAAACACAATTTGCAAAAACAAAAATTGCAATTAAAATATGCGTTAATTGCGGAATTTATAAATATTTGATATTACAGATCCGCCACAGGTCACCCTATCCCTCGGCTCCACTCTGCGTCCAGATGATATAAAGGAGGGGGATGATGTATATTTCGAGTGTCACATCAAGGCGAATCCCAAGGAGCATCGCATAACCTGGTCCCACGATGTAAGTTTTGACACAAATACAAAATCTAGCAAAGCTGCTAAATAAATTGAGTCCTTTACAGGGCCTACCAGTTTCACAGAATGTATCCTGGGGCATTATCATCTCCACCCGCAGCCTTGTGCTTCAGCGTGTAGGTCGCGTCCATTCCGGCTACTATTCCTGCTCAGCAGCTAACGATCGTGGCGAAACCCAGAGTGCACAGGTCAACCTTCGGATAAGATGTGAGTATATCTATCTACATATATATGAGGCTCCCATTTTTGTGGTAGCTGAACAAATTGCGTATAGCGATAAAGAAAGATATTCCAATCTAATTAAAATACCTAGAAATTTTGATTGTTTAGTTTAATTTGTATTGACAAAGAATAGTAGTACTAATTAAATGAAAAACAAACGAGCATAAAATAAGTATATAACAATGAAAATTCAGTCTTCTTAGTTTGCTTTGTACATGTCCACCAAAAACAATGGAATTTGAACTACAATAGAAAAAAAATGAGCTCATAATTTTGTTTTCTATGCTTCAAAGCCACTTGACTTCATTAACACAAGGTATTTTCTTGTTGTACAACAAATATTCAACGAAAATTTGGAAATTCAAACACTTTATTGTGTGTATGAAAATTATATTGAAAATAATGCTGACAGTTGGTGTCAGTCGAGCGGAGCATTAAAAATACATGTGCGTAAATTTATGCACAAATAGAGAACAAATAGACAGAGCCACTGCTCAACCTCTGACTGTCTGGTGCGGTGGTACTATCGCCCACTTGATAAGCTCTGTGAAGCGGATCCGATATGCGGCAGTTCACATCATAAAATCACAAAAACTCTCCGCCGGCTGACAAATAGAACAACAACGAATATTGCAACACAACAACAATCCAACAACAATAAATACAAAATGTTTTGTGCAGAAAGCCAAAATATGAACAACATATTTATTTATGTATGTGTATGCAAACATTTTTGCGTTCGTATCTAACGTCTGTTCATTTCTACCTTTACACATATAACAAAAATTTGACAAATTTTTACTTTTCGAAAACAACCAAACTTGTCAAAATGTGGTTATTTTCATTTTAGCAAGCAATGTGTCATAATTAAATTCTCTTTATAAAAGCATTTACAAACTAAACTAAGAAAAACTTAGAACAAGAGGAAGCAAAAATAATAGAAGTTAAAAGTTGTGAAAAGGCATACAAATACGAGTATAAAAACGATAAACGCACCTAAAATAGTTTCTATATTTTTAACTACGTTTTGTATGTAGCAATAATATTTGTATGTATAATATTTATTTATTAATAACATTATATTATTATCATTACATTATAAGTACACATTACACAAAACTGTTATGGTTCAAGGCACTCGGTTCTTTAGAATCGATAAACTAAAATACGAATTCTTATACCCATTGTTAACTACACCAATATAATAATTTACTTAGACAACTTCTAGACCATGACTACTCATTTATTATTAATACGATAACTGATTAGAAAATAGACTCATATAATTAATAATTGATTTGAGCAATATTTTAAATTAACAACTACTTAATCTGCACATCGCTTGTTTTTCAATCGGCTGCATCAGCAATTTATTGACTTTAATGTCGCACAACTGGAGCTACATATCATAATTAACTGGTTTAAATTTGCTGTTGACACTCGTTAGCAAATACACATGTACTTATGTAATTAACATGGACCCACACACACTCACAGTCAGAAAGAGAGAGAGAGAGAGAGAGAGAGAGAGAGAAAAATGGCATTTAACAAAGAGCTATACAAATTCATTGCCTGACAATGGGAGCATAAAATGATTTCAAACTTTTTGTATACGCGCACATATTGAAAATGTCTCAATTACCGTTATAGGGCATTTACTTCCGACTGTTATTCTAAATAATTAATGATGCTTAAATACTAAATGTATAAATTCATAGAACGTGTTCCTCATTCGAGTACCGATTGTAGTGTGCGTGTGCGTGGGCATAAATAAGTGTTCATATTCATATGGCACGCGCTGGACAACAGTTGGTAAATGTAGGAGCCAGGATAATACAAATGAATAATATGCTTGTGTAGTCATTGTAAAAAACATTTATAATTATGGGGAACACCACCTACACTATAGGACAACAGGCCAGGTCAACACGTCGCATCGATCCAAAATATGTATAGGAAATTACCACATCGCATCTTCGTATGTGAGTGTGTGTGTGTGTGTGTGTGAGTGAGCGTACTGTTGTGGAAAATTCAATTTTTATTGCGCATATTTAATGCAGTTGCAAAAAAAACATTTTATATGCAAATAAGTTTTTGCTTTGCCAACAATTCAAGGAAAGGCGAATAATTTATTTAATTGCGTTTTTAACTGCACCATTAATGCATATTATTTAGTTTATCTAACTAATATTTAATTATCCTTGATTTTTGCGGTCGACTGATTTGAATTCAATTCCATTCGATGACGATAAAAAAACAAACGAACATTACATTCGCATTAATATGAAATTGAAAGCAAGTAAAATCTCAATTTGAAAAACGTGGACGTAAACATAAATGAAAATGAAAATATTTACAAAAAATCTTCTCCATCAGCTTATTGGGAAAAGTGAAATTTTATAAAATCGAAGACATCAGCAAATGAATCCGTATTCCCTGTTTGTATTGCATTGAGTTACCCTTTTGCGATAATTGCGATAATTAAATGCAAATACAAACGTAAGGGATATACACGCAGCTATCAGCAGTGGAGAGCAAATTGAGAGCTGCAGAGCGTTAGTGGAGGAAAAGCTATTTGCACGGGTATACCGTATACGCCACGTTTGCCAACATTTGCATAACGCACTCAGCCAAAATTTACAGAATGATGGGAGGAGTATGGATCGAAAGTACAAACGGGGGGAGTGGGAAATAATGTATGTAAAAGGGTAGCGATATTGTGTGGCATGACTATGATTGAGATAAATGGATTTATGGCAGTTGGCGTTGTATCTTGACTGGAAATTAATCAGAATATGTTCGAAGTGACATTGTACGATTGCGAAATTGACGCAACCACATAAATTTATGAGTATTTTGTATGTCATGAACAAGCAGTGAGACAAACAATCAGACAGAGAGTGAAGCGAAGGAACCGGATAAATTTTGGTCAAGCTCTCGCAAGTAGCTAAAAAAGCCGTAAGCTTAAATTAGCCACAGTCAAATAGAATCGAACAATAAAATATATTATATGTATGTATGCATATATGTATATTGCAAGCGGATCAAGCAAATTCGTGTTCTGAGCGGTACATGCTGCAAATACCGCTACACTTTATGGAAAATGTATTGATTTTATTCAGCCAAAAAGTTTTCAAATAATTTTCTTTTATTTTTAAATATCAACCACAAGAAGTTACAACTTATACTAAGAAGGCTTTAGGTTGGGCTCTGGTTGTTTATGACGCGACGGTAGCAGCTGTTTTCAGCTTGAAGCCAAACTTTTCCACAGTATGTGTGTGTCAGTGTGTGTGTGTATGACAATACTTTGAATAAATCATAAGCCAAGTATTAAAACCAACTTTCTGCTGATGTGAACACTGAATTCATCTGAAAGCAGCTGAATTTTATAAAAGATATGTCAAATTCTAACAAAGTTCAATTTAAATTGAATGCATCAGTTGCTGTCCGAGGCGCCTCACACCTGTATTCCACACCAGCTGTTGCAGTTAAATTGAAAATCAAAGCTGTCAATTTGTTTTTTCGCCGTCCACTGCTCAGCTGTCAGCCCAAGCCTTGCAACAGAAATACAATAAAAGCATAAACGAGTATACATTATATTTATATACAATACACTGCAGCCGGTCATTATTTTGCATTTTTGTGGCCTTCTCTCCATTGTATTATTCATATTTTATATACATTGTTGTCCCGCACAGATGCTCCCGTTTGCAGCAGCAGTGTGATTGGCGTTATAGGGGCCTCCTTGGAGGAGGCTGTGCCCATACCCTGCCGCGTCAACTCCGATCCGCCCGAAATTGATTTCGAGTGGACCTTCTCAAGCAGTGGCGAACACTTTGAGGTACCGTCGGGACACTATGCAACCATACAGGATCCAACCATGACCACCAGCAGCGATGTTCGTCACACCGTTGTCGAGTCCAATGATACCCACTTTGAAAGCTATGGTAAGTTGGCAACTACAATTTCCATTATGCTTAGACTACGCAGGCTTTGGAAAGTTAATAGCTGCGCCTATAGTCGTTTCTACCCTGTAATAATGGGTAGCATGCATAGACTATAAATAAGAAGTACAGAAAATATATATTTTAGATATAAATTAGCAGACTACTTGATCGAGGCAAATCTATTTAGCTTTCGTTAAGCCGAACTTTACTCCCATGAATATATATATTCTTGATTTAATATGGAGCACAGCTAACTAATTATAAAAAAAAAAACGTGTCCAGAATTTTACACATTTTGAAAATATATCAGTTTGAGAGATAAACAAAGTCTCTAAATAATGTGCGAAATAAAAATGTTCAGCTCTAGTTGGTATCTTTTACCACACTGCATTCGATAAAAGTTAATTTGTATTTTTGTTAACACAAACAGTGTTATTGTTTCTCTTTAAGCTCTTAATTCTTATCGTACTTCAAATAGAAATGAAATTTAACAATACATTTTGTATTGCAACAACAACAAAACGAAAGAGCTTGCCACTACATACAGGGCATCGTTAGGCTGTGCACTTTATACTTAAAGCACTCTTACTTGATATCAATGTTATACATATAAATTGAATTACCTTGGCGTCACAGTTGGCCAGACTGCCCTAGCAGAATTTATTTGATTTAACTTGACCAAAATCCTAATGCAAATACAATGCCCCATGTCCAGCCGCACAACGAAATCCACTTAAGGCGCAATTGATTCTCTTCATTCTATACATAAACATATATATACTTCAACTTTTTCTTGTGGCTGCAGTAGAAACAGTTAGTGAGCTGATCTATACGCCTAAAGGTGAGCGGGACTACGGCACGTTGGCATGCTGGGGCCGCAATGCTATTGGCAAACAGTCGGAGCCTTGTCTCTTTCAGGTGGTGCCAGCGGGTGAGTGTATTTTGTAATTAATTTTATAGAATTTAAATTAAATTCCATTGGCCTTATTTTCATTTTATTTTATATAGCCAAGCCGGGCGCAGTGCGCAATTGTACGCTGCGTCCGTATGTGGTGACGTCTGCGTCCCTGAATTCATCGAATCAGACGACAATGCACGGCAATCAAATGCTACAAACACAATACGGCAGACACGATGCGAATTATCCGCACATGGACTACGTACGTGAGCGCAATGGTAACAGCAATGAGATTCGGAACAAAGCGGCTGCCTCAGCTGGCAATAATAAAAATATGAACACCAAGAGTAAAGTAAATGCTGGCCATGGTAAATCTAATAATAAACAACAACAACAACAACAACTACAGAGATATAGCCTGAATTCACAGCAATTGCAGCGTCTTAGAAAACGAACATCATTTACGCCATCCCGGACATTGGCAGCTATTGAGCGTAGCAAACAGCAACAGCAATTACCGCTGACCAAGGCAGCGGCCACGCCCACAGTCGCCCATATAAATAATAAAACTGATGGATCACTGGTCAAGAAGAATCAGCAGCAAAAGCAGTCAAAATTGCCACAGGACACAAAGCGAAGGGTACGGCGTACTGCAAAGCTGCTAAAGACGGCCGCAACAACAGCAACGGCAACAGCAGCAAGAGCAACAACAAACGTGAAAAAGCTGCAACGTGCAACAAAATCAAATTTATCATTGTCACATATAAAACAGGCTGAAATAGTTGCTGGCTCGAATGTCAAAAACAACAGCGGCAAACTGCCAGCAAAGTATTTTAATAAGCAACAGAAAAACATGCACAAAGAGCAACAACGGCAGAAACAAGGACTAAGCAACGAGGTAGACGAGCACAACATAATCCATCATTCTGCAGCATCGAAGAGAAGCAAACGTCAAGCAGCAAATGACATTACAGCGGCAGCAGAAGCAGCAGCAGAAGCAGCAGCAGAAGAAGCAGGCACAACAGCAACAACCAAGAATGATAATGCTGCCAGCAGCAGCAGCAGCAGTAGCAGTAGCAACAACGACATTGACTCAATGCTGGCAACAATGCACGCACGCAAATCTTTAGAGGCGATTGGCAATGAAAGAGTCAAAGCCAAATTGCTACCACCAAATGCTCCACAAATTAGCAACAAGCCGGCGGCAGCCGCGCAACAAATGGCAGCGGCAATTAGTATCAACAATAAGCAAGCTGCAGTTGCAGAAGCGGCTGCTGCAGCAGTTCCAATGGCTTCTACTCGCAAGGATGTATTCAAAACAAACCTTGACGAAAAGAGTGCTCCTTTATCCACAAGTCAGGCAAGAGCTGAGCAGGCGGATAACAACGACAACGTCGACAATGATGAGGACAATGATGAAGGCGAGGGCGATGACAATGACGTTGCTATTGCTGATGAAGATGCTGTCGACCTGCACACAGACGACGCTGACGAAGACGACGACGATGACGACGACTACATAGCAGATGAGCCCAGCGGCATGACGGACTATGAAACAGACGCTGTGCAACAACAGGAACAAAAACAGCAGCGACAACGACTGCGACAGCATGTTGATATTTCAAGCTTGAAACATCAGCTGGACCTGGATTCATTAGAGAATGATGAAGCGGATGCGGATGTGGATGCGGATGCTGATATCGATGTCGATGATGATATTTACAATGTTAGCGACGATGATTTTGTGGCCAGCGTTGCGCTTTCTACAGCAGAAGTCACAACAACAATACAACCACTGCAGCTACAACAACTGCAACAACAACTGCAACATCAACATGAACAGCCAGCTGAGTGGCAGCAACCTCATTTCGATTACTCTCGCATGGAATACAGCTTTAGCAACGGGGTGGTCACACAAAGCCTTATTGGAGGAGGTACCAATGGCTACGATGGCAACGCAGCTTCTGGGGGAGGCGCCACAATCAATTTTGACAACTATGACAACATAATATACTCGACTATGGAGCTCGATTGTGTCCCCGGGTATGATGGGGGTCTGCAGCAACAGTTCTACCTGGAGGCCTATGATTCAAAGACCAAAAAGTTAAGACTGAACATGAGCAGCACCTATTTGGATGTGCCCGTATTTCGCATCGATCTCTCAGGTGAGTTGTAATTTAAAATTTCCTAGTGGTCACTATGTATACTTTTTTATGTAATATTATGATATAAACTTTATTATAAATACAATGTTTATATAATCAATATATAATAACGATTTATAAGTTGTTGTACTGTTGTTGATAGTTAATATTAATTAAAAATTAAAATGAAAGTCCTCTCAATTGGACTAAAATTAAAAATTTCGGAAACTGTCTTAAGCGGATTACGCCTAATCATTATTATATTTAAATATGGTTGGATTTACAGATTACTTTGCTAAGGCTGGCTCAGCCAAGAAATCGTTTTGAAGCACTGTGCAAAAAGCCGCAAACTAAAGACTCGACTTTTATGTGGCAACCCAGGAGCAACAATAACAACAACAACGAAAACAAATCAAAGTAACAAACTGGGCAAAAAGTTAAGCAAGCCAAATTGCGCGGCGTGTTTGGCATGGAGAAGGCATGGCCAAATGAAAGCAAAGCAATCCAAACACAACAACAACTGCACGGTGGCACGCAGATTAATTAGTTGAGTCTGCCAGGGCCACATGCCACCCCCACCCTCTCCCTTGTAGCACCCCACTTCACAGCAAAACACTACAACCAGCTGGCACATGCGGCTGCTTCTATTTGTTGTAATGAATTTTAGCTAGTCAGCAAAACTTTTATGCCAATGGCACAGGATCATAGGGATGAGTCGAGGAGCTGAAAACCTGATGGCAAGAGGGGTCAGCAATGGCCGTTGTCAGTGCCAGTAGCAGCAGCAAGTGGCAAATATTTGTGAATTGAGTTGTTGAAAAACAAGATTTATTTGCAAGCCAAGCGGCTGAGAATGAACCGTAATATTATCATACAACATTTTTGACTTTAGTCTTGTGAAATGGCGGTCAAAAAGCTAAACCAGCGCCAAGTTAATGAGACACATTTGGTTATCATTTTGGTTGCAACTTGGCAACAACTTCCTGCAACCAGGCAGCTTTTTACACAACCCCTGTCGATAGCTAGAGAAAAAAGCGGGAGGGGGAAAGCCTTGCGGCTTTTGCATTCTGCGATATTTGCCAAGTCAAACGAAGCGTAAAGTCACGATTAGTTAGACAGGCGCGTTAACGACTCTGGCTTTACAGATGAGCCTGTCTCTTGCATCACGTGGGAGGAGGCAGAGATAGTGTTTGGGGTTAGTGTTTGTGGCTTGGCCTTTAACAAGTAGTTACCATTTTAATGAGCTGCTATTAGTGTTACCAAAAAACGTTTGATATGTGCTCTAAAAACAATGAAAAGTGCGCCTCTAGTTTCGAGCTGCCACAATTAAATCTAGATCATAAAACATTGGCTGCTGAGTCAGAAAGGTTTACCTCTGCATTTTAAATACACACAAATTAAATATTTATACACTGCGTACAGACATAAAAAAAAAAAACAAAATCAAAAAGAAAGAATTCATTAAAGTTTTGCATTTTATCTGCTTTGCAAAAAGTTTTTCATCTTCGACGTGTTAATTAATTGCATGGTGACCTAATGAAGTCTGCAAATGCAAGTTTGAATAGACGTTTGTATAACTAAATCAAATTACAAACTTTACTCTCTTTCTCTCCACCCTTGCAGATCTCACGCCCATGGACTTCTATCCCGATGCCCATCCTGCATTGCATTTGGTCGTCTATAGTGTCAACCAGAAGGGAAGGTCTGAGCCGATTGTCCTGGAGAATGTGCCCATCAATGAGGCGGACAAACGTTCAGGTAGGTGCCGCTGGTTATGAATTGTGCTTATGTTACTTAAGTAAGAAAAAAAGATAAACAGTTATAAAAACAACAAAAGAAACATCGCACATACAAAGTTTGCATTTCGCTTTGTCCGTGAAGTGTGTTTGTATTTGAGAGAGACCCCCTTACAGAATGCAACACAGCGAAAAAGTTCACTTTGTTGGTGGCAACCGAGCATTCATTGCTTTTTAAGCACCATTTCACCTTTAAAAAGTCATTTAAGTATTTGCATAGTCTGCTTAACCGTTTTAGTTTTTTGTAAGTACAATTGTTCTTTTATTTAACGAGTTTTGTTTACTTTTGGGGCCGTCAGTTGCTCCAACTTCTCACTGCCCCTTGTCACCTGACCACCCAGGAGTGGTTCTTCTCCTCCCACACTTGTAAACTGGCTTCAAACTGAGGCAAGTGGAATCGCTACAATTTCTTATTCATGCCGTGCTATGCAACTTGACGATAATTTTTTAAGTGTCCCTTTTAAGAGTCCTGAATTATATTGAACGTAAGATAGACTGGTTTAACATCTTCTTTAGAATGGCTGATTATTAATAATTAATCGATTTGAAGTGCAATATTTACATTCAACCAAAAACAAGAAATAGTAAACAATAGTTTTTATTGTCTTACAAAAGTGATTCTGTAGATGAATTGTGGTCGAAAAAACCTGTTAAGGGTTGTCATAACATTTTTATTTAATGCTTCACAAATAACAGAAGCTTTCGCCTTTCACACATTTATCATAGATTTAACTCGAATGGTGTCAATAATCTAAATAAAATTTAAATTGTTAAACTATTGCAACGAAACAAATCGGTTAATTAAAATTAGCAATCATGCACCTGACCACATCATGATGACATAAACTGATTTATTATTACATTATGTTATTAAGTAGGTCGAAATCCAGTGTGGATTTGGTCAGCCATTAAAGTTTAGTATCTCTCTATCAGTCAAAATGAGATATTTGTGCAATTCGGTCAGTCCACATAGACAGTAAATTTATTCAATCATCTCTTTAATGCCTATTATTATTTACTCATTCATAAATTTATATTGACCGCATAAGGGAAGTAAGACAAAATATAACAGAAATATTTCATATAGAATTTTATTGTACATTTGGTGTCCTTATTTAAGATTATGATCATACAATTAAACTCGTACAGTATAACTGCAAAATGGTGCTAGAACAAAGGACTGTGAGCGAGGAAAGTGTGTGCGATTGTGTGCTAAAAAGGAGAGTAATACCAAGAAATGCAATATACGTCAAGTGTCAATATTTGCACCTTGGCAAATTTGAAAGCATTTCATTCGGCACTTAACTGGTTAGATACGGATGCCGGCACACATGGCACAAGTGTAAGGGATAGGAGATAGGGGAGGTCCACTGGGAAGCTGAGGAATTTTTGGAACAGTTTACAATGAGAATGCCCTGACGCCATCACATTAATGTAAATATAATCAATTTTATGTTTTACCTCAGCCGAAAAGAACCACGCAGTGAAAAGAAATATCTTGTTATGCTAAACTGACACACAGAGATTCCCCAGGAGTTACATTATCCACATTGAGCATGTCAGGTCTCCGTACCACACAGCATACAGAGTTTGTATAGTACATACACCTACACATACATAGCCACAGCTGCGGCGTCAAGGTAACAGAACATCAGGCGACAGCCAGCGGAAACGTAACAGACACTGAGCCACAACCTGACTACCACACAGTCGCTGCCATTGTTACTGCCACTGCCACTGCCAATGCCAGCGTGCCACATGCAACACAAAATATAAACGATTACTGTAAGACAAGAAAAATATACATTAAACATGTCTTATCTGAATAAAATATCCCAAAAGACAACGGCGCTGAAAGTAAAGTAAAATAAAATTATATCCTATATATACGGCAGATCGAAGTGGTTGGCTGTTGGTTCTACCCTGCCAGAGTTTTGGATGCCTGGCAATGTGTCCGCCTTGGCGCGGTGATGAAAATGCCAGCTGTGGCGATAAGCCAACAGTGGATGGGAATGGGAGAAATGGGGAATGGAGGCTGTCTGCGATACAGATACTACATTGTTTGGAATTCTGGCATCCTCCCACCCGCATGAACACACACACTTGGCTACAACATTTTATTTATGCTTACTTTGTGTAAACGTAAACGTAACCGTAAACGCATTCCCGCTCCGGAGCAACTTGGCTGGCATCTGAGAAGCGTCGTCATCGTAATCCCAATACATTTTAACCAATCCACTTTTTCATCGTTTCATCGAATCATTTATATCACAAACGGGAGCATTAAATCGAATTAAGCTTATAAGAAGAGCCACACAGCAAGCCACCCCCTCCCGGGCACCTCCTGGGACCAAGTAGTAGACGAATTGCTACGTCCTGCACTCACCAAATGAAACGCATACAAACAATTGGCTTATGAGCGGCACGCAGGACGATGCCTGGCCAATATTTGTGATGTGGTGCTGTGGTTCCTGTGGCATGCACCATACAGGTTCTCTGTTGTCGTTTTGGCCGCTTTGGTTGCCTGGCTTATCCGCTTACCCACCTCTCAATCTCTACCTCTCTCTTCTCAATTCCCAGGTCTCTATCCTCAGTCCAACTCAGTTCTCAGTACTGCGTACTGCGTCCTATCTGGTACTTGGTTTATTGATAAATATTTGCACAAGTGTGAAAATTTCATTACGCTGCTCTGCTTATATTTAAATTACTTTCTTTATTTCTTTTAATACCCTTTCAGAGGATATTACAATTTGGTCATGCATTTTGTAGTGAAACATGTTTTAGAAGAAAGCATTATTGGTATATATATTCTTGATCGGTTTAATATGGAAGGATATATAAACTTCTTTTTCAGAATAAAAAATTCAGAATTGCCTACCTCAACATCTAAATAATAATAAATAATATTCAGTTTTTTACTATATTATAAAGACATACCAAATATCCATTGAAAAATAAATTTTTGCATACAAAATTATCATGGCATTATCTACGTCATTTTTTTTTTTGTAAATAAGCGATTGAACATAAATCTTCAAGTGTATCCGACTTCGTTGTAAATATGATATCCATTGTTACTTTTTAGTTGTTGTTTTCGCAGGTAGCTCTACTCGCCTGTCATCTGGCTTCAGTTTCAAGTGTCTTCTTGTTGCTGAATATATGCATCTTCCATACATGTATATACATATACATATACTTTTTATTTGGCCAGAGACTCACTTTGGGATTCTTTTATGGTCCGTGTGGTGGATTTTCTTTTGATGTGCTTGGGGATTTGTATGCGCTGTCTAGCTTCGAGGTAATGCGATGCCAATCTATTAAGTAAACAGGGAGCTCACTTGGACTCACATACCTTATCGAAATATGTATTCAAAGCAGGGCTGCAAAGTGGTATTCAAATGATAGATATTTCTACTTGTGAGATCTTACCTTGGGCCTTCAAATGTACCTGAATCGTGTATTACATCATGAACCAACACTCATAACTTAAAGCGCATATTTTTTAATATTATTATATTCCATAAATAACAATATTAAAATGGGGAATCTGCACGTTTCCCGTATTGCTTGAAGCTTTTGAAAAAGTCATGTGCTAACAATTACACATGTACAACTTTTTGGCATGCAACCCATGAGCTTGTTTAAAAGTATACCCCATATGTATATGTATATAACTATTGTGTGTGTGTGTGTGTGTGTGTGTGTATGTATGTATGTATGCTTCTAAGCGCAGCCATGCATAAATGAGCAATTTTGCCCGCGGCGAATGTTCCGTCAACATTTGGTGAAGCTGCACAAAAAATATTTATTGATTTGCAACTTTGGCGTCTGGCTGACAGGCGCAGGTTTATAAATTAGCAACACTCTGCGACTACACACAGCCCCCTCCTCATTTTTCGCTATCCACGCCCCTTGCTCACTCTTAGCCTTCCATGCGTAGTTAGCCAGCTTTGACGGTTGCTTTGAATTCCGCATTCCCATTTTGCCATGTTTGCTTATTGAAATTCTGTGTTGCATATCCTCAGGCGCACATGATTTGTTGAATGTTAAACACATTTCAACTACATCATGTTCTCGTTAACGCAAACAAAATACTTATGGTCTTGTAATGCATATTCAATTACACAAATGTCAATACCAAAGCGCAAAGTATCCAAAAATCGAACTAGTTTTAATTAGGCTCCGTTTTCCTTTTATCTATTGATATTTAATTAGTGTTCACATTAGATCTTACAATACTCATTCACAGTCCTCGGTGTCTAATTTGTCTAATTGGTTCTGTGAAGTCTGTCAGGCAACTGAACAGCAAGGGCCCAAGTTCCAACATTAAGCTAGTGCCAGGATGTTATGTTCGACCCTAACCAAGGCCTTGTAGAGCAATTTAGGAAATAAGTTGTTGAACTATATTCCAATTAATCCCAATCATCATATACATATATTTTATATTAATTAATTTTCTCGAATGGCTTTTTAAATCTTTGTTATTTACTGTAAATAAAAGTTCCATGCATTTTAATTCATAGTTTTACACCTATTGATGCCTCTGAACTTTTAAAGCAAGTTTTGAAAAATATTCAACTTAAATTTTTTTTTCCAATCTTATGATTGTATGAATAGTTAGTATCACAATTTTTTTAAGGACTACTGTATGTATTACTCATATTATGATATAGACAGCCTATGAATGTCTAGGTTTAGCGATAGAAACGTAACAAGCAGATATTATAGATTCGTAATGGAACAACCAAAACTTGTTTCTAAAGAAAAATCCTTAAAAACGTAAATTAAATCCATGTGCTGTTCGATTTCGGAACACACATGTGGGGATCACTAATAAGTCAATGCCATTCATATCTAATGACTTTCATCTCGGTTTTGGCCCTTACAGACGGACGCATGGGATTATCCATACTGCCGCTGGCCGCATTACTTACCGGAACTCTCTTCACAGTGGGCATTGCTGTGTTGTTTGTGGTTGTCGTTGCAGTGCGTCGTCGTCGATGCCAGGGAGCACGGAATTCGTGCGATGACAAGGACAAGCACTTGGGTGAGTTAAGCTTGAAGTGAAAACTGGCCCAGGCTAATATAAGCAATGTACCAGGTATGGATGTGACAGTCACTGCGCCGTTGGAAACAGGCGCCGGTCATCAGCGCCTGGTTGTGGCTTATACCCTGAAGCAAGGCATCGAGAAGCAGCCGGATATACTAAGTGCACAAAAAAGCGCAACTGGCAGTGACACATCCTCGCCGTTGGGAAATCGACAGAGTGGTATATTTATGGGTGGCACCAATGGAGCCGCGACGAGTGGCGCCGCGAATCATAAAACTGCGGATTATGTAAGTAGTAGTAAGAGTGCACATGCAAAAGCCATTTTAGGCTAACATTCCGCCATTTGGTGTCCTGCAGGATTTGAATGCGTCGCACCTGAATAGCCCGCCCTCGCAGTCCAGCACACTGAAACTGGAAAGTGAGAATGCGGCAAAAAGTTACCAGCCTCCAGCTGCGGCAGCAGCTCCGCTTTTGTACGATGCCATGCCAACGCTTACTCGCTACGAGCCATTTGGTCTGAACATAGGTAACTATGCTGGAGGTGGAGTTGGCGCTGGGAGCAACAGCACGCTCAGCTCCGCCGGCAGCGTGGCCAACTCTGCGAGCAATACACTCGGCAACGCCAGCAGCAGCGGAGGCCATTTTGGTGTCCAGCATATGCATCACACTTTGCCCCATGGAGTGGCTTCGGGCAGCCTGCCACGTGGTCGGGATCCGCTCACTTTAGCCGATTACCTGACCACCAGCAGTCTAATTGACTATAATCTGAGCAAGGCGGCGGTCACAACAGCACCACTGGCCACGCACATGACGCTGCCTAAGGGCTTGTCTGGCACAGGTCTGTCGCCATCGCAACTGACTACCATCACACATAAATCGACTGCTGGACGCAATCACATTATTACGGACACACTGCCCGGCCCAGAGAGCTGCGTCTAAGCTGCAACTATCGAATTCCTGGCATCAAACAAAAGACTGGCGCACAACCAAACAGAGATTTAAGAGAAACAGAAACAGAAACAGAAACAGAAACAGAAATCTAATAAAAGAGCAGCAGTAAATGCAGTAGTTGAATGAAAAATACGTATATCGATCATATATATAGGGTTAGAGCAAAAACTTACCAAAATAAAAGATACTAACTATTCTTAACTAGCAAAAAGTTCTACATCGGTGTCTCTAAGCATTCAATTCTTATTGTTAGACTTAAATGTAGTTTTTAATATTAGTCAATGTATGTGTTCGTGTGCATGTGTGTGTTTGTTTGTATATGTTTAGTGTAAATGTATTTCTAGTTGTAAACATATATATTCATATTTATAAATATTTATGAATGATTATACACTTATATAGCCTCTCATCCGCATCGTATATCGCAGCTCACAAAACAGATATTATTGAATATAAAAAGGATATTAGGATATCTCTCTGTAGAAATAATGAATCCTGAAATATCTGAACACGTATTTTTTAACTCATGAATATTCTTTACTTACCTGTTATCTGTTTAGTGAACAATCAATAAGACCCTAGATGATGGATTTCTGTTCACATATACTACAACTTTTGCAGATTCTAGACCTCTATATTTATATACATATGTACGTATATAAGAACTCTTAAAATATGTTCAGAATAACAGAAAAAAGTTGTAGTTAAAGCGTTCCTATAAACAATCAATATATCAATTCGAGAAAACGTTAGATAAGTATAAGCAGATATTCATACTTGAAGCTGGAAGTCAGGCCTAACTATAAAAATCATCATTATAAATTGCTGTGTACTTCCAAGCAAAAGCAAGAGTTGTTAAATTATTTTTCATTTTCTTTTAGCCTCTAAGAGGACATATCCACAAATAAATGAAAAACCTATGCATATCCTTTCCTGTCTGACCGAGCCTATTCCGTTACTTAACCGCAACTATTTGAACTGCTGTGCAAGATCAAAGCCAAAAACAAACATTTCACAGTTGCGGGTCAGTCCATTGGGGAAAAGTTATATTGGGAGCACATCTTGGTCCATTGACTACCCTCCCTAGATAAACAGCGTGCGAGAGAACGAGTGAGCGAGAGTCATTTTAGCCATTATTTAACTTAAAAACACGCACCAGTAACAGCAGCCTGGCAGATTTGAATTTAATGGCTATCGGCCAGGGCCAACAGGCAGCCAGCTAGCCAACAAGTGAGCAATAAAGAAAAGTTTAGAAAAATATGCGATAACCGCCCTGTAGATACCCATAATAAGCTCACGAACGATTGAATGGCCATGAAACACAATAAAAATTGGCTAAGGACTCGAACAAAACTAGAGGGTAAAGCTGAAGCGAATACTCGTGCACGGATTTGTGCGCACGATAGCGCAAAATGATGACAATAAATGGAAAAGTTTTTAATAAGCCAATAAAATGATTTATAAAGCTAACATAGAAAGCCAAAAACATTTTCCGCACTCAGCGGAATTATTAATCGTTAGCCATAGTCCGATTGTTGATTTACCAACTGCTCCCGACAATTTGATAAACACGACTCCAATAAACATAATTTCATAAAACAATTCGTAGACCTTTTTATACCCTGTTCCCATTGCAAATTGATAAACAAGGTATATTAAATTTCTCCACTGGTTGGAGAAGCTAATGTATTATTGAACCATCTGAACCAGGGAACTATCCGTACTTAACTCAAGTATATTAACAATTGTTAAAGACAAACCTGAATATACAACGAAGTATTCAGTCAAAATTTATGAGCTCTGGTAGTTCAAAACGTTGTTGGAAAATTTCATTCTTAAAAAAAAAAACTTAGTCGTTTGGATAATTTCAACTTTCTTTGGCAAAGGCATGACAATTGTTATCTAGGCATGCTCGCATATCAAAAATTCATCTTATAAGTTAAATCTACTAGTTCAATAAGTGTTTAAGAATTGATCATATTCTTGGAATTTTTAGGGCCAACCCTTAGCATTTTAATACTGATTGATTACACAAGTATTTCGAAATCATAAATAAAGTATGTACTTTAAGTGAAAAAAAAACAAATGTGAATAAAAAGAATAAAACATTGAAAGTTGTACAACCGGGTTGCACATAAATTGTATTGAATGCTATAGGTAAATTAAAAACTTCAGTAAAATCCCAAACTTCCTTCAAAATATGTAAGCTATCGTCCCCTGCTGTAGATATTCAATATGGGTAGAAATATTCAGAAGGGATGTCATGTAGTGTTACCTAATATATGTATAATATTATGGCATATGTCAAATAATAATAAAAAAAAAAATAAAATAAAAAATAAACAAAACAAAAAAATTATATTAACTGGGCCTCAAAGAGGGCA
Organism: Drosophila pseudotalamancana; assembly: GCA_037075185.1. Lineage (NCBI taxonomy): Eukaryota > Metazoa > Arthropoda > Insecta > Diptera > Drosophilidae > Drosophila > Drosophila pseudotalamancana. Next base: position 361,605 of record JBAMCK010000155.1, read on the forward strand.
AAGCATTGTATATACATACAAAAGTAAAACCAACGTAAGCACGATGATTGTAACTATCTATGTAAAAATGCTTAAAATATTTGTGATAAAGTATTAGTGTTAATAATAAGTAATAAAACATGACATATTATGAAAAATAAATCAACTGTTTACTCCTAGTTACATTTAAAAAACAAAAATGAATCCACAGAATCGGAGAGGATGCTTAGTAAGTCAAATTATAAACAATCATTAAGAATTCTAAGAATTTAAGAATATTTAATTACCTTGAAGTTTTTGATTTCTTCTAGTACTATTATTTTATCTTATTCTTTATGTTAATAGAATTAATAGTGAGTTGCAAGGCAAGTTTTTGTTATTATTACATCTTAATTTGAAAAGAAACGAGATATTGCATTGCTATTGTTATATAATTAAGCTATTAACTTATAACAATCGCTGTAGTTTCTCTAACTATGATTCATTTTAAAATGTGCATCTGGTATCTAACGCATACGTACCAAAGAAGTCGTCAAATTATTGCAGCTGTTTTTAATGAGGCATATTTTTTATTCAATAATAATTTTTTTAAATAGTACAATTTTTCTTTTCGGTCATTCTTGACTTTATACACAATAAAAATTATACAATACAATAATATTATCTTTTTATTTACTATAGAGCAAATAAATATTTGAATTATATTTTAAAAACGTATTTCTGAGCATGAAAAAAATAAATATTAATAATAATAATAATTAATAATGAAAAACCAATGAAAATGTGCAAGAAAGGGGTATTTGAAAGTCTACTTTTAATTTATTTATTGCTCATCTTTGTGAAAAGAGGAAACGTCGACAGGTTAAGATGAACCAGACGCGTAGTCTAAAAATACAGAGGAACACTTTGCAAGCAGTAGCACAATAATAAGACCCTTTGCAAATCTTTAAGACTCTCAGCGCCAACACCTACGCCACTGCCCCCAATTGGAAATACAGTTAGCGATTACACGGTCAGATTAGCGTTTTTTATTTCTGTTCATTTAATCAATTCTCAGTGTAAAAACGTCTCTGCGGACCGCAGCATTGAAGCTCAGCTAATTCAGCTATTCAAATTGTAACGTAATGAGATCGTTTTTTTATTTTTTGCTGATTAGTTCCGTGGTTTTAGCCTGTACTGCTAGAGTAAGTGAACTTTACGAATTTCGGGGCTTTTAATCAGCTGGTTTTTGCAGCAGCATTATGATCCCGATGCTTCCAAGCTGCCCATAACACTGTATTATGAATCACTCTGTCCGTACTGCATGGAATTTATGACAACTCAGTTAAACCCGTCGATGGAACACGGAGATCGTATGCAGTACACGGACTTAACCCTTATACCGTATGGAAATGCCAAAGTAAGTTATATAAAAAAGGTCCTCTGATTTACTACTTTATGACTTTTTCGACCCCTTCTTCCCCACAGATAAATGAGGAGGGAAAAGTTGCTTGTCAGCATGGCGTAGACGAGTGCGAGTTGAATGCTTGGCATGGCTGTATACTGGAGCACAAAAACATCACAACATCGCTTAAATTGATTGCCTGCATGATGCGTGGTCGGAAAAATAATCTAGAGAAATGCGCCAGGAAGTATAGCATCGATGTAACGGGCGTGAAGGATTGCAAAAAAGCGCGAAGTGTCGAAGATATATTAAAGAAATATGGTGAAGCTACGGCAAAGGTGGAATTCAAGGGTGTGCCGGCTATTGCAGTTGACAATGTAAGTAACTACAAAACAGTTTAAATTAAACATATTTTACAACTTTTGTTTCCTCAGATTTATGATGCAGAAGATCAAGACAATCTTTCAAATAATTTTGACCAATCATTTTGTGCCAAATATAAAGCCAAGTTTAATAAGATACCAAATAATTGTGAATAATGTGGTGGAAGTAAGATTTGTGTTTAAATATCGCAATTTGAGTGTACGGTATATTAGTCATTTTTAATCATTATAATAATATTTATGCTGAATAAATCAATTGCCAACGTTACATACAAAATGTTTACCTTAATATTAATATATAATTAAAAATAAACATTTAAAGATCACAATTAAATTCTCAATATGATAATCTAGTTAATTTAAATGTACATCAGTATAAGACATAATTGGATTAATATCTGAATATGAATGATTTAATCACTTAGTTTTTCTTTTCCATCATTGCCATGATTTTATCTAGCTTTGCAGATTGTTGCGATTCGAATTCATCCAGTCTCTTAGAAATTCTGTCCTCCAATTGCTCTAACTTAGCATCGATATGTTCCTGTAGGCTTATATTAATATCAATTCCAGCAGCTTGGACCGGACTCTGTGCGTGACAGGCATAGCCTTTCATCATGGACATAAACTTTTGCATTTTTTTATCATTATCGTCGGTTTTATTGGCACTTCCACAGCTGCCACTGCCACCTTTCTGGAGCAATTCCTGTATTTTTTGTATATCAAACGGCTTTTGCAGCTGTGTGGTTATACCGTTCGGATTCGGGGCTACGTGCAGCATAGCGCCATAAATACAAATCTCTGAGGCCGATGTAAGCAGTTTAAGATTAATATTAGCTATGCCGCAACGATCGATTTCCACATCGTAGCGATAGGGTCGAATGGGTATGTCGGCCTCATCTTCCTCAACTGAGATGCCATAGATGGTCTCCAGATACTCCTGGTTGGAGCCCACAAAGAGCTCCACTTTAGGTGCGCTACAAACAAGGGTTATGGCGGCAATTTTAAAATTCGCCGATATTTGAAATTGCAGCTCACAGGGTATTGTAGGGCAGTCATTGTTTGAAAACAAAACGGCGCGCTCCTCACCGATAACGTCGTCCAAGTCCGGCCTGCATATGCACATATATGTATATATAAACCAGTTTGGGTGTGAATGCAACTACAAATGGAAATCCTTTGTCTTACTTTTCAAAGACATCTTCGTCGAAGTGGCGTATAGGCACCAGCTCGGACAGTTCTTTCCCTGCTGTTTGAGTCCAGGAACATCTTGTAATTACTTTTTCTGTCATAATGCTTAAATTTATTAATTAATATCAAATAAAACTGTTGCTGCACAAAAAAAAAGCAACGTTTTGTTTATTGACTTCTTCTTCTTCACTAAAACCAAGGCTGCCAATCTAATCCGTTGGCAGCTCCAAAAGACAGAGTTGCATTTCTCGTTATGAATTTGCCGCCAAACGTAACAACTCTAAGCGTAATGGAACAGAATACGTAATAAAATCCGCAAACAGCCCACACAGCGTTGCAATACGCTTTTTGACAACTACGACCTTGACTGGCCCCCTTGTAGGTCACATTTAGGTAAATTTAAAGGAAAGCGACAGTGCTATAAGCGCCTTCGCCGCAAGTATAACAAAATTTTCCGTAAACTAGTACAAATATCAAGTATGGGTGGAAAATACAAAATTGTAATGGTCCGACATGGCGAGTCCGAATGGAATCAGAAAAATCAGTTTTGCGGCTGGTTCGATGCCAACCTGAGCGACAAGGGTAAATTAAAAAGCATATAATGAAAAATATCTGTATTAAGCAATCAATACTTTATGAACAGGCAAGGAAGAGGCTCTAGCGGCTGGCAAGGCCGTGAAGAACGCTGGTCTCGAATTCGATGTGGCACACACATCGGTGCTGACTCGCGCTCAGGTCACTCTGGCCAGTATTCTTCAGGCCAGCGGCCACAAAGAGATTCCAATTCAGAAAACCTGGCGTCTGAATGAGCGTCACTATGGTGGTTTAACTGGATTGAACAAGGCTGAGACTGCTGCCAAGTACGGTGAGGCCCAGGTGCAAATCTGGCGCCGCAGTTTCGACACACCACCGCCACCAATGGAGCCAGGACATGCCTACTATGACACGATTGTCAAGGATCCCCGTTATGTCGATGGACCCAAGGCCGACGAATTCCCCATGTTCGAGTCGCTGAAGCTGACTATTGAACGCACACTGCCGTACTGGAACGATGTCATCATTCCACAAATGAAGGAGGGCAAGCGCATCCTGATTGCAGCCCACGGCAACAGTCTGCGCGGCATTGTCAAGCATTTAGATAGTACGCATAAGCATTTCATTTTTTTTGTTTTTTTGAATTTTTGCTAATGTATTTGCTAAACCTTACAGATCTCTCTGAGGACGCCATCATGGCATTGAACTTGCCAACTGGCATACCATTTGTCTACGAGTTGGATGAGAACTTCAAGCCAGTTGTGTCCATGCAGTTCTTGGGCGATGAGGAAACCGTCAAGAAGGCCATTGAGGCTGTTGCCGCCCAGGGCAAGGCCAAGTAAAGAAAACTCTCAATTAGACACAATTTAAGAGCACAATTGCTAGACATTGTTAAGTGCAGCTATATGCTGGACATATCCTCCCGTTCACTGTTGTTATTCCCGAAACATTAATTGGTTCATCCATACTACCCTCTACAGCTAATAAATAATTTATTGTAACTCAACCAAAGCTCATGCGTAGAGGCGCTCATTTTTATTTCCCCACGGGCTTTATTACATTCGTTTTAAAATGATTTCATCACTTTCGCTTCTTTTTGCCATCTTTGGCTAGTTCAAGACCCAATATACATTTGGGTGGTACTTTGTAAGTTTCAGTTAGTAAAGTGTATATGAAACGAACTTGATTACCCTGCACCTGCAACTGTTCATGCTTTTGATGAGGCAACTTGACAATGGTTGTGCTAGCTGCGGCTCCCTGTTTGCACAGCTTTATTAGCTCGGCCATGATAATGCCATAGGCTTCGATGTTACTGACCAAGGTCACTTTTTTGTTGCCTGAACGCGTGGCCAGTGACATTTGTATTTGTGGCTTGCCGCTAGTATCCTTGCCGCTACACATTTGATAAGAATGCTCCATTTTGCTCGTGATTATGGAGGTTATTTCACTCAGCGTACCCTCACGGTTGCCACACAACTCTTGAAGCACAGCATCGGCACGCACCAGCTTAGTTTGCGGATCTCCGAGACCATGTTTGCTCACATATTCGCGAACAATTTTCTTGACCTGGGCCACAGGTATTCCCTCGCCGCGTTTGTAGTTCATTTTTGTAAAGAATGCTGCCGTGACATCTGAAACAATGTACATCTCCTTTAATTCCGAGTGAAACAGTGGCTTATCTGCTGCTGCTCCGCTGCTGTCGCACGTCTTGACATCGGTTATAAAATTTATTAGCTCTGGATGCTCCAGATCAACGGATATGATCTTGTCGACACCTTTGGTCTCCTCACGCACGACTATGAAGCCTTGGTCAACCATCTCTGCCAAAAAGTTGGACAGCTTCTTGTAGCGCGTTTTTTTTAAATCAATTTGCTCAGCTGCTTCGGTCACCACGTAGAGTCTGTAGAAGTTGCTCGTCAGGAGTGGGAGCGGCAGCTTCTTGCCATTATTTTTAAGTGCAGCCAAAAATGCATTTTTTAGAAGAGTTTCCGGAGTTGGTTCAGCTGTCGTAAACGTATCAGAATCCACTGCCGTAGCAGAGGCATGGATCTCACTTAGCACCATTGCAGCTGTTCTAGATTCCAATTCCCCGGTGCCAGCTGCATGTGTCACAGGTTTAAGTACCGCTGCATCTGTAGACGGCGGAGATTTTGTGATCTTGCTCTGATCAATAGCCCCCAAGGCAGGAAAGTCTTCACCTGACAAAGGCTTCGTTTTATGAATCGGAATTTGCTGCAATAGACTTGGTTCATGTGCCCACAGCTTATCGCCAAACATATGGAGCATTTTAACGGCTACGCCATGACCGCCGCACATGTACAGATCATCGCTGGAACGCGCCAATTCTCCTACACCAATTGCCGAACTGTTGTTAGTCAAATTGACAGCCACTAAGGTAGAAATGAGTTATAAATCGAATACTACATTCAAGATTTACACACTCACTCAGCTGACCCTTCTTAAAGTGTCCGTACATGCCCAGGCCAACTCCTAGCGGTACCACACCTGGTAGCATCAGATCCGCACCATTGGATAACTTCGGCAGCACTCCCTCGTGGGTGCTAAAATACGGCAGTATGTCGGGGGTTGCCCACATTGTGTAGAGCGTAGGTACCAAGTGACCACCATCCAACTCAAAAAACATCGGCTGCTTGTCCACACAGTAGATCACGCTCGGCTGGCCGCCATGAGTGAGAATTTTGAGCTGTGTCACATTTGCTTTTGCCGGCAAAAGATTTTCCGCCGGCACATGCGGAAAAGCTAGTTCGAGTCGGACGCGCAGCTTTTTAGCTTCCGATCCCTTGAGAGCGGCGCTACTCTTTAATCTAAAGGCTTTTAAAAACATGAGCAAGCTGCCAACAATTTGCGTACGTTAACTAAACAATCAAAATAAACAGAAACTAACACTCATTCACAATAAACACACTCCGTTGCCCGATTGCAAAACAGCTGATCAATTTATTTACAACACAGTTATTTAAAAGAAGAGTACTATTTTAAATTGAATTTAAATATAAATACTTAATGCTTAGAAACAGGTTTGTTTAGTCGGTGTTTAATAGCCACTTAACAACTAATTAATTTCACCGATAGTTCACAATAGATTTGTGTCATCGTTTCGGTCTGCGAGTGTGCCTTGCCAATTTTTAAAAAAATGCACTACAGTGAACTACTATACTGAAAAACAAATTCAATATGTGATTATCTTTTTAAAATAATCTAAAAAGTAATACCCTCAAGAAATTATGAAAACAAGTTAAAAACTTAGGTATAAATACAGATTTTCCCTCTATTATAATTATTTGTACGTCACGTATATCGGATAAAAAATAATTTATTTCTAAAGAACACCGCCTGCTTTTCTGGAATTTCATATGGTATTCATGAATAAAATGCAATAAGATTGCAAGATCAATACGACGCCATTTTATTAAACATTTCAATTTATGTTAACATAACATAACATATGCTGCTTGTGAGCATTACTTTAAGGATAATTTAATAAAAATATAACTGTTTTTACTTCAACTTTGCCCGATTTTGTACCATCGTTTACTGCCCCTAAACATTCCTAATCTTAACATAACAGTATTAATCCGAGTCAGAGTCCGAGTCGACGTCACATGTACGCGAATCCTTTGCTGAGGGCGGATCATAGAAGTGCAGCTGCTTGCGCCATATTTTAACCAGGCCATCAAAGGCTCGACGACTGTACTTGCCATATTTATTAGGTGTCCTAGGATGTTCACGGGTGCGTTCATTCTTGGGCACTGTCTCAACAAATCTTTCATATGCAGCCGTATTTTTGCCATAGTCGATCTGCTTTTGACGGCGCGATAGAATGGCAGGATCTGCCTCTGCGTACGACGATGACGATGAAGTCGAGGAGGTGTAACTATTGTGCCGTACGCGCTTCTCCTCTTTGTGTCCCTTGAATTGATGTGCCTTCTGTCGCGCAATGGGTTCATTGTGAGTTGAAGATGTACTGCTGTTCGGACTGTTGGAACGACTATTCTCAGTGCTTTGTGTTGGCGGCGTTTGCGAGTGACGACGCTTGAAGGGCGTCTTTAATTTCTCCTCCTTTACCAGACGCTCAAACTTTTCCTCATTGCTGCCATCCAAAAATTCGAAAGCCATTTCGCGTTTTGCTTGAGTAGCTGCGCTCCCGGCACTGCTATTAAATGACGACGAAGCCTGAAATATGTCACATCTAAGATTGGTGTGCACTATTTGTGAGGATAGTTTATTACCTCGTCACTTTGTCCTAGCTCGGCGCGGACCTCCTGGGCCCAACTATTCATTTGCTTTGTATCTGTGGTAATGGATGAGCCAGAAGAATTCAGGCTGCCGGCGCCTTTAAGTGGGGTTACTGTATCAACAGACATGCGTTGATCCTCATACATCATGTTGATTCTGTTGTTATTTCTTTATATGAACTATTAAATGCTGAACCTTCGTGAGGGCAGCAAATACTATTCTGAGTTGTGTTCGTTTGCTTGCAGCAATCGTTCGCGCGTTTTTGTTGCCGCGATGCCAAGTTGTGACGAATTTGTATATCGATTATAATCGATATCAATGGATAACAAGGCTGCCACATTATGATTACTATTCCCCTAACAGCACTGCACAGCGTCCGGTTTACAACACTTAAGTACACAGACAACATTATCCAGCACTTCAACGATTGGTGATTTAGCGTTTTTTCGGCATAAAAGAAAAGTCTGTGTAATATTCAAAACTGCAATCGTTGGTTAGTACTGCAAAAAATCACTTGTCTATATTATAAACAGACAGTTTTTGGATTCAAATTAATCATATGTTACATACACTTTTGTAGAACATATTTATTATTGGGGAATAAATCAACGCAAGGGAAAATGAGCCTCACATCCGCCGCGGGGATAATATCCCTCCTTGATGAACCGATGCCAGATCTCAAGGTATTCGCTTTGAAGAAGCTGGATAACATTGTGGATGAATTTTGGCCAGAGATATCTGAGTCAATTGAGAAAATTGAGATGCTGCACGAAGATAGAGCCTTTCCAGAAAATAAACTGGCTGGCATGGTTGCGTCTAAGGTATTCTATCATCTTGGTTCCTTTGAGGATGCACTCACATATGCTCTGGGCGCTGGTGACTTGTTTGATGTGAATGCACGCAACGAGTACACGGAGACAATCATAGCCAAATGCATTGATTTCTATATTGCACAACGCATAGAATTTATTGAGAATCCAAAGGAGGCAAAGCCAGTGGATGAACGTTTGGAGGGTATTGTGAATCGCATGATTCAGCGTTGTCTAGACGACAATCAATACCGGCAGGCGCTGGGCATTGCGCTTGAAACGCGCCGAATGGACATCTTTGAAGTGTCTATTATGAAATCGGACGACGTGCGAGGCATGCTGGCCTACGCCTACAACGTAACCATGTCGCTTCTACAAAATCGCGGCTTTCGCAATCAAGTGTTGCGCTGCCTGGTCGGTCTGTATCGCGATTTGGGTGTGCCCGACTATGTGAACATGTGCCAGTGCCTAATCTTTTTGGAAGATCCGCTGGCCGTTGCTGAAATGCTGGACAAACTAACCGGCTCTTCCGTGGAAGCTAATAATCTAATGGCCTATCAAATTGCATTTGATCTGTATGAGTCAGCCACACAAGAATTTCTGGGCAATGTGTTACAAGCGCTTAAAGATACAGCGCCTATACCCACTGCGTTGCCCAGCACATTCAAGCCTCAAGGCACCACAGTAACTAGTGGCGATACCGCCGTCAAATCTGATGATGACAAGGCAAAATCCAATAGCGAAGAGAGCATGGAAACTGCGGAGGAAAAAGAAAGTAAGTGCTTTATTATTGTCATTCTATTGAAATAATACAAAAATATATATAGATATATATCCTTTTAAATAAAAAATATACACTTCACCTAATACTTCACTTATTTTTATTCTACAGGCGATGTAAAAATTGAACGAACAATTGACTCCCTGAACGACAAGGAAAAGCTGCATCAGAAGAACATAGAGAAACTTATTTCCATACTTTCTGGCGAGGTGTCTATTGACTTACAGCTGCAGTTTCTCATACGAAGCAATCATGCCGATCTTCAGATACTGCGGGGAACCAAAGAGGCGGTGCGCGTGTCCATTTGCCATACGGCAACGGTCATCGCAAATGCGTTTATGCACAGCGGCACCACATCGGATCAGTTTTTGCGCGACAATCTGGATTGGCTAGCGCGTGCCACGAATTGGGCTAAGCTAACAGCTACTGCCTCTTTGGGTGTCATACATCGGGGCCATGAAAAGGATTCACTGGCGCTCATGCAAAGCTATTTGCCGAAGGAGGCTGGGCCAAGCTCTGGCTACTCCGAGGGTGGCGCATTGTATGCATTAGGTTTAATACATGCCAATCATGGCGCCAATATTATTGACTACCTACTGCAGCAGCTCAAGGATGCACAAAACGAAAACGTACGCCATGGTGGTTGCCTTGGTTTAGGCTTAGCCGGCATGGGCACTCATCGCCAGGATCTGTACGAACAGTTGAAGTTTAATTTATACCAGGACGATGCCGTAACCGGCGAGGCAGCTGGCATTGCCATGGGAATGGTTATGTTAGGGTCAAAGAATGCACAGGCAATTGAGGATATGGTATCGTATGCACAGGAAACGCAGCATGAAAAGATTCTACGTGGATTAGCTGTAGGCATCTCCCTGACCATGTTCTCGCGCCTGGAAGAGGCGGATCCACTTGTCACCAGCCTCTCTACCGACAAGGACCCCGTATTGCGTCGTTCAGGCATGTACACCCTGGCTATGGCATACAATGGTACGGGCAGCAACAAAGCCATACGCAAGCTACTCCACGTGGCTGTTTCCGATGTAAATGACGATGTACGTCGCGCTGCTGTCACGGCAATTGGGTTCATTTTGTTCCGCACGCCGGAGCAGTGTCCATCGGTAGTTAGTCTGCTAGCGGAGTCATATAATCCGCATGTGCGATATGGTGCGGCTATGGCTCTGGGTATTGCCTGCGCCGGGACTGGACTGCGTGAGGCAATCGCATTGCTGGAACCCATGGTTAAATTTGATCCTGTGAATTTTGTTCGTCAGGGCGCCCTTATTGCATCCGCTATGATCCTCATACAACACACAGACTTGAGCTGCCCCAAGAGCACTTTCTTCCGCCAGCTATACGCCGAAGTTATCAGCAACAAGCACGAGGATGTTATGGCCAAATATGGCGCAATTTTGGCACAAGGTGGATAAAGACAATTTATAGAATCGGGCGGTTATTAATATTCTATTATTTATTCTGGCAGGCATCATTGATGCTGGCGGTCGCAATGCTACACTCTCTCTGCAATCGCGGACTGGTCATACCAACCTGCAAGCCGTGGTCGGCATGCTAGCCTTTACCCAATACTGGTACTGGTTCCCATTGGCACACACGCTTTCGCTTGCCTTTACACCAACCTGTGTCATTGGTCTAAATTCGGATCTGAAGATGCCCAAGATGGAGTACAGATCTGCGGCGAAGCCATCGTTATACGCTTATCCTGCGCCCCTGGAGGAGAAGAAAAGCGAGGAACGTGAGAAAGTAGCCACGGCAGTCCTTTCCATTGCAGCTCGACAGAAGCGTCGCGAGAACGCCGACAAAAAGGAGGATGAAAAAATGGATGTGGATGACGATACCACTAAGGAAAGCGCCTCTACTGTCAACAAAAAAGGAGATGAGAAAACAGAAATTGCAGTTAAGACAGAAGAGAAGCCAGCGGAAGAGTCCAAGCCCAAGAAAAAAGATGACAAAGAAAAGAAAAAGGATGATGAAAAGGATAAGGAGGCAAGCACCGGCGCCACAACAGAGAAAGAAAAGGAGAAGAAGGAAAAGAAGGAGCCTGAGCCAAATTTTGAAATTCTGCAAAATCCGGCACGTGCCCTACGCCAACAACTAAAAGTACTCAGCGTGGTCGATGGCCAGAGTTACGAGCCCATGAAAGATGTTACAATTGGTGGCATTATTGTATTCCAACATACGGGCAAGGCTGAAGATCAGGAACTGGTTGAACCGGTGGCTGCATTTGGTCCAATGAACGAGGATGAGAAGGAGCCTGAGCCACCAGAGCCATTCGAATACATTGAAGATTAAATGGGCATGTTGTTTGTCATTATCTAAGTAAACATATTTTGGTTTTTGAATATTGCATACATATGTATTTTCACCAAATTTACTAAACAAAAAAAAAATTAAAAAAAAGTACACAGAACTAATGCTTATCTATAATTACACATAATAAATGTTCATCAGTCATGATGTAAAAAATTGTTTACTTTATTCCATCTATTAGGACCTACTGTCATTAACTCGTTGGTCTACAAAGTATTTCGCTTGTAAAATGATAAAATATTGAAAAATAAACAAATCTTCATTTAGCAGCCAGCTTCTTAATTCCACGACTTTGTTTACCAGAAAGAGCTTTTTCAATTGTATGTACGATTTCACAATGACTGGAAATCACTTGCGCTTAAATTTGAAATCGTTGACAAACAAATTCGTTGATTTCGCTCTTTCTGCAGTTCAGAAACAGTTTCACTCGGTTTCACACACTACAATATTCGACATGGCTCAGAGAGTAAGAGAAACATAAAATTAAAATTAAAAAAGTGTAAAATCAAGCAGAAACATAAATACACTTCCTGTATAACTGTATTTGAGGCGTACAATTTTAATTATTGTATGTATTAATTATATATTGTATTTTTGTTATTAAAATTCATACAATTATATGGGCTTTTCATAATAATTCTAATGTTTACTAATTAATGGCGTACATATCGCTGAAAGCAGAGTAGAAACCGGCAGCTGTTTACACTAACGCACTCAAGCATAAACTCTCTTTTTTTCTCGGTCTCTCATTCTCTCTCTTTTTGACTTGAGTTTTTCAACTTTTTCCTGCTCTGTCACTCCCGTCAATTCTCCCATTGCCATTTCAGAAGTCGGACTGGATAGACGTGCGTCGGTCCACTAATATTACACTGCTCGTATCACGTAATAATTGTGTAAATTATAATTAACTGCAAAAGGCAACGAGTACTTAATTTAATTTTGTGTGGCAATTGCCTACCCGATCGAATAACGTTCGAAGCAGACAAAGTGCAAACAGTTTTCAATTTGCCGTTGCAATTGCTTTGTTTGTTGGCAGATCAATCACAGGAGCAAACGGTTTATTCTGCCTAAGAAGTGCACACAAAAAATTGTTACTGACCTCGACCCTAGACAATTTGCAACAGCGGTGTCTTGTTGCCGGCATTATACTGTATCCACGTACATATCTACACATACATATATTTGTATGCATCATTGTTTAAAAAATTACGTTTTGTCTTCAATTCTCGGACAGTGAGTGTGCATAAAATATTAATAAAGCAACCGAACACAAAACGGAGCAAAGAAAACATAGCTCGATTTGCGTTTTACTTGTAAATCAGTGGCGTAGCGGTAAACGTGCTAGTGATAAATTGTGCCTAAAATTAACTGTTCGGAGCGCATATTATGAACAGAACCAGAAGAAAGATTGTACGTCCAAAAAATCCCTATACAAATGCAAATATATTTTCACGATGGAGCTTCTGGTAAGTTACAAGTGGTGGTTATTCCCCTTTCCCTTCTCCAACACTCACAAAACCCACACATATAAGTAATTAACGGTAAATTATATTTATACATTGTTCGTAGGCTGCATTCGTCAGTCCAGCTCGATAGCACGTGTGTCGGCTGTATTGAGTGTCTGTACAATTATTTCTAAGTAATATACAGTGTTGTCAACTTCACTTTCTAACCTCCAAATATATAATTAATTTGTAAACAGCTGATAGTTTCATTTTTGTTTACTTTGCTACCTATCATTAATTTAAGAGATTAATAAGGTGAAGTAAAATATTTAAAACAGTAAATCTGCCTTTATCACAATTAATGTGAATTTACATAGGTCCGTATATTTTATATACATATGTATATTCAAATAATAAAATCTAAATTTTCCGTATGGTTAACTGTTGAACTCATTAACAGATAACCTTATGAATTATATTATCTATTCGGTGGCGTGGTTAGTTAGTATTTAAATGCTTAAGTTTGCATAGATTTTGATCTTAGGGCAGTAAGTTGAATATCTCGTCTTCTCTATCACCGTCTTCTCAATGCTGTTACTTATCCAATTTCACTGAAATTAGTCGGTATATAAATGTTAGTATACCTACGCTGTTTACATTGTTGTCAGTATATATTCCTTGTATATGTGTGTACTATATAAATGACACATGTATATACAGCGCACAGACGCACATGTGTTCACTTTGATTATAATTACATTGGGAATTTTAATTAGAAAATCATTGAATAAATATGACTTGCGAATCGAATATTATTATAACATGGAAAACAATGAATCCACAGTAGTTGCAACCGCTTAATCTTTCATCTTGCTTTTGTCTTGGGTAACAGTTTTAAATGACACATGCATGAATCTAATTTGTTTCAATTCATAAATGTTTAATAGAACATTTAAGCTTTAATCGTCTGAAATTAATATAAATTAAATTATATTGATGAGTCAATAACACAAAAGTACAAATGGAGCTATGTAAATTTAAACTTTATACTATAAAACCCTTGAAAAATGACGAGAATTTTGTTTTTCTTATCTACAGTGCTCGCTCGGCAATGCGCACTTCCGTAGATAATAGCTTTACAACGTAACTTTAAATCACTTTTGTTTAAAACTTTTTAATTTCTAATATTCAATATGTAGTATTAACTAAATTGCATTAATTTTAGGTGGATGCGAGATCTGTTCAAGCGAGGTCTACAAGGCCCACTTACAGACGAGGAGCTATACCAGCATAGAAAGACACTGGACAGCGAGCGCGTGACTATAAAATTTACTGAATTGTGGGAGGATGAGAAGAAGCGCACCAATCCGAGTGTCGTACGTATGATATTTCGTGCATATGGCACGGTATTCATGCCACTGGGCTTAGCCTTCTCTATTGTCGAATCATGTTGCAAGTATGTATAACAAGAGATTTGATTAATCACAAGCTTATCTTTAACATTATTTTCAGATCCCTAATGCCCTTATTTCTGGGCTGTTTGGTTGGTTATTTTGCAACAGATCAGACAACGATAAGCGAGTCGATGGCGTATTGTTATGCGCTTGGCATTGTTGTGTGCATGCTGGTGCCTGTAGTGACATTTCATCCCTTCATCTTTTACATATTTCAAGTGGGCACAAAACTACGTCTAGCGCTGTCCGGCCTCATATACCACAAGTGTCTGCAGGTGTCCAAGAGCAGTAGCAATGATGGTCTTCGAGCTCGAGCTATTAACATACTATCCAACGATTTGGGACGCTTTGATGTAGCCCTGTGCTTTCTGCATGACACATGGAAAGGCCCTTTGGAATCGCTTCTGATTGGATTTCTTATGTACCGCGAAATCGGCATGTCGGCTGTTATAGGCGTTTCCTTTATGCTTAGTTTTATTCCACTCCAAGCATGGGCAGCTAAAAAGGCGGCCTATTATCGCCAAAAAACAGCTGAACGCACAGACCTTCGGGTAAAATTAATGAATGAGATTATACAAGGTATACAAGTGATTAAGATGTATGCCTGGGAAAAGTCTTTTGCGCGCGTTGTTGCCGAGGTGCGTCTCAAGGAGATGAAGGCCATTCGAGGCACTGCCTACATTCATGCTGCCCTTAGCTGCACCTCAATGATCTCCCCACTGTCTGTGTTCCTCGCTTTGTGCTCTTATATTTATCTGGGCGATGCGTTAACCGCTAAGAAGGTCTACATGGTATCCTCCTACTTCAACATGCTGAACGACTCCATGGTCCACTTTTGGCCTCTATCTATCACATTCATAGCGGAAGCATTAGTGTCGGCGCGTCGGTGCAAGGAATTTCTACTGGATGGTGATAAGGCTGAAGTTCCCATCAGTTTGGAGGCAGAAGCTAACATTTCCAAAAACAAACGAAACTTGACTAAAGAGGACAAGTTAAAGAATGTGAAAGTAAATGAATCGCTCTTGGTTAATGGTAAATTGCCGACAACACAATCTCAGCATAATCGATTGCGCGACTATAGTCCAGAAGCGGAACAGAAATGTGTGATCTTAAAAAACGTTTCCGCATCGTGGGACACAAGTGATAGCCATCGGATTTGTGCCATTGATAGCTTTAGCACCGAAATTCAGAATCAGACATTAACAGCTGTGGTTGGTCCTGTAGGCGCGGGCAAGTCCAGTTTCCTTAATGTGCTGCTCGGCGAGGTAGGCATAGATGAAGGAGAGGCTTCTGTTCATGGCAAAATCTCATATGCTGCGCAGGAACCGTGGGTCTTCGAGGGCACAATACGCGACAATATTGTCTTTGTTGAGGACTATAATGACCGGCGGTACAAGAAGGTAATCAAAGTGTGCGCATTGGAACGCGATCTGGAGCTAATGCCTAGGGGCGATTTAACTGTGGTAGGAGAGCGCGGAGTCAGTCTCAGTGGTGGTCAGAAGGCACGGGTTAATCTAGCACGTGCTGTTTACCGCAAGGCCGATATCTATCTGCTGGATGATCCGCTATCGGCCGTGGATACCCACGTAGGCAAGCACATCTTTGAGAAGTGCATACGAGATTTTCTATCCAATAAGATACGTATATTGGTAACGCATCAACTTCAATATTTATTCGACGTTAAGCACCTGCTGCTTATGTCATCTGGTAAAGTTGTGGCACAGGGCAGTTATCAGGAGCTGCAGCGTTCGCGCCAATTCCAGTTTTTGGAACAGACACACGATGAAAGCGGCATAGATACGCACAGCGTTAGTAGTCATATGTCGCGAAGCGATTCGGAGAAGAGCATGGAACATCACCAGCATAATCAGCTGCTCCGACCCGATGAAACTGTGGAAGAGCTCAACCAAGAACAGCAATGTGTTGGCGCTGTTAAGTTCAGTGTATATGCCTCGTACTTCAAAGCACTGGAGAGCACATTTCTACTGGGTTTGATTGTTGTGCTTTTTATATGTTCCAGGGTGATGCTCACGGGCGTGGACTTCTTTCTTTCTCGCTGGTAAGTAATGTAATTCTCTTCAAAAGCAAAACCTTATCACATTTTAAATAAATTCCCCAGGGTCATTTGGGAAGAAAAGATTGCGCTAAATGTTAGCGCAATTGCTGAACCAGTTAATGCCAATTCCACGTTGGATGTGTCCACAGAGGCTCCTGTCAATGATACAGTATACATGTCTGCAACGACTACGAATGAGAACATTGAAGAGAATGTTCGCCAACAGCTAGTCTTATTCTATGCTGTTATTCTGGCCGCCACGCTGATTGTTTATCTCATCCGCACATTTGGGTATTTCAGGATGTGTCTGCGTATCTCCTTGCGCCTGCACGATCGACTCTTTCGAGGAATCACGCGCGCTAGCATGTATTTTTTTAATACAAACTCTTCAGGCCGCATATTGAATCGGTTCTCGAAGGATATACGTACAGTAGACACGGATTTGCCTCACACGTTGCTGGATTGTGTGTTTGTAAGCTATTAAGCAATATTTAAAATATATAAAGTGTTATATATTTACATCATTTTTGATCTTGTAGTTTGCAATTGATGTCACCGGCGTGCTCATCATTGTGGCCATTGCAAACTATTGGTTACTGGTACCCGCCGCCGTGATTGTCGTTATTCTGGTCTGCATACGTTATCTCTATGTGAACACCAGTCGAAGTGTGAAGCGATTAGAAGGCATATGTAAGTACATAAATGGTTATTATACTAGCTTTTTAAACAAATCGTTCTTCTTGCAGCTCGTAGTCCTGTCTACTCCCTAACAAATCAAACATTTCAGGGCCTGACTACGGTACGTGCTCTGCAGGCACAGAGCGCTTTGGAAAACGAGTTTCACGAGTATCAGAATGCGAATACCTCCGCCTGGTTTCTCTTTCTCTCCTGTACACGCGCGTTTGCCTTGTGGTCGGACCTGTTGTGCATTGGCTATATAACTGCGGTCACCTTCAGCTTTCTGTTGCTGCGTAATGAGTTCAACAGCGGTGATGTCGGGTTGGCCATATTGCATAGTACCACCATGACGGGCATGTGCCAGTGGGGTATGCGTCAGACAGCTGAGCTGGAAAATGAGATGACGAGCGTGGAGCGTGTGCTAGAATATACGGAGCAGCCATCGGAACCGCCACTAGAGACTCCCGAGAAATTTAAACCAAAAACTGAATGGCCTAGTAAAGGACGCATCGAATTTATTAACTTTAAGTTGCGCTATTCACCCAAAGAGTCTCCTGTGTTGCGGGATCTAAACTTTACCATTGAATCCCGCGAAAAGATTGGCATTGTAGGTCGCACCGGTGCTGGCAAATCGTCTATTATCCAGTCCATATTTCGATTGGCCTGCAATGAAGGCATGATACGCATTGATGACATTGATATTGAGCATATCGGTCTTCACGATTTGCGTAGTCGCATCTCAATTATACCTCAAGACCCAGTCTTGTTCTCGGGTACGTTACGTTATAATCTTGATCCGATGGATGAACGTACAGATGAGGACATGTGGAAGGCACTTGGCGATGTTGAGCTACGTTCTTATGTTTCCACGCTCATAGGTGGACTCAATTGTCGCATGTACGATGGTGGCTCCAATTTTAGCGTGGGACAGCGCCAACTTGTATGCCTGGCACGCGCCATATTACGTAATAATCGAGTGCTCATAATGGATGA
Source organism: Drosophila pseudotalamancana (assembly GCA_037075185.1). Classification (NCBI taxonomy): domain Eukaryota; kingdom Metazoa; phylum Arthropoda; class Insecta; order Diptera; family Drosophilidae; genus Drosophila; species Drosophila pseudotalamancana. The sequence continues at coordinate 379,874 of JBAMCK010000155.1, forward strand.
AGCAACGGCAAATGTGGATCCAGAGTATGTTTTAAATATTATTTACATCAAATCAGTACTACAATTGTTACTATTTCTACAGAACCGACAAGCTTATTCAGCAAACGATACGTTCTAAGTTTGCCAACTGCACAGTGCTGACCATAGCCCATCGACTGCATACGGTTATGGACTCGGATCGTGTACTAGTCATGGATGCGGGAGAAGTACGTGAGTTTGGTCATGCCTATGAGCTGCTGCAACGCTCTGGCGGCTATTTGCGCCATTTAGTGGACAATACGGGCGGAGCTACATCCAATTCACTAATGCAAGCGGCCGAAGAGAGTTACAGCAAGAGACTATTGGATGGACGAGTACCTGCCGAGGACCTCAACATCACAAACGCTTTGCACGAACACATTGAGTAGCACAAGAACTGCACACAAACAAACACACAAAGTATCTTAATATGTATATGTATGAAAGTATTATGAGCGTGCATCGAAATGTTGTACTTAACTTTAATTTATGTTTTGTACTTGTTTTAATCTAAGCCCTTATACCGTATATAAGTATGTACATATGTCTATGTATGTAAGCGTGATTGAATTGTTAACTTGTTAAACTTAAATTTAAAATAGCGAATATACGAATGGAACATGTCCGCTAGGAATATCTTATAAACGCCTCCGCTATGTCTTCATATAAATATAGAACTTGAAAGCAATTTGCACATTTCAAACGAAACTTTAATCAAATTATGTCAACTGCTATTTTTTATACTTATACAATATACAATAAAATAACTATATAGTCTAGTGTTATGACATTGTACTCATGTGTCTATGTATTTAGGTATAAAATCTCAATAAAGTGCCTGAAAATTATTACACCAAGTAATAAATTAAAATTGTACGTCTCAAGTGTTCTTAGCTGATATGTTTATATATATTTATTTAATAATTTAGTCATAAAACGGACAATACATATCGTACATCTGAATCGAGCAGATAAAAAAACTAATATAGTAACAATTTTTGTTAAGTGGGACGAGCATTAATCGAAATTGTCAATACCTAAAAAGTTAAATTAAAAAACTGGAATAGTTGATTAAATTAAGAAACGGGACACTACGACTATAAAATACCCAGCACTATATCAACTTTATTACTTGCTTCTGTAACAAATTCGGTTATTTTCCAAGGGTGTAAGGTCAAACTTTATCTATGTATAAAAAGAATTTCAACAATATAGGCAGTCTTTTCAAAGATAATGTTAAGGAAAAAATAATAATCGAGACATGATTATTAAACTGGAGCTGACTAATTTTTTAAGTTATACTGAAAAGAGGGTATTTAACAATTGTATTAGTCATTCATTTATATTTGGATCTCGGTGTTACCTTGAACTACGGAACTGTGGCCATGTTTTCATGTAGGGAATCGCGAGCTGTGGTCCGCCTGCAGCGCTGATGGTTTGCTGTCACCGGCATTAAGATAAAATCGAAACCAAGTGGTGCGATAGGGCAGCCCGGATCATTGATTTATAGCGATGATTCCGAAGTGAAGTGCGACATTCAGTTGTAGTTAAACGCTGTTCACAAACAGCAAATCAGTAGCGAAACGGCAAAGGCGACTGCCACACGCATAAACGGTGTTGAAGGATCTGTGTGATTAATATAGAGAATGTAACCTATATGACAAAAAATATATGTATTATATAAATATATATAGTGGTTTATGCAGCTATAGTTTGAAGACTCGTATGAGATCCACGCGAAGCAATGTCCGCGACAAAGGAGGCACGAAAACCAAATCCAGTGCTAAAAGCGAATTTCTTATCCCAGTGGTTTTTTATGTGAGTGCGCGTTTAATAAATCTCAGTGAAAATGGCTTTATTAGATATTTATTAAGTCATAAATAGTTATTGATTAGTTAGACATTTACAATTTGATACTTCTACTGAATAGACTGATAGTATAACATATACGCACCATGTGCCTATTGCTCGAAATGGAACAAATACTAAAAACTGTTACAACATGACTTATGAGCGATCAGCTCCTGCTGCCTTCCGCCTGTCACCGTGATAAGATAAAGATAGAAGCAAAGCAAATCGCATACCAACTTGTGAGAGTGTCGCAACGCCTGCCTGTCAATGTGCCATAATTTCTATGAATATATTTGCCACTACAGACAGACTGTCGTAAAGGCCACGCCGCACCCTAAACAGAGCTACCTGTTGATTATAAAAATATAAGCAGACGTCTCCAATCTGCTGAACTAAATTTATTTCCAATTAATAAGAAGCACTGAGTTAATCTGATTATGTTGGACAATCATATATATGTTGAATGCGATACGTAAATCTGTTTTTATTTCATTTTGTTCAGTGATGGTTATTTTAAATGGTTTATACTGGCTTTACGTCAAACATTTTTTGAATGCATCTTGGTCATAACTGACAGAACTTCAAGAATATCCTTATATTTTATCATAAGTCTTAAATTGCGCTTTCGAAATTATTGATTTTGTATAGGCTTAGGTGTTGAGTGGAATAATGAGATACAACAGAAAGTTCGTTATAAATATTTTTTAAACCATGAACCCATACATATGAATTTGAGCTTACACTTTGGAAACAGCAGTACGGCGATGGGGTTCCGGCTATTTTCACAGCCTACTCAAACTCAAACTTTACTAATTGTTAAATTTCTTTAACTACATTTCGGTATTATCAGTTGGTCACGTGGAATTCTACGCAAAGGACGTCAAGATTCTATTGAACCTGCGGATTTATATGAGAACATACCCGGTCTGGATAGCAGCAAGCTATCCAACTTCCTGCTCAGCTACTGGGAGCGTGAGCTAAAGCGTCCGAAACCGGATGTGCTTCACATGATCTTCAAGGCCTATGGCGCCAGTTTTGTGCCCATTTGCATACTATACTCGCTGGTCGAAATATCCCTGCAGTAAGTCGAAAGATACTGCTTATATATATATATTTATTTGTTTACCGTTTCTTTTTTGACTACAGCACCATGCAGCCGCTGCTCCTTGGCAGGCTTGTGTCCTTCTTCTCGGAGAGAAATGACCGGGAGTCCATTAAGTCAGCCTACTTGTACGCCATGGGCGTCGTCCTGTGCTCGCTCATCAAGGCGCTGTGCTATCATCCATTTATGTTTCATCTGTTCGGGTTGGGCACCCGTATACGATTGGCCTGCGCTGGCCTGGTCTATAGAAAATGTCTGCGAGTTTCGGTAACGGCTGATAATAGTGGAATGAGCGGTTACGCGATTGCCATCATGTCTACCGATCTGCCGCAATTTAATGAGACGTTCTACTATTTTCATGAGCTGTGGAAGGGTCCGTTGGAGGGCTTGATCTTTGGCTACATAATTTACCAGGTGATTGGCTGGCCCGCCTTGGTAGGAATGGCCACAATTATAGTCTTCATACCGCTCCAGGTGTGGGCGGCCAAGGCTACGGCACGCTTCAAGCGCCTCTCGGCGGAATACGGCGACGAACGGGTTAAACTGATGAACGAGATCATATCAGCCATGCAAGTGATCAAGATGTATGCCTGGGAGAAGTCCTTCGCCAAGCTGATAGCACGTGTGCGTAAAAAAGAGATGCGTTCCATTCGCGGCACCATGTACGTCTATGCGGGACTCCAGTGCACCGACATGATCTCAAAGCTCTCCCTCTTCCTGTGTTTGGTCACATATGTCTTCTCTGGCGATATTGTGACCGCTCAGAAGGTGTTCATAGTGTCCAGCTATTATGACCATCTGAATCACTCGCTGCTGCATCTCTGGCCGCGTGCTATTAACTCATGGGCGGAGACGTCGGTGGTCGCACGCCGATTGTTCGACTTCCTGATGCAGCATGAGGATCCTGCTGATGGCGGTGTTAATAACTTTAACGATGTGGACGACGATCTGCAGCATGGCAACTATTTTGGACGCATGCACAATCCGATGGCACTGCGCAAGAGCGTTACGCTGCGACATCTGACGGCCAGCTGGGATCAGCCCAGCCAGGAGAAGCGCCATTTGCACATTGAGGACATCAGTTTTCAGGTTGAGGAGCAGCAGTTTATTGGCATTGTGGGCACCGTAGGCGCCGGCAAGAGCACACTGCTAGCCTCATTGCTTGGCGAGTTGGACATCATTAACGGCACCGTGGAGCTGAATGGTGTCATCAGCTATGCACCGCAGGAAGCATGGCTGAATCGGTGTAGCCTGCGAGAGAACATTGTCTTCATGGAGCCGTACGATGAGCGACGCTACAAGGAAGTGCTGCGTGTCTGCCTGCTGGAAAAGGATATTGAGCAGCTGCCGCATGGAGATGCCACCATTTTGGGTGAGTCCGGCGCCAGTTTAAGTGGCGGCCAAAAAGCTAGGGTAAGTCTGGCCCGAGCTGTTTACCGCAAGGCTGACATCTATTTGCTGGACGATCCACTCTCCGCTGTGGACTCCCATGTGGGAAGACTGCTTCTACAGTATTGCCTCAACGAGTTTCTCAGCGACAAGATTCGTATCCTGGTCACACATCGAGTCCAGCTGTTGCGCCATGCCGATCACATGGTGCTTATGGAAGGCGGCCGTGCCTCCATTCAAGGAACCTACGAGTACCTCACGAAGCTTATACGGATTCGAATGTCGGTGGCCAATGACAGCGAGGTAGCCAAACTGCATGCCGTTCGCTCCGACAGCATCTATGACGAGACGACGCCAGTTGAACCACTCTCCCAGCAAGAGTTGCAACAGCAGCTGGACGAGCACGAGCACCGCTACAAGGAGCAGCAGCAACAAGGATCCGTCAAGCTAAGCACCTACAAAAAGTACTTTGCAGTGTTGGGTCTCCCGTTGGTGGTGCTTCTCATATTTGTTGTCTTTATCTTGGCCCGTTGCTTTGAGGCCACCATGGATATTTTTCTGTCCAAATGGTATGTGCTTTACCAACTTCTATATGAAATGAATATCCATTTACTTCTATTGAAGGGCTACATGGGAGGAAACCGAGCCGGAAAAAACGCAAACGGAAAAAGAACGTTATAAGATTCGTACCCGCCTGGTCGCCTTGTATGCGGTACTCATTGTGAGCACCTTGTTCCTTTATGTGGTGCGCACCTTTGGCTTCTTCAAAATGTGCCTACGGATCTCTCTCCGCATCCATAACTTCCTCTTCCGAGGCATTATACGCGCCAGCATGCAGTTCTTTACGTTGGCGCCGTCGGGACGAATACTCAATCGTTTTTCCAGCGACATTTTGGCCATTGACATTACGTTGCCGCAGTCCATGATGGAGTCCTTGGAATTTTTTGTCAACGGGCTGGCAGTGCTTATTGTCGTAAGCACAGCCAACGTATGGCTGCTCATTCCTGCTGTTGTCATGATCGCCCTGCTCTACTTTTCACGCCGTCTCTACATTGGAGCCAGCAGAAGTCTCAAACGCATCGAGACCATTTGTGAGTAGACAAGCATATGTGAAAAGGTCATCTTCTACATGTATACCACACATATTCTATATCGCTCTGCTCTAGCCTATTTAAAGAGATCCTCTTGACACTTTGTATATATTAATGTTTTTATTTTAATATTTTGCCCTTGGCCTACAGCTCGCAGTCCGACATACTCGCACACGAACTCCACATTTAAGGGCTTAACCACTATTCGCGCGTTTAGTGCCACCAAACGCCTGGAGAAGAGTTTCCATGGCTTCCAAAATGATAACACATCCGCTGTCTATTTGTTTGCGAGTATCAATAGAGCGTTTTCCTTCTGGACGGATCTCATCTGTGTGCTCTATATCCTGGTAGTTACATTCAGTTTTCTGGTGCTCGACGGCGGCTACTACAGCGGAGATGTTGGCCTGGCCATAACGCAGTCCATGACGCTGGGCATCATTTGCCAGTGGGGTATGCAGCAGACTGTCGAACTGGAGAATCAAATGACCAGCGTGGAGCGGGTGCTTGAGTATGCGGAGATAACGCCAGAGCCCTCCTATGAGACTGAAGCAACTGTCAATTTGCCCCCTAAGTGGCCCAGTGCGGGTCAACTGCACTTCCAGAATCTACGAATGCGTTATAGCGATCACGGGGACTATATGTTGAAGGGTTTAAGCTTCACCATACATCCGAAGGAGAAGGTGGGCATTGTAGGTCGCACGGGTGCTGGAAAGTCTTCCGTTGTGCAGGCGGTCTTTCGCCTGGCCCTCAACGATGGACTCATCGAGATCGATGGCTACGATATTGGGAAATTGGGTCTGCACGATTTGCGAAGTCGAATCTCGATTATTCCGCAGGACCCGGTGCTATTTTCTGGAACGCTTCGCTACAATCTGGATCCGTTTGAGCATAAGCTGGATGATGAACTGTGGCAAGCGCTGGACGCCGTCAAGCTGAAGACTTTTGTGACGGCCCTTAAAGGCGGCCTGAGCTATAGGCTTCACGATGGAGGCGCCAACTTTAGCATGGGTCAGCGGCAACTGATTTGCCTCGCTCGTGCCATACTGAGGCACAATACAATACTCATCATGGACGAGGCTACGGCTAATGTGGATCCGATGTAAGTAGTTAAACTTATCGATATTCACCACTATTCGTACATGGTATCTCATAGAATCGGATCCTTTAACAATTAGAAAGTGGGGCATTGTTACTTACTTATCAGCCAATCTCTTTCCCACTTGCAGCACGGATCAGCTCATTCAGGAGGCGATACACAGCAAGTTTGCCAACTGCACCGTGCTTACCATTGCCCATCGATTGCACACAGTCATGGACTCTGATCGGGTAATGGTCATGGATCGGGGTCTGGTCGTAGAGTTGGGACATCCGCACGAGCTACTGCAGCAGCGCAATGGTCATCTCTATCGGTTCGTGGAGAAGACGGGCGCAAGTAGTGCAAAGCATTTGCGCTATGTGGCCGAGCAAAGCTACAACAAACGCGTGATCAGCAAACACTTACCGAATGAGCAACCGGAGCCGGAGCAGCAGTCGGAGGATAGGCTAAGCGTGATACGTGGCACCACACTATGAAAGACTTTAAAATACGTTTTTTTGTTTTGTAAGTTATGGTAATATAGTTTTTATTATAGTGAACTGATTTTTAAATATAAATCTATATAATTTTGTATATATGTATATATACATATAAATGTGTTTACATATATATGCACTTTATATGTATAATATACGAAGTTGTTGTAGCGTTTCTTCTCTTTAAAGTTTTGGAAAAAAAGCACTTGTAAGTATTTGGTTTTCCTTTATCTTATCTTTTATGTTGTAGAATGCAATGTATTTTTTACTTAGCGATTAACTAGCACGCTATAACCCTGGCTACTATATAGTTTTGCAACACTATAACTACGCTCTTAGTTGTTTTTGTTGTGTCTAGTCATGAGTCACATGAGAAATCTTGAGTTAATGTAATTTTTGCTTTTTATATCGAAGCATTTATATAATAAATATAATTTTTCTATATGCCTTCGATGTGCAGTTAGTTTTTTACTTTATTATCTTTTCTATATAGATTTTTAATAGATTTACGAAATTTTGGTTTGGTATATGTATAAAATTTTTTTGGTAGAGTGTAAATGAATGTATCGCATTAATTTTCACTAGACTTTCATAAAAGTGTATATAATGTTTTTTTTTTATGTAGTTTATTGTGTAAATATTAAAGTAAGTAAAGCATATATATTGATGTATATAATTCTTTAAAATATTATTTCTTATGATTTTTTTTTGCTTATTTAAAATTCGCTTACTTAATGTCTGCCTTCAACATTTTTGCAGTTTGATGTAAATAGAAAAATCAGTGTTTGGAAAATGTTCATATATCTTATGTGTATATTTATATATATATATATGTTTGCGTTCTGTCTCAAAAACCAAGTTAAACCTTGAAATCCTTCCCCAAATTTCAATGCTTAAGTTGTTTTTGTCCCTTTCCGATCTTGAAACTTCCTGTTATACTTCTCTTCACATTCTGCTCTTGTGCTTTGGAATGTAAATAGGGTATGTATGCATATTTTGATGTCCTAGAAATAAGATTGTTTGTTTGCTGTTTAAGAAAATTCGATGCAAGTTTAATAAAATTATTTTGAATTGTAATAGTATATTATTACTTGAGTTTTGCTAATATGTATTTGTTCAAGCATTTATATTTATGTTCCTTTGTTTATTATATTTTAATTTTAAAGTATATTAAGATTATGCGATATGCGCTCGCTTTACTACATTGTACGTACCTTTTTAGGTTTATTTCTTTAGGTTTTGGTAGCTATTCATTAAGGTACCTATTTATTTAAATTTTTTTGCTTTTTGTTTTTTTTTAAGTATAAACACGATTTGTATTCACTTTGTTATTCTCACAGTTAAGCTTCTTTGATTGAGCACAAAAGCAAATGAGAGTTTTGTTGAGGAGGGGCATAGCGGGAAAACAAAAAAAAAACCTTAATATACCCAACACTCTATGTACTATGTATGCATATATATTTAACTTTTTTTTCTGTCAGCTGAATGTGGGCTCAGCACTGGACGCACTAAGAATCTTCCCCTATTATTAGCTCGCCCAGTGCTGAGCCTCCATCAACCATTCCAGGTGATTCCAAAAAAGAAAAACTTTGAAATTGTGAAATCAGGGAGACTTGCATTTACTTTTGTAAATTAAAATTTAGCACAAATTGTTTCAGTTTTGTAAATAACTAAAATATTGTAAAATGTAACTGGAAGTCAATTGAGATTATTATTAGCAGCTACTCGTCTTCAGATTATACTTAGTTAGTAGCTAACTACTCAAACTACGGCACTAGAGTGTGCATTGTGCTAGCTTCTTTTTGTCTTCTTTCTTTTTTCTAGAGTAAGTGTGTTTTCTAAACATTAGTTCAGCCAGCATTTAACAGTTCTAGTTTAAAAATTATTTTCGAGTAAAACACTTAACAAAAATGTTAGTGAAAACTAAAACGTGCGTGCTTCATTAATTGAAACGCATATTTTGATTATAAAATATGGTCCCGAGGTTTTTAATATTTTTTGCGATTCTTTTTTTTTTTTTATCAGTGTGTTTCTAGCATTGGCTTTAAGAATTGTAATATCCATTTTTTTGGGATCTATATCAGCATTTGGAGGTGTGCCGGAACTTGCGATTTATTTATGGTATATATTCTTTTGTATACCACATTGCTTCTAAGTATATATAAGATAAGGCATTGTGCTTATGTACATAGTACATAGTACATAGTCTGCTTTGTATTTTGTTGCTTTTGTTCCAATTGTTGTTTTGGCAATGATTTTCGCTTAAATAAAAGGTATAAGGATACATATTATCAGAAACTCCTTTGTCCTACATTATTTTTCTGTCGATCTTGCCTACAAAAACGGAATTTTATTTACTTTGTTGCCTAGGCGAAGGTTCTTTTACAGTTATTGAACCGAAAGCTTTACATTTGCGTACAATATTTATATAAATTATGAAAGTATTGAATCTCTAAAATCTTTTTTTTTAACATTTTCTCATTAATGTAGTTTTATATATATATATATATATATTTTTTTTTTTAAAGATTAGTATGAATTTGTTATGCAAGGTTTTTTCTACATTTTTCATGGTGTAATCGCATATATCCGTACAATATATACATTGCTTGCTATATATAATTATATTTATGTTTTTATATGTAAGTAATTAACAAGCATTTGTTTGTCGTGTGGTTGTGCAAAATTTGAAATACTCTCCTTATACTCTTTCGAAAAATTGTCCATTAATTGAAAAAAATGTGTTGTTGAAAAAGGATTTGAACAATGGCATTTTGTACGGCCCGCTTTTAGAACGAGCTACTCACTATCGCGTGCATATTAAACGACGATGTGTTATATATATATATTTAATTATATATATATACATATATATTTAGGTCATTATTTCTGTCTGGGCTCAATAATTTCAACGGTCACGCTCTCAGCCACTGGATTTGTTGTTATGTTCGTAATCAGCGACTCCTCCTGCGGCGATTGCAGTTGAGAGTGTTGCTGGCGGTGCGAGGAGCCGTGCCTCTCATGATGCCCTCCGCCGGACACTTTACCCGGTGCTACAGAATTGCTGCGGTTGGAGCGTACAGAGACGGCTGACGCATTGCTGGCGCTTCCATGAGATTCCGACTGGGAGCCTGTGGAAAGCACGTAGCAAATGTTTATTACATTTTCAAGTTAGTCCGTTGAGCAAGTGGTACGCATTACCGGATAAAGTACAGCAACAACAACAACAACATAAGCATGAAGGTAAGGTTGGCACTCAGTTAACTCAAGTGGAGCCTGTTGACAAGACTACGTGAGTCAGCTGAGGAAATGAAAATGCATCCGAACGGGCACAAGACTACATAGATAACATATATCATCCGTATACGTACACAAATACATGGATACTAGTAATATTTTCTAATGTAATAAAACTTAATATATGAATAAGAATTCATATACCCTTGCAGAGGTATATCAGATGAGGTACAAAACATAGATAAAAGAGTTCCACTTAGATATTGACCGTATGTAATGTAAAGCAGTGCTTGTTATATTAAAGATTACCTTAACAACATACTGACAATAAAATACAATTCAGATCATTATAAATTAAAATGCCCTCTGCAAAGGTAAAGGTTTACAAGATTAGGCGAATGCCGTCTGATTTTTAGAATTAGTTGTCCAAGCATATTGAAATGAGAAACAAATTCAGAAAAAGCGTGCGTTAAAAACATGAACTAAAAGCGGACACGGAAATAAATATACATGAAAATAAAAACAAAAACAAAAATATGGTTTCGCAAGTGTATCGTAGTAATATGATAGTTTCGTTATCTTTAGTATAAAGATCGTATGTGTATATAGAATATATAGGGCAGCAGACTAAACAACTAAATCGGTAACTTTGAAATGAATTTTAACTTGAAGTTAAATTTGAACTATAATCTTAACAGTAAGTGTATGTTTTTCTTTCTGTTAGAGGGTGTCTTGTGGAATGGGGTTAGTACTTGTGACAGTAGGTAGGAGTTACTTAGTATATAAGTTAACGGCAACTCTCACTACGGCTTAGCATTAATGTTAAGTTCTTACAACAGCTGGTACCACAAAAATACAGACGGCAACTACAATATACAGGACACTGGGCATAACACAGCTAAACAACACATTCATCGAAATTGGAGCAACTACAACGTGGCTGCATACCTCGTGGAACTGGTTCGTGAATTGGAACTGGTACTGATATGGCTGCATGGCATTGAATGTATGTATGTGTGGCCTAAGACTAAAACTTATTGGCACCCGGACTGGCAGTCATGCCGCAAACGGGAGCCGTTCCCGGCGACGACACATACGTGGTCGTAACGATGTTGCTTGACGCTGGCGTCGGCATCGGCATTGGCGTCGGCGTCGACGTCGTTGTGGCTGTGGCTGTGGCTGTGGCTGTGGCTGTGGCTGAGGCTGAGGCAGAGGCAGAATACGTTGTGGCGTTGGCAACACTGGCCGCTGTCGTTGTGGTTGGCACGTAGGGCAAAAAATGGCTATGGACAACATTGTACTGGCTGGCGGCGCTCGGATGCTCCAGCAGACGGGAACAGTTGGAAACATCGCTGACACGGGAGTCGCTGGAGCGCGTGTTGCTCTTGGAGCGTATCATGCGCCCTTTTACAGCAATTCGTGCGTGCGTACGTACGTGTGTGCATGTGTGTGTATGTGTTGGAAGTGTGACAGAAGAAAAAGCAGGCAGCGAACAAAGGAAATATTTTATTGTTTGGCATCGCGACACAAAATTTAAATAACAATAAAGTTAAGCACTGAGGACAATAGTAATTGACAGCAGCTATCTTTAGATAACACAAAGACAAAAACACTCTTGCTTCAAATTTTTGGGTACTTAAAGCGTCAATCAGTTTGATTGACTCACAAAGATTTTAACCGTACACTTGAACTTGTCGCAATTTTGTCTGTTGCTGATTGCATTGCGATTCAGTTGAGAAATTTGCTCCCAGTACTATCCACTTAAATGGGTTAGTCAAAAGAGCTCTTTAGTTAATGGATATTGCTTCCATTTAAGTTGTTCTCTCTGGAAAAAATGAGAATCTCTAGGCCTTACTCAGAAAAGCATTGTTAAAAAATAGATTACTCCTAAGGTAACACTGAATCTAAAATAATTTTTTCTGCATACGAAAATATTTAATATTTAGTTTCACCCATTTGTTTAAATGTATCTTGTTATGAGAAAGTTGAACCAGCTTCCATTTATCTCGTTTTCGTCAATACACAACTTTAAATACATAGTCATAAATTATATTACATTATATCATATCTTAAGTAAGTTTCAATTAATATTATTGCTTTAGATGATTTCGCAATGTTTTCTTTAAACTATAAATACATGCATTATTTTATTTACTTTTTATTTATAAATTATTATCAAATGTCAATCAAGAAAACTGTTTAAGTATAGTCTTTAGATAGCATTAAATAATATTTTTCTTTGGTAAGAGCTCAACTTTTTGCACACTCACGCACATTTTTATTCCGAATTTTCAGATATATAGATATACATATATAGATAGATTTTTACTGTGATTTCTTTTGGAATTTGTTTTGGGGACTGACTGGCTGACTGATAGATTGATTATTTGGTTGATTGATTAATTAATTGAATGAGTTTATTTTACTGTGTGCAGAAAGTTCTGCAAGTTCTCAAACAAAACAGCACAAATCAAACAAAAATTGGCTGAACGACAATAAACAACACACAAACAAAATGGAGAAACCAAAGCCAAAATGCGCACTGGTACGGCACAGTAAATAGTGGCCATCAATGGATGTCGTATTAATGGAATACAAACCTGTCTTACCTAGCGACGGATTAGGCGAGTGTGGGCGCAGCGAGGCCATGCTCGGCTGTCGGGATGGAGCGCGCACGGACATGCGAGAGCCGCGTCTATCCTGGCCATGTAGTAGCTTGTTATCCCGCAGCAGGGAGACGTTCATCAAACGGGGATTCGGTGTATTGAATATGGTGCGGTTCTCATGCCAACGTGCCCTACACCAAAGTAATGCTTGATTAGTTGACTAAACCAAAAATTGGGCGGCGATTAAGGATGAGAGGACATGTGCAAAAGCAATTGAGTGAGGAATTGACGTTGCTCTTGGCTGCCTTTAATTCCAATTAATGCAAAAATTTTGTTCATTTAAGTGAAATTAATTGCTGATGAAATTATGTACTCGAATTTTTTGCTTTGGTCTGCAGCCAGGGCAACGTCAGGGTCAAAATTGATTTTGTTTTAATGAAGCTGACATCGCCCATCCACTGACCCAATTGGGTTATGATAGTGTGGAACGGTTTGCAGCTTGTGTTAAATGTTTGCATTGCAATTTACTCACTGGCTAAACAACCGCAGGACGACACAAATAATAACAAACATCAATGCCATTCCTACCAGCACGCCAATCATGGCCGGATCAATGTATGTCTCGGGTCCTCGCTTGTCTTGGCGTCCTGAAAACAACAACAACAACAACATGCAAAGCGATTTCATTATTCCTCCTTCTATCCAAAACCAAGCGCAGTAGAAACCGACCCTTGCACTCAACAGAGCCATCCTTGGCCCAAATGGGGGTCATCTCAAAGCGGCATATGCAGCGTCCATCCCGGCATTCCGTTTGAAAGTGAACTGCCTCGCATTGCTCATTGAAGAAACAGGATTCGTTGACGGCAGCCGCTGTAAGTGAAGTAAAGAGGTTCCTTGTAGTACGACTTTAACCATGATTCATACGTGTACAATATACCGTATACAGATATGTATATATATATTTGTCTGCTTTATGTTCCAGAACTTGTTTACAAGTTTGCTTTATGAGTGCCCAAGCAGTGAAATGTTGGACTGGAAGAGTGGGGCTGTGTCAATCGTCACTGGCGTCAGTTTGATGACGGCCAGACAAATATTTTTATAGCACATGAGAAGGAATCAAAAAGCCCGGGCCACCCTCCACCTGTCTAACTATTTACAGTCCTGTATTGTATTTGAATAATTTTAACATGTGTGTAAATACATAAGCAATGTCTGAGAATCTTGTATTTAATTGAGGTTTGGAAAAGGTGGGTAACACCTTTGAGCCTGAGCAACTGATCTGACTGTTGTTGAATGTTTTTCTGGTATTCCAATTAAATTTTTAATTATTTCAATGCAATCAAAGAGAGTACAAGTGAACTGTTTTACAATGAATATTCGATCAAAAAAGTGAAAATAAATAAAAATATTGTTGACTGCAATTTCACAACCTTTTCAGAATTTCATTGATGATAATGACTCATTAGCTCGAGGCTGAATGCTCTGGCCGTAAATACGTCAATCATACAAAAAGTGGACAGTAATCGCATAAATTGATTTTAATTTACAGCACTTAATGTGTCCACGCCCAGGGAATATATATTATAATTATGTCAAAGATGAATTAAGTCCATATCCTGTCTAGGGAGGGTTCATTATATGGCTGTCCGCTGCCAAGTTTTGTTTTTAATTTTCAATACACAGCAGTTAGTAATCAACGTAAGGCTTTGGGGGATTTGTTTGCTGGCCGGGCGATTCTTTTAATGAAAACTTGGCAGACTGACAAGCAAGGTCGGCCAAGTGCCACAGAGTAGTATGCCACCGCATAACTCATCATTCTCAACGTACCCTTGCCACATTTGTCGATGTGATTGGTGACCTGCAGATCCTCGGTGCACTGGCAGGACTTCTTTTTGGGATCACATATGGAGCCGGGAAATCCGCATTCCAATGTATTCTCGCACTTGTCACCAAACTTTTTCTGCCCGCGACTGGCATAATCTGTGAATATATAAAAATATATATGGAATTAAATGTATATAACGGTAATCTTAACACATGTTTCTCGTCTTATCCCAAGTGACAAATTTATAATAAAACCGCAACAAACTTTCAATCCAAACAATAAAAAAAAATACTCAACCCGGTGGAAAAGTCAAAAGTATTTGAATCCCGAGCGGCTTAGTTGCGGATTAAAATGTAAATTCATGTATAAATCTTTAAGCCAAAGACTGGCAGTCAGCTAGGAAATATATGTATATATACACCTGTGTACACCTGTGTACGACCGAGAGCCGAAATGTTTTTGGTTGCTCGCTACGCACTCAAGGGGCCGGAGTGCGGCTCAAGTGGAGGCACTTCAGTCTGTGCATGCCACAAGCCACTTTTCGGATAAGCGTGAGGGGCGTATTCTTCATTAACTTTGAATGAAATAAAGTACACAGTCACACACACACATACACATACACTCACGCCGGCGGAATGTAAAGTGAGTTGAGTTGAGCTCACATCTTAATTAAACACTTGGGAGCGACTTTCGGCCGGAACAGGCGTCCAACAATGTGTGCAACAAAATCTCAACGGTAGTCAGGGGTTAAGCGTCAATGTTGATGTTGCGGCATATGTTATACGCGCACACCGTTTGCTTCCCTAATTTGGTTGTTGATATTTAGCCATAATTACCAAGTATACCAAGTACAGGGTAGTCCATGTTGATGCTGATGAGGCTGAGGCTCGGTTTGACGATAGCTGGCAACGTGAAAACGGAAAAGGATGTGCGCCGGCCTCGCATTTAAGCCAACGGAAGCGCAAAAGACAAAACAAAATGGCTGCGCTTGCAAAAGGTTGCGCCATTTCTGTGCGGCTTATGTGGATGTGTGGGTATACCTGTGGTTTGGTTGTGCGGGCTGTGCACATCTATTTGCCAGTGGTTTATTTTTAAATGCAGCCATTGCTATGAATAGCACGCAGTCATGTGGAACTAAAAAAGAAACTGCTGCTGGCTCTGCTTTTTGTGGCAAGCAGCGTTGCAGTAATCGAGCAAATTTTCTGCTAGTGTGGGGAAAGTATGCGCCGAATGCCCCAAATTCGCAGCGCCCCTTTTTTAATCCCTTTTTCAAAAAGAGATTACCAAACATGACAGTTTATTTACCAAACGGCATTCCCTTCTTGTGCCGCGTGGCAGCTGCACGGAGCACGTTTCTTAGGCTCAATTTTCAAATTAAAGTGTACCCTTGGTTCACCGAAGATCGAAGATCATGTCAGTGTCGAGATACTTATATTCAGGCCTTTTTTCCTAAAACAGTCAGCGATCCCGCTCAAGTCGGAAATTATAATTAGAAACTTTTGCTTAATTTGACAATGCACTCGCCACTTGCAATAAAAGAAAAACAACTGCATGATGAACATTTTACACAAGAAAACAGAAAAGAGAAATGAAAAATGAGTAAGAGCTCATCAAACTAAAATAGAAATGAAAATTCTTGAAAGCGGGTGACAAAGCAAAGAACTAGAGATGGTAAAATATCGATAAGTATAACTAATTACTGTCCTTTAGCAAAATTAAGCAATAACTATGTTATATGGGACGAAATGATTAAGTTTTATAAACAAATTACTTTGTTTTAGTATATACATATATATAAAACCTGAAGTTTAATTTTTCTTTTTTCTCGCATTCGTGAGCCCAAAAGGACACGACACGCAAGCAGCTCTAGTTGACCCACTAAAATATTCAGACATGCTAAGCATATGTTTGTAGCCGTGCTCTTACTCAAGCCGCTGCTGATTATGCAACACACACGAGGGTGCATGTGCAACATGATGACGTCATTGCCGTACATATTTGATTACGGTTGGTGGCAAACAATATTTGCATGCATTACGATAAGGCCAGGCTGTGCAGGGGTCTCAAGCAGGCACCGTGTGGTGTTAGCTTACCAAACTCGGGAGTTGTCGTCTCGGGTCCCGCGCTGAAGCTATTAACGGCAAAGAAATTGTCACCGTCATCGGCCAGCGTCAGCGGCAACAGCAGCGCCAAAACGGAAATCAGGCGCAGGACGTTGTTTGGGCTCAGGCGCCCCATGTTGATTTTTTTCATGCTATCCGTGCGGTGGCTGCCACCAATCCGAGGCGCCATTAGCATTAACGATTGCTCCACACGCATTTTTAGGGACGCGGCTGTTGTTGCCTTTATTGCGGCTATTGTTGTTGTTGTCGTTGTTGCTGTCGCTGTTGCTGTTGTTGTTGCTGCTGTGGCGCCTTCAGTGCTTAAGTGCAAGTTGACTTTGTTTGCTATCCTTGTTGTGCTTGGCGCCTGGCTGCGGGACAAGTATTGAGCTTGTTGCTCCAACGCTGCCGAAGGACAACTGTTGCCGTTGTTGTTATTATTGTTGCTTTGATTGTTATTACTGCTGTTGTTGTTGTTGTACTTGTTGGCAGGCTTAGCTCTTGCTGTTGTTGTTGCTGTTATTGGCGCTGCAACTGCTTCTGCTGCTGCTGCTGCTGCTGCTGCTCCGGCGGCTGCTGCTTCGTCGTCTTCGTCAGCGCATTGTTGTTGCTGTTGCTCACATTTTACACGCGTCTCCCGCCGATACTTGGCAACACCAATAAAGCGGCTCTGCAGCGTTGCAGCACCGTGACGGGGCTCTAAAGCCCCATCTAATCTCATATTATTCGATCGTCGTCGAGCTCCTCATCCATGCTGCTCCCAAGTCGTTGAATTTGAGCGCTCCTTGCTGCTCCGTTTGCTCGTTCACATGGAAAAGCGCAGCTGAAATAGAAATTAAAATCGTTTTATTCATGTTGTATTCTGAACCCATTCAATATTGACATAGGGTTAAATTTGTTTTTATAAATTGTATGTGACAGGTGGAAGGGGCATATCCACCAGTCACCAGTTTGTATCAGTATTTTCCTTTGTTTTGTTTTCGGTAATCTTCGATTTAAGAAATTAGTTTCTTTTAAATTTGATATGTAAGTCATTGTCTATATACAGATTTAGATTTAGAATAATTACCAGTTGGAATAGCGCCCATCCGTTACACATTTGGTAGTTTTAGTCGGACACACCCGATCAAGGCACTTTACATGCTTTCCTTTCACTTTGTTTTGATTTCTGGTTGGAGTCCACAAAGTGGAGGGACAAAAAAGCTGGGCTAATCACTTAACTGCGTGTGAAATTACAAACCGACGTTGAAACAATTTCCGAAAGTGCCAGCAAATGGCCAACTCAATGAAATTGAAACCAAACACCAACTGCCCAACTACCAACTGCCAATCGGGCGTGTTGCCATTTCTCTTTCATGGCCCGAGCTCGAACGGTGCCAAAGGACACAGAATTAAATTGACTGACAGTAAATTGGGGAATCATTTGAGAGGTGCCACACAGCAGGAGCACAGCTAATTGGATTTAGGTCACATACACTCACATATGTTTGGCATTACATATGCTCGTGTCGAGTTCATTATCTCTGTTTATAATTGTTTTTGGCTTTTCTGGTGAAGAAAATTTTAAACGAAATTTCGCTTTGTTTATTCGATTTAATTTCTGGTATTTTTGTGTTGTTTAAACATGATACGGGCAATTTATGGTGTCGTGTTACTTCCACTGAGGTCCATTAATAAATCATAGATCTGAACGTGCAACACGCGTTTGGCTCAAATGTCCTGTCGACTGCGATTATAAGCTATGAATGTTCCAACAATTCTGCATGCCTCATGCAGTACATGCAGTGGCTCTTAATGTACTTGTGTTTGTGTAAATGTGTGTGTACATGTTATGTACACAAAAAGCAGGCGACATTTGCCTGACAGTTGACGAGCGTAAAGTGGCCTGGGAAACAGTTATTTAAAAACGTGTTTAAATGTAACATTCCCTCTTTAATACTTTCTATTGAAATATATTTCTCCTATATACGCAGTCTAGTATATGAGTTAGTTAATGATCAATTCAATTCTATTTAAATATTCAAATTAGTTTAGCCTTACAAATTGATCATTGTTCTATATTTAGTTAACCTCGTTGAACGTTTAACTGAGTTTGCAATCTAGCTGTGCACATATTTATTTGCTCCTTAAATATTGCAGTAAAATTTCATACAGTTAGCATGCAACCCTTTTAAACCCTTCTTGTCAGACTAGAATCCCAAAAGGATTTTGCTTGGATTTAAGCGTTCTGTCAAAATGGCTTTTTGCAGCTTTCTCATATAAATGTTGGCCTGCACTCCAGCGACCCAAAGTCTGCCAACAAAATTCGTAGCTAAACAGCGTTAATCCGCAACTAATTTATGCGGCAACCGCATAACATATAACGTATTTACAGCATTCCGAGGAGATGTGCCAGGATTGGGATTGGGCGTGGACCTTCCTTTTTGGGGCCTTTGCCCATGGGAACTCATAAAACGCGACTCACGCAACCAAAAAAGATGAGCGAAAAACGTGTTGCATGTTTGTGTACAAATTGTTTTTGGATCTTCCATAAATTTATGTGACGGCATTAAAAGCAAGCGTAATAAATAAATGTCAAATGCGGCGTATACGCAATATGTATCATATTAACCTTACAATGGCTCCAAAGTTGATGAGACAATCGCTTGACACATGAAAAGCATCCAGAGCCGCAACACAGCGAAGGAAATTACAACAATAATAACAGCGGATGCTTACAAAAGTATATGGATTTTATCATACAGAACAATGGCGTATTAGCAATACATATGATACAGATAAAAAGAGAGAGATAGAAGGAGAGACAGCGAACTGGACGGTGGAAGTTCAACTCATTGTCCTTTATGGATCGCATTACCGTACAACATTTTTAATGATAATTAAGAAGGCCGAACATAAATGGCACCACCTGCGAGCCGGGCCTAATCGTAATGCGGCAGTACAAGCCAATAAATACTTATGGTCGGGCTATTGTTTTATCATAAGAACTGGCCAAGGCCACGTCTGCCAGTGGCACTGACACATGCGTGAATTTTTATGGATATACATGTATATAGAGCACATATATCTAAATATGTGTGTCTATAAAAATAAGCCCACATACCCTTTGCAGAGGGAAATTCAGAATTTCGTGCAATAAGTTCTACAAACAATAGCGAGGTATAGGTATCACACATTTGAACATCTGAACATGTGTGTGTGTGTGTGTGTGTATATATGTAAACACAAGTACTTTGTACACGACACCAACAACAATGCTCTCGCATAGATAAACAATGAATCTCAAACAAATCCAAGCAAGATGGTAGGATAGGGGACGCTGCACAGTGGTCCAAACAAGAAAAGTATCGAAAATTACTTTTTAGATATTTATTTTATAATAAGTCTGAACGATATATTCTGTAATAGTCTATTTTTAATCTCTAATATTCAACTATAACTATACTTAGCTTCGAATGAAGTCCGTTCTTGGAAACCATAAATAATCTTCGATATCATGTTTTCCAACTTTTATTCCATTATCGGGTATTCTTAATCTTAGATTGAAATTGGATAAAAATTCGATTAATCGACAAAGATTTGTATCTTTTATTTTTAAAAGTTGTTTCAAGATTTCGTAGTATATTGAATTTATCAGATGAAGCATCAATGTGCGCAACCAAAACGCAATTTGGCCGAATGCCAAAACTGTAAGCCATATACTCACATATTGCCTATGGCCAAGTCCTTTACTTTATTGATTGCTGATGTCAGTAATCTGAGCGCAGAATCTAGACTAACTAACACCCCGGACAAAGCAGTTTGCCAAGCGAGCAGAACGCACCAGTTCATTCGCATTTCTTAAGGCCCCCTCATTTAGGCAATACAATAGGCACCATGTCCTTAATAGCTAAGTCCTCAGTTTGTTTTTGTGTGTGTGTGTGTGTCTTCACTGGCAGCCAAACAATGCGCACAAGATTTATGCGATGTTGAACAAATTGCTTGGCATTATACTCTAGAAATGCGTTCCACGGAATGCAATAGACGTGGCGCCAAGTAGTGATGGATACCCAGTTCTTGGCCCGAGTGCACTCCGGACAGACAGGCGCATTCAATACAAATTAAAGCCCACTTGGGACTCCCAACTGCCTATAAGCGAATCAAATATTTATTTAAATTGTAGTATCTCATGTAGATAAGATATTTAAACCAAAGCAATTGAGGTCATTGAATTGAATGGAATCTAATGAACGGTACTATAAACAAAGTTCAGTTCAGTTTTAAAAAAAAAGTGCTATTCAATAATCGCTTTATTCAAAAACTTTGGAAAATCAACAAATTTGAAATTAATTAGAGAAATTAATAGGAGAACTAATTATAATACTAATTAATTGCCATACATATTTTATAAATCACTTTACTTTTAATAGTTGATATCTGCTTTTTACATCTGACTGCAATTAAATTTATTTGCTAATGATAGTCTTCTTTGGAGTCGAAACCACAATTAAGGGACTTTGTCAATAATTGACTTTATAAGTGTTTTAATACGAAAACACTTCTAATGTGACATTAAATGCTTTTAACAGCTTTTACTTGGCTATATATATGTAGATTCAAAACTGTATCTAATTGATAATCACGACAAGCCCTATCAGCCGAAAAGTTAATTTTTTACTGAAAAATTTTAGTGGAATATAAATATCCATGTTATATCCAGGTTAATATGGCTTACGTTAACTCTGATTCATTTGGATTAAATTACATTTTGGAAATTACCAACACCTTGGACTATTTTTTTAATTTGATATTGTGAATGGGTTTTTGTATTGTGTGTATCGCAATCATGGTTAATTCCCATTACAATATAAGGGTATGTATATATGTATATTAAAACTCAATTATATATCGCATGTTGTTAATGGGACTTCCCCTAAGCTAATCCTATTGTGAATTCATTTAGTCTCGCATTTCATGTTCGGCGACTGCTGAAAATTGGTATGAAAGCTTGGAAGGGGGGATTTGAAGCCTAGAAAGTCGCTAAGTGGAAATGCGGAGCATGCAATTAGCATGCTATATAATGAATTATGATTGTTGTAAAAAAGAATATGGCTGAGGTTATGTGGGCCAGTTGAGGGATGAGGATTGACGGCTACCTTTCAGCTGCCACAGCTACTTGCCACAATTTGTGTCGTGAGCGGGTCGAATGTTGCGCTTTGTGAACTTTTCGGCTGCCGTTGCCACGTGAAGGGCAATAAATAAAATGGCGAAAAAATGCGAATAAACAATAAAGTATTGCTAGTTGGCATTGTCGTTGGCCCCAGCCAACCAAGAAGGCAAACAAACAAACAAAAAGCAACAAACTGACGACAACAATAATAACAACAACAGCAACAACAACGGCTTCTGAAGCGGATATGGCGTGAGTTGTACACGTTGTAGGCGTCGCTCCAGCTAAGGGCTCGGGTTTGTGTTTTACTTCTTCTTGTTTACTCTGAACCCAGTGCAAATAGGTAAACCAGGTATATTAGTTTTGTGCAAATGTTTGCAACAGAATACAGATAAGCTGACTGTCCATCAATATACCTAAAAATCGACTGTTTGTTTTAGTTCCTGAATCATATCAAAGATTTCACGAACTAAATGTAAATGGGAATAGGTAATTCTTACTATATATCACTGAATATAGTAGATGCAACAAAAACTCGGCGCAGAATTCGACATATGTCCTAGTCGGCCATTTTCTATTATTTTTCCATTTTAATTTTCAGCTGGTTGCGCAGTAAAAACGCAGCCCCCAGAAACGGTTATGGGCGCAACCAAAATAAAACAAGTAAAGAAATTCAAAATCACGAAACATAGCGTGGCAAGCAACGGTTTCTATAGATGACTGCCTGCCCCAACTACTGTAAAATCGGAGCGAAACGCAGAGCCCAATTAGACGGCGTAAAAAATGAGTCCGAAATGTTGTGACAACTTTCCCAGATGGGCTGCACTTAAAAAGCAAATGCATGTCCATTGCTTAGTCGCTCAGCCGCTGTTATTTATTTAACCGTTTTTTGTCGCCTCCGGTGCTGTTAAGCATTTCCGCTTCCGGCCAACACCAGAGCAACGGATGCTCGACGGATGCACCACGGTTCCACATTTGATTGGTAAATGGTAAAATGGCATTCAGTGTGCAACATTTAACCTTTTGCCTGTCAAAAGGTGCATAAATAACTGCGCCATAACCCAATGATGGCAATTGATTTTGCTCCAGCCTTTACAATATAAATTCGATTGACATTTTCTCGGTGCTGTGTACAGTCCATTACGCATACGCCCCGTTAAGTTGCAGTCAAATGTTGCTGTTGATGTCGGCACCACAAATATTTGGCAAATGCACGCAACGGGTGGGGCAAATACAATGTGGTAGATACGTCAACATTTGGCATAATATTATTGTATATTCGCGGTAATTTGAAAAAGTATATGGTATTACGACATAAAGCATTTGCAATCACAATTGGATTAGAAAATTAGACCAGACTATAAAATTTGACAAGCTCTTTAAATCTGGTATTTGTGAAATAAAAAATCTAAAATAAAATAACAAATGGCAAATGGTAACCATTTGAACAATAATAAAATTGAGGCTAACTAGTCAAAAGCAGCTTATTCAGGCCGAAAATACATTCAAGGCGTTTGACTTTAAAATACAGTTTTTAGTCCAAGGCTTAACCTTAAAGATTTATAAATTCACAGCTATAATGCACTGCACTGTGTTGTTGTCAAGGAAACAACTGGCTTTTCAATCAAAATATATTTTTAAATAAAATAAACCGCTCAGGAAACTCAAACTATGAAACACGACTTAATTCGAACAAAATAACATTTTCACATATACATATGTATGTGTACGAGTATATATATTTGTCAACCCTTGCCGATAAACTCAACTGGATTTACGTACACAATTTATGTGACTCTAGATAACTTCTTAGGCACATCGTTTGTCATGCACCAAAATGGATATAGCTGTGCCCAACTACACTATATTTGCGCTGCTGGCCCAAGCGGTGTTGGGCAGTTTAAACTCAATTCGCCGTAAAGGAACTGAATCCATCTAGCTTGCTCGGTTCGCATGCGAGGCACACCAAAATCCCATCCATGTGGCTCTATATTGCATTTTGCCAAACTGAATGACCTGGCTTTAAAGTCGAACATACACACACAGACATACATATTCATATATTATATATGTTCTTAGTAAGTTTGGACTTCTCTTTGCGTCGGATGTGAATGCGCTCTGCAATCCCATAAAAATCACTACAATATTTACAAAAAGTGCTCGCTGGCGTTAACAAAGTGGGCGTGGCCAGCTTGTGTGCATTATGCAAACTGATTTCACACATTTCCAGTCCTTTGAGCGTGTCCCACAAGGCTAATGCATTTGACCGCTTATCCATAACACTTCCTCTATTCCAACCCCCATCAGCTCCCCCCTTTCACCCACATCCCTTCGGAATGTGCTTTTCCATAGCCAATCCATTTAAAATCCAATTCAACTGTTTCTGGTTTAACAGCACGCGCTGGACGTACATTGGCTGCGGCTAAACGACAACACTTTGTCATTTTAACTGCGCATAAAACACCTCGTAGCAGACATAATGACACACACACTTATATACAGTATATAAATATACATATACATATATGTAGCTCTGTTAGCTAGTTGGATGTAGGCATCTGCATTTGCTGACCTAAATACTGGGCCGACTATTTGTACACTCTCTGCTTTAATATTCCACACGTGCAAGGCTTTGCACATACATACTCACACACCCGGAGACAAAGAATTCGCTTCGAATGCTAGTTACCAACAAAGTTCAAGTGGTTTTTTATCATCAACCAAATGGGCCAACCGCCAAAGCTGGATTGACTTTAAGTCCCTGGCAGAGTCGCGCGCACATGAACACCACTACACACAGTCACTCCGTGTGCCACACAATGTGGTGACACCTAACAAATTCAACAAGGGTTAATTAATTACAGCTGTTGTGAAAACAGCATCTGAGAAAAGGAGCAGCACCACCCACCGACTCTTTAACCTTCTGCCTCATTTGCCACTAAGTATGACCGGACTAGATGAGTACCTGCACTGTTGCCTCTTTTCCAGGCAATAAATCAGTTGATAATCATATCACAATTTTAAATAAATTTACCAGGAATTTTAATTATGCAGAACAAGTAAAAGAGCTTAAACTCCTTTAATGTTTTGTGATATTGTGGATCTTGTGATCTTAAAACAAATATACAAACAATAAATCTTACTTGTATCTGAAAATATTTCAAAATATTTCAATACTTAAATCAAACTAGTTTCTTAATAAACAAAGATTACACTTTTAGAACAATTTTCTCATCTGTTACTGTGAGATCTGCAATAAATATATATATTTATGATAAACGACAGATAGATCCCAGCGTACATTTTAAGAGCCTGCAAAGCAATGCCTTCAAGGCTTAGGGAAAGGATTGATAATCTACATTCTTGCGGCCGACGGCAATTTATCCTGGCTAGGTCATAAAATGGTAATCATTATTATAGTCATGTGCCAGGCAATGGGGCGTAACAGCAATCAACGCCAAGACGTTCAGTAAATAGCCGCACAATTTCAATTTTCAACACAGAGGCACATAACGCACACACATAGCTATAGACGTAAGAGGATATATATTTAAATGCATATTTTAATAGTCGTAAAAGAGCCTAAAATCCGTCCCCGGGGCCAACAAAGCGACAAATGCCAGTGGGCATACTTAAAGGACTCAGATACAGCCACACACACACGCGCACACACAATGACTTTTAGACAAGGCCAAGCGCAGCTGAAACAATAGAAACGATCAAGTAATATAAATTATAAGCGCAAACTCTGCGACAAGGATATGCGATGCCAGCAAAGCGGGCGACATGCGATTTGATGGCAAATAATTTTGCAAGGAAATCGAAAGCGAATACCTAGCTCTAGCATCTAGTGAACTGACACATGCTGTTGCCGCTGGCTAAGGTCAAGGGTCAGACTCATTTTCTTGATAATGTCAAAATTTGCTGCAACACTTGGCAAGACCAACAAATCGGTGGAATATGAAGCATGAAGGAATAACGGCAACGGCAGTAACAAGAATAATGCCGCCGGCAACTACTCTTTGGCTGAAAAATTGTCAATAGTCTTCGCTTTTGGATTGAAATTCGATTTTCTGTTGCAATTGATGACGTGTATAATGGCTGCAGATACTTGCAACACCAGCAACTTCTGCAACTGCAGCAGCTGCCGCAATGTCTATCCCAAATCGATCCGAGCCCCGGGACGAGTACGTACAACTTCATATGCCACACACACTTACACTTATATTTATTAATGTGTGAGTGTGTTGGTGTGTATATGAGTGGAGGCCAGGCCTATGCCACGCGATGTGATTGTGAATGCGCAAATGTGCCGACGTTGACAAAGGCAGCTCCAGGCTGGCTGGCTAGGATGACGTAGTCCTCAGTAACAGAGTTTGGCTAAAGTGTGTTAGTGCGCCTTTCGGCCTGGGGTTGTTATTGCACAGCAACACCAACAGTTACACACACACAAACACACTCACACACAAGACGCGTTAGTGAGGAGGCATTAAATGACATTTTTTTTGGGTTTGCCTGACGTTTCATGCTTTAAACGCGCCATTTACTACTGACTGTGCTAAATTATTAAAAGCAAAATGCGGTATTACAATGCACACACATAGCAACACACAAACACACACACGCTCAGCCACACAAAGTTCATTAAATTCAATGTATGCAAAATACGGCTGTTGCTGTTTGTCATTTTTGTGCGGCCCCTAAAAGTATGCAGCACAACATAATCAGCGGCCAGGTGTGTGAGCGCTCGATTGTGTGTGTGTGTTTGTGTTTGCCATTTGCCTTAAAGCTTGTATATCGCGCATTCGTTTCTTTGTGTGTGTGCATGTGTATCGAGCCTTTATGCGTCACGTGAGAATTCCCTTTATTATTATTTGAGTTTTGCTGGCTACAATTTTTGTACCTTCGTGCATATAACGAATACGCAGAGTGTACCCATATAATATTTATATATGTATATTGTTCTTTTTGTTCTTTTTCTTTTTGCAAAGCGCATTGATTTTCAGTTTCGTTGCAATTTGATTTATACTTGAGTTTATTGAGAGTTTCGTCAGACATTGACAGCCCCAATGTCTATATGCAATCATATAAAGTAGTTCACATGATATGAACAACCGATTTTTCAGGCGTTAAGTTTATCTAATTGCTTGCTTTACACTTCATTGTATTTATAGTTACTTGCTGTTGTTTGCATTAGGTTTGTTTTCTTTTTCATTTTGTTGCCCAAAATCAACAGACCAAACTTTTTGCACGACGCCTTTTTGCCGATATTTGTGGCACTTTGTTTCTTGTTTTTAGCCGCTGGCTGACTTCACTCACTCAAACACGCACACACGCACACAAGCCCACAAGCCCACAACCCACACAACACGCTCATATACACACACTCACATATATATATACACTTGGACTCGCGCGCGTAAAACATATAGTATTAAAAATTACAAATTGCTCACAATTTTCTCGTTCGCCTGGCTGCTGCTCTAGTTCTAGCCGTTCTTGTTGTTCTTGTTGCTGTTGATTTCTCCAGCTGGGTTTAGCTGCTGTTTCCGTGTGGCACGACCACGCGCTATAACGTCTAACTGCGTTCTGGCTGGTCCCAACGAAATGCCAAGTCCGAATCCGAGTCAAATTGTTGAAAATTCCGATTCACCAGCGTACTCACAGGACATGCGCTGTGCTGTCCTGCAGGTGACACACTTTTCCGCGCCAACGTCGATGAAGTGAATTTTTGAGGGAATCCCGCTCCCCTACCCACCTCCCCCAACATTTTACTGCCATGGCAGGCGTTCATAAAGTGCGCTGTTTTGTACTATTTACATCGACCATCGGTTAAAGGAACCGTTTGCTGTGCTTCTTACTCAATTCTGCAGGCATTGGCGACCGGGAATGGGAGCCGGGTCGACAGCTGCTGAGGATTGGCTGGTTGGTTTGGTTTGACTGTGTTTGCCAAACTTTGGGCGTGATGTGGCACAAATGTCATTTGCTATGCGCTCCACCGTACAGTGTGGTCTGGCTGGACGGCTCCTGTTAACGACTGGGAGCAAAAAGTTCGTATTTGCCGCTTCCATAATAGATGACTTACTGGCCGCCAGCACGAGTTTGTATTTGATTAGCCCGGCTTGGCTTTCGAGTTAACTGACCTTTGGCAGACAGCAGCCAGTAGCCAGTAACCAGTGGCCAGCAAAAAGGTTCCACAATTCCTGTTAAATATTTACTAAAACAATTGCAAACAAGCACATTGCACTACAAAAGTTAATTAATAGCCAAACTCTGTTTTGACTCTGATGTCATTTATTTGCACGACCAAAACTCATTTGTCAAGCAAATACGCAAAATCCTGCTTTTTACAGAGCTCCCATATTCATAAATGTTTATTTAAATTTCAATATGTATCTTTAATTAGCATATTTAACTGTGCAATCCTGCAATCCTGCAATCCTGCAATCGGCAACCAAGCAAGGACTTAACTACGAAACTTTGTAAAACAAAATTTACTTTTAACTGACATTTACTTTGGCATAATTAAATACACTTCCTTAATGAATAGCTTTTAGTTGACGATTTGTCCTTAACAATTTGCATTTAAATTGTTTACTTTTGTATATTCAATATCAACAGTTACTTTAACTAGCCGTGTTTACTTGCCTAACTTTTTGCTACTCAGGCGACAACATTTTTTTAATGGTATATCATCTTTAATTCAGATCGAGATTGTTTATTGATCAACATTTTATATAGATTGTTTACATTTGTAAAAAGGAGGTTCACGGCTTACATTTGGATTATCATATAATCAATTTAACATGCGACAACAGGTTGCGGAGTTAAGAGGAAATTAAAGCCGGAGATGTGTCGCCAATGGTGCGAAATGCAAATCAAAAGCTCAATTAAATCAACTGTAATTAACACATTAAATTCGGAACAGAGATACGAAAATTCGAAAATACGCAAAACTAAGCAAACAAGGCCAACAACATCGATTAGAAGCATAGAATTTCGTAATGGAGCACTTAGCCCCCAAAACAAACCAAATAAACCCCAGACGAGAAAAACCGATCGGAGCTCTCTGGAGTTCGCAATGAAGCTTGGGAACGAGCACTGGAGCTAGGCTGCTAACTGTTGGCTGTTGGCATTTTGCTGCCGAATGTTGGATGATGGTGACTGGGAGCGGGGGGGCCAGGCGACGGCTGCATCAAAGCGCTAATGTTTGACCCAGTTTGGAGCACTGCAGGAAAGGAACTGCGCATAACTATTTGGCGTTTTGATCATTAAAAACTGGTTGGCCCAAACACAGGCAGCAACAAAGCCAACGCGACGCCCATGCCAACGCCGTGAGCTTTTTGTGGACGCACATCGCGGCGCTGGAGGCTTTAAAAGCGCCAACGCCGCCGGTCAGCGCAAGAGTTTTAACATTTGATTAACGCAAACGCAACGCGCGCGACTTACGGCATAACTGGCGAATAGACATGGAAAATCGGTATTGCAACTGCAGTCGAGGGCTGCTCCTGATCCTGCTGCAGCTGTTGGCCGGTATTTGGGCCTTTCCGGATGGTGCGCCCGCGGATACGTGTGTAAAGCAGCGAGCCAATCAACCCAATCATGGCAAAGCGCGCACCCAGCCGGCTCACACAAATCCCTTCGAGGTGGTCGCCAGCTCTCAGACCTATCATCCAGGCCAGCAAATATCGGTGGTCATTTATGCGACGGAACAGCATCAGTCCACAACTTTTCGCGGCTTCTTTTTGCAGGCCCGTGATTCCCATTCGAACGAGTGGATCGGTGATTGGGAGCTGAGCGAGAATACCAAGACAATACCCGAGTGCTCGGCCATAACCCACTCAGACAATCGCGATAAGTTGGGTGCCAAGCTCATCTGGAAGGCACCCCAAAACAAACGAGGCAACGTCTATTTTACGTAAGTGAAGAGAAGATTCCTCGAGACTCAGAATAGCATTTCGGTCCAATAATTGTCAACGGCAAGGGGAGGCTCGTTAATCATACACATTGACCCACATAACAAATGGTCACATAATTATCAGCAAAATGCCGGATAATCAGAGAAAAGGCCTTATGTAATTGAATTGTTTAAAAAAATACTCAAAGAAAAAGAGTTGCGACAAAAAGCCGCTGACAATGACGTCGGCAAAAAATTGTTAAAGTTTCTCACTCAAATGCAGCACAAAGGCGACACTGTGCTGCATAGACGCGTAACTTAAAGAGCATTCGTCTGCATGTGTGTGCTTGTGTGTGTGTGTGTAAAACACGACAGTGCCATCATTTATCAGTTGCCATACGCATAATGTGCCAAATGATATATAAATTATGTGTATGTCAGCACTGAATGAGCCTACAGAGTTAATACTGCACATGGCTTCAGGCTGACTTCTTGATAAATTACCGCAGAAGCTAACGAAAAGTTGTAGCACAGTGCTGGCAAGTGTCGTTATTGCCCCTACTTAAATAATTAATTCATTTTATTTTCGTTTAAAAAGCTATGATCATACGCAAGTAAAAATAAATAACATTTATTATGCATAGCAGTGTTGGCAAGTCTTATACAAAAGTCTTATAAAAGTTGTACAAAATTGGAGACCTTCGAAAATCAGTCATCTAGTTATGTATGTCTATTTTTAATAAAAACTTGTCTACGACTTTTCCTTTCAGTGGCACTGTACTAAAGGACTATGGAAACTTCTGGAGCGATATTGTAGGCAAGGTGCAAGCGCAGCCACTCAATTAAACTATTTATTATTGTGCATTAAATGTTGCAATAAAACATTAACACTTAATATAGTATACAACAAGAAGTACTTGCTGTTTTTCTTTTTTAGTGCAAGCCTCATTAAAGACCTAAACGGGCCAAGCCCCTTACCAAACAAAACTAAATTATTGGCTTAACGTTTATGAATGACCACTCACTCACACACATCGACACGAACACACACACACAAATGACAGTCCAACGTATCGCTTGCGCTCTCCTTCTCTCTCCTTCTTTCTTTATTTTTCCTCTCTCGGTCTCCCTCTCTCTGTTTCTTACACACATATGAACGATTAAGCAGTGCACAAATATGCACACGTTTAGGTTTCCAGGCACGTTGCCTGCATCTTATTGGAAACTTGATTTGCCAGGCGGCTTATTGGAAGTAAATTGGAAGATTGAAGCACTTCTTATGCGCTCAAAATCAGTGGATGATGAAGTAATTAGAGAAGTGTTCAGTAGCAGAGCCCAAAATGTAGGCACTTTAGGTTTGAAAAAGTTATTATTCTCTGAACCGATATCATCAAATCAATAAGATAAGAACCTCAATAATATATGTAAATATAAGTAAGTATATAAATGTACATACATGCACAAATGGCTATTAACTTGCCAGCTTGACAGAGAAGCTTAGAATTTTATTAAAATACTTTAAATATAAGTGAGCAATAAATATATATACAAAATCATGATGTATTAAATAAAACAGCGATAACGTAATCAAGTGTTTGTTTACTAAGCACAATCTTCGGAAGTGCGAAGAAATTCTTGAGAATTTGAACTGATAAAGTTATGTAGTTCAAATTTAGGTACATACATACATTTTTGACAAAAAATGGGTTTATAATTTTTTTATATCAAACACATAATCGAAATATATATATTAGTTTTCATTGAGTTCATTATTTACCTTAGTAATGCTTCACTGTACTTGAATTTATGCTTTAATCTTATTTATTGCTTGTACTTCCACTTGTTTATGCCTTTCCAGTAAAGTGCATGGCAACAGGTGCGGAGAATTGAAACGTAAGAGCGGTGTAAATCGCGTGTTGTTTTCGCTGCGGCTTGTCAACTTGTTTTGATCAGTTTTAAGCATCTGTCTGGGTTACAGTTTCGTATTTAGCTCTGCAGCTTTGACAGTGGCGTAGTTGAAACAGGGCTTAAAGGCGAACGTGTCGTTCGTTGTCCAGTATGTTTCCCCGCACACGCTTTGTTATACTATACACACATATGCATATGCATATGCATAGGTTGTTGCGAATTTGTCTGCTGCTCATTTTATTTATCAGCAGTGAACGGCGTAGTTGACGCCGCAGTCGCCAGAGTCGATCGTTTCCATTGTCGCCAGTCTCAACACTTTCAGTTCTGTTTTAACGACGTGCCGACGAGGTTCGCAAATCGGAGAAAGCATCAACATGGTTATCAACTTTGCCGCCGGTCCCGCCAAGTTGCCCGAAGAGGTCAGCGAACAATACAATGCAATTGAATTTAGGTTATAAACGGATCCTGTTATTTTTATCTCACTTTTCCACGTAGGTGCTGAAAGAAGTGCAAGCAAATTTACTTAATTGCAATGGCAGCGGCATTTCGGTCATGGAAATGTCCCATCGCTCCAGCAACTATGCCAAAATCCACGATACGGCCATTGCCGATCTTCGCGAACTGCTGAACGTGCCCAAAAACTATAAAATTCTGTTGATGCAGGGCGGAGGCACGGGTCAGTTTGCTGCGGCCGCTCTAAACCTAATCGGAATCACGGGATCTGCAGATTACGTCATCACCGGCTCATGGTCTGCCAAGGCAGCCAAGGAAGCCGCACAGTACGGCCAAGTGAATTGTGTATTCCCCATGCTTGGCCAATACACTACAATACCCAATCAAACCACCTGGAACCTAGACCCGGACGCCTCATATGTCTACTATTGCGACAATGAGACCGTGGAAGGCGTAGAGTTTGACTTTGTGCCAAAAGTCTCGGTGCCTTTGGTGTGCGACATGTCATCCAATTTTTTGTCAAGGCCCATTGATGTTAGCAAGTTCGGCATAATTTACGCAGGCGCCCAAAAGAACATTGGCCCGGCCGGCGTTACGGTGGTCATCGTGCGTGAGGACTTAATTGGTAAACATCTGAAAGGCACACCATCCATACTGAGCTTTGAGCTGATGGACAAGAACAACTCGTTGCTCAATACTCCGCCCACATTCGGGTGAGTAACGCTCTAGGCCAGAATTAAGGACGTTTTCTTATTCTTTCATTTTGTAGCATCTATGTCATGGGCCTCGTTTTCAAGTGGATCAAAGCCAATGGTGGAGTTGCCGGCATGGCGGAGCGCGCCAAGGCCAAGTCGGAGCTCATCTATAACATCATTGATCGATCAAAGGGTTTTTACTTTTGCCCCGTACAAACCCACGTGCGCTCCCGTATGAATGTGCCCTTCCGCATTGGCAGCTCTATCGGCAACGAGGATTTGGAAAAGGACTTCTTATCCCAAGCCGAGGCTTTGGGCATGATACAGCTCAAGGGTCATCGCTCAGTGGGCGGAATACGCGCATCTCTTTATAATGCCATTACGCTAGATGAAACACAAGAACTGGCCAAGCTCATGAAGGATTTCTATGATAACAATAAAAATTAAGCATCATGTTTGCTGAAGTTCACTTCTAATTTATAGTAGATCGTGCTCGGCAAAAATTTCGTCTAGCTGCTTCTCCATTATCTGATTCGTGCCCCGTAAATGGTCCACCACATTCTTCGCCCAAACAAAGTACTCTTTTCGACGTTCCTGCAATGTGCAAATAAGTTTAGTTTCCTCCGAACGAATACTCACAGCACATACCTCTGTCCAGCCGTTCGGCGTGTTTAATTGCAGATCTCTCAGATTGTCCAGCTTGTCGGCCAGCTTAATACATTTTGCACGGCCTGTCGTACGGCCCGCATTTTCCACTTGCAAACGCTTGCGTTCCTCCTTCGGCAGTTGCTTATCATCGGTCAATTCCCGCACAAGGCTGGACACATCCACACCAAAATGCTGCTCCAACTCTTCAAAGGTTGTGTTTGTGTCCTCTATAACATCGTGCAATACACCAGCTATAAGCACATTCTCATCTTTAATGCCAGCTTCCACCAGTATTAGGCCAACATTTATGAGATGGTTAATGTATGGGGAGGAGGCCGGATCCTTTCTGCGTTGATTATTGTGTTTCTTTGCCGCAAACTGCAGGCATTTCATAAAATCAAGAGAAGCCATTGAAATATATAAAATAAACAGCTGTAAATTTAGTTAGTACATTTCATCTTAGCGTATCGATAGGAAAATAAGTACTATCGGTAAAATAGGGCCTTCTTTTTCTAAAACCACCACAGCCTCATTTTATCGTACTGCAACACTGGCGAACTCGACCATAGGATGAGCGTAAGTTCATGTAAATAAACTCCGTTGTAAATAATGAAATTTACTGCATTCGACTCAAATAAGACAAAAAAAAACAAAAACAAACCTGTTTCAAAGTCAAATATGAAACTTGTATCGATATATTTATGCGATGATTTTGCTGTAATAACAGCCCTGTCTTGTCTATTAACACCACAGCTTGCAGGCCCGCAAATATTTCAATTTTTCCGCTGGAATAAGGACCATTTCGTCACATTAAATTCAAATAAATGAAAATATTTTTTTTGTTTATTTTATTTTAGAATTGCAAGGATAGCAATTACTTAGGGCACTCATCTTTGCCATTATTATCTTTAGCAGTTTTAGCACTTTGCTTAGATTGGTCTTGTAACTCAGGTATAAAGAATATCTTGCGGGACTTCAAGGAAGACCACTTCAAGCGCTTAATGTAGTAGGTGATCGCTATCAAAAATGCTGATATGAGCGTCACCTTGAGCACGAGAATCTTGCGAATATCACCTTCCGGCTCCGAAGCCCAAGACAAAAATGTGGTCACATCCTTAGCAATTTGGCTTGCCGATGGTGCAACATCTTCGTCAGCATAGGCTACTGCTTCATTGGAAATCAGCTGGCCCATGGCTATAGCGCCTCCACTGAAGTACGGGTTAAAGTAGAGGCCCTCGCGCAGCGCAAATCCAGCCGGTGGATCACAGTATCCTGTCAAGAGAGCGAATATGTAATCCTCGCCGCCCTTGCGTGCAGACACAATGTAGCTGAGATCCGGCGGAAAGGCTCCATTATTAGCAGCTCGTCCTGCTTCCTCATTTGGATAAGGCAGCGGAAAATAGTCGGACAATTTGCCCGGACGATCAAAGTAGTTGCCATCCTCATCTGGGCCGTCATGCACAGTAATGCCCTCCGCTTCAGCTTTGGCCTCCGCCTCTGTCATGCACACACCCACCAAATTACGATAGGCAATATACTGCAGGGAATGGCAGGAGGAGCACACCTCCTTATAAACCTGATAGCCACGACGCACGCCCTCCTTGTCAACAGCTGATAGCAAGCTTTTGTGCGGCCAGTTCTGCTTGGCCGGATGCACATTGTCGCTTGAAGCGTCCACACTGACATCCAAGGCGTACATCAATAGTCCGGTTGCTCCAGTCAGTGCACCAAAGGTCAACAGCTTCTGGCGGCCTCCAACCCATTTTTTAGCATTGGTCGATGTGCTGCGTTTTGCATATGCGGCACTTATAAAATTCTTCGATGATATAAAAAGCTTAGAGCCAAAATTTAACAATTTGCTAGCCATTTTGAAGCTCATTCCGTTTTTTCTATGCTGACAATTCCGACCAGTGCTGTTCAATGTGGACTGATAAGGCTGCCAGATCGCCAAGGGCATATTCAAACACATAACTTCAGTGATGTACAAATGTATTCATCTATTATAATACTGGTACTCCTTGTCCCAGAAGAATATTAGTTTTCACCCATATTCAAGTTTTAATAGTCTTTTAATTTGCATTCGAACTTTAAGTCTGCCTTCCCTTAGAATAATTTTCTACCTTTTCGTATTTTACAGAACTATATTTTACTTGCTTAAGTTTTGAACATCAATTTTATCTTAAAAGTTTTTAAGTTCATGATATTCCTTTCATAAGATACACCAAGTACAGGGAAACAACGTTTAATAAAACAGCTAAATCTAAAATCTAACTCAATCAAGGTTTCGACATAGTTGAGGTTCAGCAGGAAATCAAGAAAGCTTCAATAGTATTGTTGCACTTTTCAACACTACTTACTTGTACTTCCCAGATATTCAAAATCGTATTGTAATGGTTCTAGTTTCATTTTTGTAATTCTCAAGCACAGTCAAGCTTAAACAAAATGTATATCTTAGATCTTTTTTCATAATGAATTTACACACATGCGTACATACATATTCCATATTATACATACGTATGTATGTCAAACGGGAAAGAAACAACTGCTGCGTCTAAATATATTAAAGCCCATTTTATCATCTGTTGCCAGCGACGAGGTTCTGTTGCCTTCTTTTCAGCTACGTAGGTCTACGGGAAATGCAGGCAGGCACTTTCATTTCTTATCTGGCTGGGTAGATCTGTTAAAAACTGTAACAGACCAACAAACAGATCTGGCATACAATATTTCCTAGCCCATTCTTCACACTGTGTGACCACCAAATCGTCAAAGGCAACAACTGCGGTGAAGCGACGCAAACTCTTTTTGGTGAAAATTTGTACCTGATTTTTTATTTCCCTTTTCTGTAACACTATTTTTTATTACGTATTATCGTGTTTACCATATTTTTACACGCGCTTACACACTCACACAGCCAACCACTGAGAATGTGTGTGTGCTGCGTTCTGCTTCTGCGCAGCGATGCATAATTCCCACTTTGTTGCTGTTGTTTCTGCGGTGGTTGTTGCTGCTGCGCAATTAATAATTCTTTCGACTAGCGTGAAATTTTCATAAACAAGAAAGCGGCCTCAACCACAGAAACTTTCCATGAAAATCTTTGGGACAACGCTTGCTCTACCACGGAAATAGACGAGCCCAAGCAAATGAGTTCACGATCTAATTAACTTTACTCAAATTACAAACGCATTTTGGATCTAAGATATGGCATATTCACGACTGTATTTAAACTTAAAAAAAGGGTGAATGATTTATTTACCTACGGTACATATGGACTAGGCAAATCGAAAAAACAGTGCTGTTAAACGTTAAAGCTTACTTTGTATTGGCTTTTGATGTGCATTATATAGAAGAACATCAAAATATGGCGCATGGTTTATATACAACAACAACAATATCCATAATTTTGCAATAAATGTAAATATTACTGGTCTGCTTCCTTTGGAAGCCACAGCGCCATGCAGTTTCCTGTTTGAAGATGGTTCAACGTTGCGACCGATTGCTCCTGGCTCCTTATCTTTTTGCAGCAGCAACAGCAACAGCAGCAGCACGAAAGCCAGAAACAAGAATTATAGACCAAAGCCAGTTGCAAGTAAACTTAAGTTGCAGACAAACATATCTACATATGTATATACACACGTAACAATTGTATGTGAGTATGTATGTATGTGCAAAGGAAACGTCTCTGTGCGACTAGAAGAAGTGAATGCCCAGGCGCAGAACATCCGCAGCAGCATCAGCGTTTTTTCTTCTTTTTCTCCAACAATTGTGATTTCAGTTTGCAGCGAGCAACGACAAAGTCGACGACGACGATGACGACGATCGACAACAAACAATGAATATCAATAAATTTTGCTTGAAAAACATACAAACAGGCACACACACATGCATGCAAACATGCTGGGCCTGTGTATTAGTTGCATCATTTCTGTTGCTTTTTCAACAACTGCATCAAGATGCAACAATTGCAATGCCGAGCTGCAGGCTGCAGCATACATATGTGTTGTGTATGTGAGTGAGTATTTCATTATCATAAAACGAGATCACATTTTATTTTATGAACGACTGCCAGTGTTGCAAAACACTGTGCAGCAATTACAATGAGCACTGCGTGTGCTACACGCGCTACTGTTGACGCGCTGTCAAGCGTACGCCTTTCACTGTGCGCGATCGAAGCGAAGGCTCTCTCAATCTCTCTCCCGAACTCTTGAATTGATGGCGCGCTCTTTGTTCTCGCTAAATTTCCTTTGAAAAAATATCACGAATGTGTGTGTGTGTGTGTGTGTTTGTTTTATGCGGCTTACTATCTATTTTGTAAACTTATGGCTGCATTGCTTTTAGCTTCATCATGACGTTGTAACTGTCTTTTCAATTTCTCGTTTTGCCCGATTCGCTGTGCCAATGATGCTTGGTCTGTATCTAGCAGATACTCAGCTAACCGCTTACAGTGTGCGCTGTGCAGTGCGCGCCAAGCCGAGCAGAGAGCCGAGAGCTGTTAACTGAAAATTGCTCCGATGCTTTGATGATGCTGAAGATGGATCTGCCGGCCGTTTTGTGTGTGCTTGACTGTTCTTTTACTATACACGCACACAAACGTAAGCACACATACGCAGCAATTGAGTCATGTCATGTGTCTAAAGGAACTAATCGATACAGCGAACAATTATTTAACCCCACCAATATTTTACAATTCCAAACACGTTTCGGAAATTACTATCTGTATTTTGCTCTCATCGAAACTCTGTTTTAAAATAAAATCTGATATTTTCATATAAAAAGTCTATTTGTAAAAACAAAATTTATTTTTAGAACGTAAACCAATCCCCTGACATACATCTAATAAAAATTTAAGTCGCACTATTATTTTCTATAAGTTGTGTCTGCTTTAGTGTGCTTTTACTGTAACTAGTATTAACTTGCTTCATCTGTATGTATCGGTGTGCGTGTGTATCTTCGACATCGCCGCTTGATGAGTTTTGTTTTAATTCTGCTTCTTGGCTTCAATTTCTTATAAAAATTGTATATGCACGTAATAGCTGATTTATCTGTATCTGTATCTGTATCTGAATCTGTGTGCTGCAAGATAGCTAGTGTTGTTGTTGTGATTTGTTAAATCTCGCGTAGCCGATTGTAATTATTGTAATCGAGTCTCGAACCGATCCAATCCGATACGATTGCCGTCTGCAGCAGAATAGCATTTAGATACTGAGGTTCAGGTCCAGTTCGCACACTGATTTGATTTTGTTGTTTTTCTTTTAAGGTGTTTTTTTTATTTTTAGTTATTTTGATCATTTTGTAATAGTTTTCTGAGCGCGCTCCTTAAATCATCTCCAACGAATGATTGTGTGTAGCTAAGGCTAAAACTGTAGCTAACTCTGTGCGCGCATTTCTCTTTGATGCTGTCGCTGTTGCTGCCGCTGTTGACGGCGCTGCCCGCGCCGCAGCTGACGTTGTCGTTGTGCTTTTTGCTTAAAGTTGATTGACTGTCTGTTCATTTAGCCGCATGGCTGTCCGTGTGGCTCGATGGTTCGCTCCGTTTGTTGGCTTTAACTTTGGCTTGAACACAGCACTGCGGCTTGTTGATTTGTCTTGCTGTTGCCTGTTGCCTGTTGCCCCTTTCCTTTGCCCCCTGCGTGTTGCCTCTTGTTTCTTGTACATTTCGTTTAAAGCCATTATTGTTTTGAACATGTTCAAGTGCCATTCTCACGATTGTTTATAGTCTTTTAATTTCAAGCTCGAGTACAAGAAATAAACAGTGAAATTTAGCAGCAGTCGATTTGTTGTTCTTAAACTTAATGTTACTCACTTCAGTTGAAGTTCGTGTGTATACACATACATACACAAATACATACAAATATTTGTGTGCATATGCTCCCTTAATATATGTCCAAACGGAGAAAGGCCGTTACGCATCGCCGCGGTCTTCAAACTCTCCAGCTAGCAAAAATGTTTGCAGAGTCCAAGCAGGCATTAAAGCTGTTGCATTCTACAAATACAAATAAAAATTTGACAAAGATTTTGGGATTACTATTGGTTTAAAACTTAATTTCAAGTACTATCGAATATTGGTTTACTGAACAACATTTGTATTGATTGGGAGTGATAAGCTTCTGAAAGCCCAAATCAAGAGAAATTATTACTTTGATTTTTCTTAAATGTTCATAAATCAAAAAACATTGATTGGCTAAATTGCAATCTAGAAAGCCTTTTGTTTATCTTTCATCCGAAGCAATGATTTCACAAAAAAAACTTATGCATTAACACTTCAACCCATTTCTAGAACTAATAATTGACATTACTCCATCAATTGTCTAAACTTTAATTAACTAGTCTTGTCTAAAGTGGAGCCAATTGACAGGCACGCCTGGCTAAGAATCAAATTTGACAGTTAAGTTGTCTAAGTTTGGGTCGAATCTCTTAAGATCTAGAAACATTTTCGCGCAAGGGGAAAATGAATGGGAGAAAAGTAAAGACTGACAATTGATGAAAACAACGTGGACGAAAAACAACAACAGTTTGAGGCAGGTTTGATGCAATTTAAATTAAAAGCGCAATTGAACTGGAAAATTCGTCTAAATTGTTTTCACAATTACACGACCAAGAAAAGAGTTCAAGCTAAGGAATCGTGCCCACTATCAAGTCCTGAACCATTCCCAATAAGTCAGCCAATAAAAAAAAACTCTTACATACGTATATACATGTATATATAGATATATTGGTATATATATATTATATATATATATTTATAAACATATACATATATAACAGAGGGTACAATGCCAACAAATTTCAAAACTAATAGTCCCCGGACTGAGCAGCTGCTTTTGTATACAATTTATGCATGTGAAAAGAAATATCCCCTTCAAGGTGAATGTGTATGTGGAGGAGGGGAAGGAGAAGGAGAAGAGGGTAGTTGGAATGGGGATCAAAACCAAAGCTAGGCCAAAGAAATGCTGCGCTCGCTTTTTGTGGGAGTTGAGTTTACGATTCTTCAACTTATTGTTTTATATTTTTTATTTTGTTAGCAGAGATAAGCATCGGAAAAGCTAGAAGTTTAGAAAGGCAGCAGCATCCGCGCCAAAGCCAGTTTGAGCCAAGTACCAGAGCTACGCTGCTATCTGTGTATCTGCAATACATAAATTGTATGTATCTGTAGTTGGCCATACATACATTGTACTCGCTGTTAGCTCTCTCTCTCTCTCTCTCTCTCTCTCTCTCTCACTCTCTCTCTTTTCTTTTTTTCTCTCTTTATCTTGCTCCTTCTCTCTGCTTGTGTATCTATGTAATGAGCATGTAACTAAACTTCTGTGTAGCCAAAACTCCTACAACGCTACAGAGGCACAGTCAACAGCCAAAAGCAACAGCAAAGAGGAAGACCAAGCCATGGTAAGACCTACTGCCAACTCCCTCAATACCCGTTTGCCACAACTTCAATTCAACTGTACTGGGCTCTTGGCTCTTGCATGCCTCTATCTGATGATGCCCGTTAAAGTTGAAGCTGAAGCTGAAGCTGAAGAGCGTCCGACCCGACCCGGCACATAGCTCCCCTTCCCTTACCTCCCTCTATTCAAACTCTTCAACAAAGTGTGGACCCCATCTGTGGCCAAGCTACGCTCGATCGCTGATTCTGGTCTGAAGTTTTGTTTAGCTTCTACTCTTGAACATACGGTAAGTTATTTGATACCCTATCGTTAGATATTAATATTTATTATATAGAACCATTTGAATCTTCTAATCAAGTTAATTAAAATATTTTTAAATCTCTATGATATTTAGATGCTTTAAATTGAGTTGAAGTATTATTTCAATATATTCATTATATAATTCTTAGAGCATTCATACTTCGCCGCAGCTCACAGATTTTTGTTTTTATTTTTCTTGTTTCTACCTCAGCTTGACTTCATTTGTTTGGCTTTTTTGGGAGACAAAACTGGTTATTATACTTTTCTTTTATATATTTTCCCCGTTCGCCTGAACTTCGGTTTTTGGTTGCTTTTTTTAATTTTTTTTTTTTTATATAGTTTTTTCTGGTAGGTGAGCGGTTCGTGCTCTGTCCAAGTGGCGGGCGGCTGGCTTTTTGGCTCAGTGGCGTATGCAAAGGGGCAAATGGACAGCACATTATGGCCAACTTAAGCGGCAGCTGCTATGCTCCAACTACGGCTTTGCAGCGGCAGAAACTCAAATTCTCGGCTCGGCTCTGCTCGGCTCGACTTGTCCAAGTAAGTACGTGTGTATGGCTTCTAAGTTTCGTGGGCAGCGGCAGAGCCTGCAGCGGTTGGCAGCACGAAGAGCAACAAGTAGGAAGTGGGCGCTTGGCCTAGGCTTGGCCCGCATCGACTAGCCAGGCCCGGGCCAGGCCAAGCAACTTTTCGCCCGGCTCCTTTGTTACATTTTGAGAGTAGTAAACGATCGTTAGAAAGGTTTTTATATGTGCCTCTACATCGGCAGACGTCCACAGATTTGTGCGCATGTCGTTTTATTGAAGCTGAAGTTGAAGCTGGAGCTGTAACTATCTTACTATGGTCATGTTACACTGTCTGTCGTTTAAGATGCTTTTGGCCATTTTTGGATACTCTGTAATTTAAACTTGGTTGAGTAAGAGGTTCCTTATCAGCAGCCATTTTCAGCCTTTTAATATGAATTTACAGACTGTAAGATTTGATCTTTGGAAAAATGTTCTACTACAGTAGCAAAAGTTAAACCGTACTTCTATCCATTATCATCATAAATAGAGAGCCACAATATTTGTATTAAGGTTCTGCACCCCGTTATGGTCAGCATACAGGGTATTTTATAGTCACTAACTCATTGGTTGATTTTGTTTCGTTTGTTGGTTTTATTTGCTTTAGCTTTGGCTGCAGTTGCATCCATTTTGGTGGCCCGGACTCGGACTTAGACTTGGACGGACTCAAGCAGGAGTGCTCCTTCCCGCACCATCTTGAAATGCTGTTAACCTCGTTTGAACTTTGCCATTTGTTTTGAGCCATTAGATGGCTCGCATCTTTCGCTGGCAGTGCAGTTTAAATGTATAGGTATGTAAGTATTGCAAACAAAAGGAGTGTACGTAATATAATTTAATGTGAGTGAGCCGCGGATACGTGCACTTCGACGTGCAGTTGGACGCGTTGGCAATTGGGCAATGGCCAATGGCATTTACAAGATACAAAATGCAATTGCATTTTCAACAGCTGAGATTGCATTGGCATGGGTCAGGCGACGATTTTTGTTTGGTTGCTCGGTTCGCTGGTTGTGCCTGGTTGCACAAAAACACACAAGCACACACTCTCCCATACACACTAGCAACCCACTCGCACACACCTCGAATTTTTCGCAATGACAAGTAGCCTGTGCAGTTTGTGTGATTTTTTATCTGAACTGGGCAGGGTCTGAACTAAGCAAGCTCTCTTTTTTATACTCTCTGATGGGGCCAAACTGTGGGAACAAGTGATCGTAGATTTTTAGACGGCCACATTTTAAAAATGAGGGGCTTTTAACTTTGATATAATGGCGTTGTGCTGCAGCATTGTTTCCTTTTTCACCCCATTATATTTCGCCACGTAAAAACCGATTCTCATAATATCTCATAAGCAATAGGTATTAGGACTACAATAAATACGTATTGCATGTAGGAACTATTTTCAAATAAAATATTTATTTTCTTTAATAGTCTAGTACAACAGCTAAAGGCCATAAACGATTCTAAAGAATATATCTAGTACCCCACTTAATTAATTTTTAAATGGAAAGTCAATTTATTTGTCGTTTTCCAATTAGTTAAATTTTACTTTTCTTATTGACTGATGAGAATCTTGCTGATGCTGGAAAGAAATCTCTTGGAGGTACGAGGTGTAAACGTCAGTTTATATCAATAGCATTAACGTAAAATAAATTTTAACAAAGTAAAAAGACTTTAATCCAATTTTTACAATCTTATTCGCTACGCGTTAAAGCGCTCCCAAAATGTGCCATCTTTATGGAATAACATGAAGTACTGGCTGCTTTCTATAAAGGATGCGTATCTGAAGGAGAATCGGAGTATCAAAAAGAAGGCGACTACTGACTGACTGACATTCGGGCAACAGCTGCGCGAGTGCGTTGACGCCACGAACCCTTGTTCAGACTCGCCCTACCATTTGGAAATTGGCAAAGAATTGTAAAAAAATTAAAATAAACAAGAAATAAAATCGCGTAAAGATAAATGCACACAAATACATGTGCATATGCATAGCAAACAAAACCTACATGTATATACATACATACGTACATACATACACATTCAGTGTACAGCCCACATTTACTTGTGACTGTGTCTGTTTGTAAGTACTGTAAAACCTTTCCCAAGCATTTCACTTCAATTCTTAAAAAAAAAAAAAAAACAAAAACAAAAACCCACCCCGCTAACGATAGCTGAAAAGAAACAGCAGCAACAACAGAAGAATAGAAATAGCAGCTAAAAGGTGCGCGCGTCGACAAGCAAACGGCAGCGACGCTTCGTTGTCGAAGCCAACGTCAACGTCTTTACCAAGTCCAAGTTGAACGCGCTGTAATTATTTTAATATAATTTTTTCACTGCGTCATCATTATTTTCTTTTGCTTTTGATATATTTCTTCTTTGTATCATTTGCACACGATTACACACTCATACCTACAAAACGTAAGCGCAACTCACTCAAATTCTACTATGTATATACATAGTACATACGTGTTTAGGCATGTGTGTGGGCTGCTGCTCATTGATTGTGTTTGTGTGTGTTGAGTAAGAGTTCAATTACCACCACGTTGGTGCTGCCAACTCTATGAAAGTGAAGCTTTTAAATAATTTAAAACTTTATCCTGCAATTAAGCTGTATTTGCAACGCATATGTAACACCATCAATCAATTCCAGTTCATAAAAAATTATAACTGTATTATACGGGAATTTTTATGCTGCACGCGTTGGCAGCACGCTTTTCGTGTATCTCTACGTTTGTTTATTACGCTCGATCATTTGAAAAACAATGCTCTTGCTCTGCCCGCTCTCTTCATTCGCTCAACGATCAGTGTACATGTATACGCATTGGCTCTGCTTCTCTGCAGCAGCAGAATGCCAACCACTGCTCAGCGCTATAGAGTACGTCTATGGCTTAACTTCGAGTTAGTCTTATAAGAGCTTCGTTTGCGAGTGGTTGTTGATTCTTATGTGTTAT
Organism: Drosophila pseudotalamancana; assembly: GCA_037075185.1. Classification (NCBI taxonomy): domain Eukaryota; kingdom Metazoa; phylum Arthropoda; class Insecta; order Diptera; family Drosophilidae; genus Drosophila; species Drosophila pseudotalamancana. Next base: position 424,598 of record JBAMCK010000155.1, read on the forward strand.
TCTATCCCAGTTGCGCAGTCGCGGTAAGATTGCTATTTTGCAACTCAGACTTTAAAACTCACACCAATTGTAAGAATTCATAAACAAACTTAATAAACTTAATAAAACACAAAAATATAAAAGACATTCATTTAAATCGCGTATCTGTCGGTCGTGCCGCGTGTGTGTGCGTATTTGTGTTCAATGAGTGATTTGATTCATGCGTATGAGAAAATAATTAACTGTACACTGTCGAAATTTTAAACTAACCGCAAAAATGTGGAAGCCTGTTGAATTAATTGTCATTCGCACCGGGCGCCAACTTCGTACCTCAATTCAATACAAAATATAACAATCTAAGCGTCAAACATTTAATATACGATGTTAAAACTGAATATAATATGTAAAATACAACAAATGCAAAAGTCGTGCTTGAGAGTACATACAAAATGTATGTACCTACTTATATATTTATATATATGTGTGTGTGTGTTTGCGTTTTTGCTGTTTTTTCAAATTGCCGTTGATTACACGGCGAGTGACACGCATACAGACATAAGACACATTCACTCACACATGGGCATCATCATTTTACCGAAGTAATGAGCGGATGCACGAAGCGTTTACAGTTGGATCAGTCGGCTGGTCGTCTAATAAGAAATGATTTAATTTCAATAACGATTTAATAAAACTGAATCTGCAAAACAAAAATGAAATACAGGGAGCAAGAACGACGGGAAAATGTGCTGCTGGCAAACATCATGGCTGAATAGTCAGTTGAATTTTTGCCCTCGTGCGTGCTTGTGTGTGCGTGTATGTAATTCGCCATACTTCTTCAAATCGAGGCAGCCATAAGAGACCACAAAATAACAAGAACAACGACGACGAAGACAAGGCATACTCAAGAAATAAAAGCAGCGACGTTGGCAGCAGCAGAAGTAGCAGCGACAACAAGAACAAAAACAACAACTGCTATCAACTTGAGCCATCAGCGCAGCCATCGTTACTCACAAACACAAGTATTCTGCAAACGTATCAGTATTGCTATAGCTGAGCGCGTGTGTAGCTTTGTTTTTTTTTTTTGTTTTGCATATGTGTGTATGCGTGTGTGTGAGTGTGTGAATGTATCGGTTTGTATGCATGCATAGCACGTATATAAATGTGCGCTCGCTCTTTATACATTTTGCGCTTGCAAATAAGCGATTCCTTCGTGGCGTTGCCACATAGTAAGAACCAAGTTCATAATTTCATTTATGAGCCAACGGATCTTTTTGTTTTGGGCGGGAAAAAACATATATTTACAAATACACAATGTACATGCATAAGTAAGCGTATGAACTGATAAGCTGCATATCGGAAAGAAGAAGGCAGAGGAGACTTGCTTCGGTTGTGGCTCTTATCAACTCGAAAAGTAGCAGCAGCGTGCTTTGTTATTGTTGTTCCAGTTTATTTAGCACTATCGCTTAATAATTGAAATTAACAATAATGAAAAAAATAAAACAAGACAAACAAAATGCCAGGGCACTGAGTAAGTGAACGCCCCAAAAACGGTAAGACTATCTGAATGAATGGAATCGGATCGGAAATACGTACTACTGTTTATAGTGAGTGAGGGTCCAGTGTTTCACATTATTTGGTTAAGTATTTGTGACTAGATCCACACTCATTAAAAACGGTAGTTCAATCTGCTTAAAAATAATAAAAGATTTAAATGTTTGTTTATTGAGAAATGGAAATTAAATTAAATGAAATAGAATTGGTTTGTCTTGACAAAAGTTTTTCGTCCTGTTAGCAGAGCTGCTTCTTATCTGTTTTTTGATTAACACAAAAAAGAGTGTATTGGTTTTGTACAAGAGGAGCTGGAAACTTGAATTATTACCTCTCGTATTACAACGGCAAATATATATCGACTTTAAAGCAATGTTTAGATTGATCTTATGGGCACATCCTTTTCCTTTCCGCCTTTATTAATTGCGAAACTAGCTCTTTTCTATCAAGCCACAGTTTGAAAGCTATTGCCTTTGAGGTTTGGTGACTTTTTTGTCTAGAGCAATGTGATTAGTCAGCCCTATGTTCGCGCAGACGCATGAGGAAAGTCAATCGAATAGAACGAGGTAATTATGGGTTTGCTGCTGCAACAGGGGAAAAGAGCGAGATAGAGATATATGGCAGCAAATATTATGAATTTCATTCTCAGCATACTTTTTTTTTTTTTTCTGACTTAATTACACCTAATGTGGATGATTATGCCAAACAAAAGCGTTTGATTATTTGTGGTTGGGAAAATGGAAGTTTTTCAAGAACATCTTACACTCCATGCCAATATTAAAATAAAACGCTATAAATTGCTATATACGTATTTAATTACATAAAATTAATAGTACTACTTCAGTTTTACTTTAAAACAACAAACCAAAGGATATTAAAACCCATTCTATACTTCGTACATTTTAATTAAACTACAGAATATTTACAAATCATTTAAATAAAAAAAAACACCGAATCTGAAACTAAACGCATGTTTTCAAGTGTAAAAGTTCAACACACTTTCGCATTGGCCATCGAAAGCTTAGATTCTCCGATTGTTGTCAGACAGCACCCACTTCTCTCCCTCTTTCTCTCTCATTGTTTCTTAACGATTATATTATTGTTACCGGAACAAATTGCTTAAATTTCTGGGAAGTTTGTTTCCCTAATGTGCCACAGAGTTTTTAAACCAGAAACTGCGCTCGTTCTCTTTCTAATTTTGTTCCTCTCCTATTTTATATATTAAGCTGAGAAATAAACAACAAGTGTCTGAGTAAACAGCAATTTCCGTAGAATTGTGTGGCCTGAAAACTTTTGTGCAGATCGGGCAGAAATTTAAACTGCAACGACGCCACGATTCTTAAACAATCATACGATGGCTTTCAGGGCGATCTAGGGCATAAGGCGGGTAGAAAAAATTATTGTATACATCAGCAAAAAAAAAAGAAAAAATTACATTGCCAGACAGTACATTAATTAAAAGAAACGACTGCAAAATACTCTCTTTTGGCATATTTTGTTGTACACACATATATAAATAGCGAAGGTTTATTCAATTTGTCCAAACAAATTAAACATTGTCAACCAAATATATGTATATGTACATACTTCAAGTTACTCGCCTATATTGCTCAAAACCAATATACTCTTAAAAACTTTGGGAATAGAGTATACATATAATAAACCTTAATTTGAAGCTTCAAGCTTGATTCATTCATATCGCACACACACAAATACATATGCATATGTATCTACAATATGTTTGGGATCAAAAAGCATGCGCCCGACTGATGGAGTGGGAGTGATCAAGAGAAGGGAGGAAAGGGAAGGAAAGCGGCAGCTGACAGACAATTGAGCTATGAAAACCGATCAAAACGAGCACCAATTGAAATTGTGTTGCCAGGCACGAGCAAAATGGCATGAAATGATATCAAAAAAATGGCCGAGCCAAGCCCACAAAACTAAAACTGAGGAAATCACTAGAGGCCCTGAAGAAGAGGAGAAGGAAGGTAGTACTCTAGTCAAATGCCACAGAAAGTCGTGCACTAGCAATAATCATTGCTTGCAGGATGGCATAGGAATAGGATGGATCAAATATATAAAGAGATCACAAGAGAAAGAGGGAGACGAGAGCAGATCAATGCTGCAGCTACTACCTGTTTTTTGTTTTTTTTTTTTCTTTTTTGCTCTTCTCTGACTCTATTTTGTCGGCGAACATGGATCTAGTGCACGGTTGTTCATGATTAAGTTCGTGACTAGATTTCATGCTCGTCTATTAAGTTGGGTCAACACACACATTCGAATAGAAAACATGGCCAACAGGCCATTATAAAGAGAAGAGCATGCAGGCGGCGTAGCCAGGAGCAGCTGCCATCGGGACACGTGAATTAGCAAAAACGCATTAATTTTTGCAATGTAAAAAGACATTAAATGCATGATTTGCCAATAATAAACTTTTCGTAAAAGTCCATGAATCAATAACTGGGATTACCCAATAATACTATTAATATGTAATTATAAGCCTTGATCAAAGAATCGAGTAATATCTATTAATTTTAAGTGGACAACGTGTTATAGCCCATTTTAACTTGGAGATGCATAAAAATGTTCGTAGTGTTACGGTAAAAATATACTTATCTGTTTAATAAATTTTATATGTCAATATATTACACATAAAATAAAATATACATAAATATATAGAGTTATTTTCCCATATACTAATAAATTTTTTTAAAATTTCCCAGTCTTGTAAGTGAAGTTTTCTTACTGCTGATTTTTACCATCAAAACAAAATACTACGTAAAAAACAAATAGCTTTTGTTAGACTATGTCTGGAAAACCAATCAGGCGGACAGCACAAATAGTAATATATGTATATCTGTGTACGTTCAGATGATTATATTACATGGTTGACCCGTGACCCACATAATATGAGAAACAGAAGCACACACACTCACCCGCAGCTAAAAGGGGAGTTATTGACCTTTTAGCAATGTCAGTTGCATCCATTTGACAGAAGCCAATGATGCTGGCTGACACGCCCCCTTTCGCCCGCATCCCGCTACTGCTGCTGCTGCTGCTGCTGGAGTAGTCTGATTTTTATGAATTTTCTGGTTTATAGCCAAGCAACACGCGATTGGATATCGAATTCGAATTGGAATTATAACTGCAACCGCCCGCTGACAAACGCCTCTAACTCTGGAAATAAATGTGAGTCTAGTCTAGTGGCTGCTGTTATTGTTGTCAGCTTGTGAAACTATCGAGGAGGTTGTCACAGTTGCGCCTGCGGGTGCTCTGTCTGTCGCAATCACATGCGCCCAGCGTCGAAAGGCTTAACACAACGGTTCTTGTTTGTATAGCCTTTGTGTTTGTGTATTATAATTTTGTCATAAAGTGCGTTACAGCTTTCAGTTCATAAAATATACGTGTTATTTCCTATTACTTTTCATTAAATAAAGAAAAATAAAATTTTTTCTGTTTCTTATCTTTTTTTTTAGTTTGTAAGGGTATTTAAACATTGGCCATAATATAACTTTGTTTTTCCTTCTGCTAAGCGACGAAGTTAGCACCGCGTCTAACTGTAACACCTGCCACATTTAAAATACTCCAAGTATAACTACAGTTGTGTTCACAAACGAGGCCCGAAACAGCTTTCAACCCTGATCGCAACGTACCTTTAGCTTGTTTCCTCCTTCATACTACTGAAATGCCAACGCACTGGAAGGCCAATAAAAAAAAGAAACGTTTGTTGTGCATTTACATATTTTTAAAATGAGAGTACTGCTTAGTATTTGTAGTTGTACACATACACACACTGAGGGCTTCAACCCCAGTGTGAAAGCCAGGCGCAATGAATTACAACAGCGCAAAATTCAACCTCGAACTTCGTTGCGCTGCCTCGGTCTGACTCTTCCATTTCCCCTATCTTCGCTCAATATAGCAGCGCAGCAGCAGCAGCAACGGTCACAATGAACTGCTGGTGGAGCTGTCAAACGTTAAAACTAATTGATATAATAGTTAAAATAAACTAACGAGAGAGAAGTTGCCTGGAACAGCAGCAGCAGCAGCAGCAACGGTGGCCGCAACGAAGCTGCAAGCAAAGCGAACAAAAAGAGTTGCCGAGTTGACTGCGTTGGCGAAGTGCAAAACCTTTCCAATTTGAAAATAGCTTTGCTCTGTGGTGTGTGCTCGTTCCCACAAAAAAACAACATCACCAGAAGACGAACAACAAGCACTACACTTGCCGTTGGATCTAGGGGCGAGAAGTAAACGGTCGCTGGATTGCTGCCAGCAAAAGATGACAATGCAGCGATTAAAGCAAAACAGAAGATCTGCAGTTCCTGCATTAAAGTAGGCAGCTGGAAAATTGCTTGTTCCAATTCGCGGCATTTCCGTTTGCCCGCGAGGATAATGCTGCAACTGCAACTGCAACTCGCACTTCGCTGCGGTCGGACGAGCCAAATAGCAATCACATTTATTAAATCAAAATCTATGTATGCAATTTATTATTGTATTTCGTCTTTTATATTTAGGGTTAAATAATGAGGAAGTAGTTTGGACATGGTCATCGATATATAACCAATTATCTATAGGGGAGATAAATATTGATAAATGTGCGAACAAATAATAATAATTAAAGCACTGCCCTAACTGCTTAAAAAACTTTAAATATTGCGATAATTTTCGATAATTATACAACCATTGACATTTATCTATCAAGTGTTGTCAAGCGACACCACATGACACTTTACAGCACTGAACAAGTGAAAACCCGATATACCCACTGATCTGAACGCATATTCGATAATTTTACCGAAAGAAAAATTTAAAAGCACATTTGCGCGCAAATTCTTATTGTAAACTAATTAATTATTGTAAGCTAATTAAATGCAATAATAAAAATGTTAATTATAGATAAATAATTACGGGAGTATTATTTATTTAATTTATGATTAATATAAACATAACCATGAAAAGTAATTTCTTACAATTTATATATTCATGTTTACCTTGAATTGTGCTCGACTTGACGTTCGTTTATTTGAATCCGTTGATTTTGCTCTCACTCGTAACACACAACAAACGTAGAGAAGGCGTTGCAGGCGACTGCAATAAATTACCTGTGCAATAGCGGACAGGTAAGCAGCATGAATAGCTATTTAAAAGTATTTATGTGCGCATGACTTTAAGTATGTATTTACATCATATCCATAAACTAGCCGTACAAATTAATGCCAATTTGGCTTTGCAAACTGGGCACCGGTTTTCACACCACACACCCCCGTAAGCCAACTGGTCTAGTTTAGTAATTAAAAACCCAAATAATGGCCTTGTTCATGGCTAAGATAAAACTGGAGCTGCTGCTCCTCGCACCATCTAACCTTCGCCTTAACTTGCGAGCCCAATATTTAGCTCATATGCGCAATGTGGGTTACGGTTACTGACCCACCTAACGGCGTCGTATTTGTGCCACTGTCAGTATGTACACTTGGCTTTATGCGCTTACTTTTCGGACACCAAATCCGTCGGCGCCGCAGTCGCTGGTGGCCATTGTTATTATTGCCACTAACACGATTTTTAACAATTTATGCTTGATTTTAACGATACCCATTAAAAATAGTTAAGATACGGGTCACATGGGCTTCTTCATAGCTATGTTAGTGGCGGCAGAAATTCTGGAGTAAAATTTCATATGTTTATAAAGGTCAGTGATCGATTTTTAATGTCAAATTTGGATTAGGAGTACTAAATGTTTAATCATAATTTATTTTCTATATTTAATTTGTATATTTGGTATATTACTTTACTTATTGTTTAAGATTAAAATGGATAATTAGACACATACAATTGGTAGCTGCAGTAAGTGCTGATAACAGGGTGTCTGGGATTCGGCCCCTCTCGACTGGAGCTCTCTTGTTTTTGTTTCTTTTGTTGGGTACTTAACGGCCAATGGCCAACTACCGCATTTCGCTGGCGCACCAGTTTCAATTTCTGATTGCCGCTCGACAAGTGCGGATCGACCGCACGACCGAACAACAATTAGGCGCAGTGCCCAAAGCCAAAGATGTGGATAACCTCACTGGGATTACTGCTGCTCCTAACTGTGTGCTGTCTGGGCGAGAAGGCGGCGGACATGGTCGTGGCTGATATAAGGAACGCGTTCAGGGGTGTCACCAATGACAGCGCGCTGCTGGAGCACATAATACCGGAAATGTATGGAGCGAGCATGCGGATTGCGAATCCAACCTTCACATTCAAAATGCCAACTGGCCAGCGCGATGGCTTTGAGCTGTTGACAATGCAACGATCCGACTTTGTGGAACCTACTTTTCCCAATATCACGAAGGGGTCAAAAGCAGCTACGATCAAGACCAGCTTGGGGGAATGGCAGCAGCTGGGGCTGCCAGGCTGGACGGGCGAGCTGCAGCGTCCACCGGCATGGCTAGAACAGACGCACGTGTGAGTAGCAGTTGGCTTACAAATGTTTTCAGAGGATAACCTCGCCCAACTTTTGCTTTACAGGGAGCCAGCACAGCAGCTGCCAAACTTCCCGCAGTTAATTTACCCACTCGCTGAAATCCTCCTGGATATAAAGGGCCAGCAGCTGGATGGACGAGTCACAAATATACGCGTTATTGCTGCCAATCCGGCGGAGGCGCCACGCGAGGACTTACTGAATGCCCAGAATGTATACATAGCGCGTGTCAACGATCCCTTTGGATACTCCATGAAATGGTCCTTAAGCAATGACACCCAGACGTCCAGCGATCGCGGCAAACGGGATGTGGCCAAGCTATACTCCATGATCAAGTGCTCAACGAATTGTGATCCGCTGATCTACAAGGGCTACGGCTGTTATTGCGGTTTTGGTGGCCATGGTGTGCCCAACGATGGCATCGACCGCTGTTGCCGGCTGCACGATAAGTGCTATGGCCAGAGCAATTGCATCTCCTACCTTGAATACTTTGTGCCCTACGTGTGGAAATGCTATCATGGTAAACCCCTCTGCGCCATCGATCATGGCGAGTGGGGTGGTCCGGATTCCTGCGCGGCGCGACTTTGTCAATGCGATTTGAGGCTGTCGAGATGTCTGCGCAACTTCTACTGCCCAAATCGCCGAGCCGTTTGTCGATCGTCCCGCTCAAGACGCCTCCAAAATTTAATATTCTTCGATTAATATACTGTAGTTTATACCGGGAAAACTATACCGGAACGAATCAGAGTTATGGTAACAGATTAAACACTTGTTAATAGACGCAACTTATGTGTAAATAATATAAACTGGTTAACCGTTTTCATTTGTTAAATATGTTATTGCTGTGAACTTATCTAAAATAAAGTTTAAAAACTGCTTCTGTTTATGATATATATATATATATATATATATATATGGGACTTATTTGAAATTGACAAAAATAACTATATTGAATAGTTTTTATTAATTTGATAAGTTTTTAAAATGTATAAATATCATTATTATAAGCATAAGAGCAGGAACCGGCTTATTTAAACCACCACATCATATAGACGCAGTAGAAAAAAAGAGTTTTCATTAGAATATGAAAAGCTTATCATATAAAGTATTTCGATGTCTCCGTTATTACATATACTAAATATGTATGTCCCTTTTGCTGCCATAGGAGCAATCGATATCAAGTGTTGTTGTTATATCATAAGAATCTTCATTTAATGATGCCTTTGGCTCTTTCGCGAACCAGTGCGCGTTTTATTCCCGGCTGGTGTGCGTTCCTTTTCCTTCTCCTTTTCCACTTTGCTACTGTTGCTGCTGGTGGAACTATTATCGGATTGCATTTGGCTGAATGTTGAAAACTCCTTGAGCGAACGACACTCCTGCATAAACAGAAGCGCCGTCTTATGCTGCGTTGTGTGTGGCTTGTAGACCAGCAAAAGATTCTGGCACATGAGCAGAACATCCCGTTGCAGTTCACTAACACTGCGTAGATGGCCGGAGTCAATGTTGCGCTTTATGGTGGGCAGGTCCATGGGTCGCAGGCACAAATCTGCCTGCTTGTGCGGATGCTCATCGTGAAAAGCGCGTCGAAAAAGCGCTGCATATTTGCTCTCTTGCAGCGTGCAGTAAATGCTCAGAAAGAGCTTCTTGGAGGCGCCACGAGTCTCGCGACGATCATCGGTGTGATCACTGGACGCCGGCGAATTTGGGATACTGTCTATTAGCGGCGTAGATGAGCAGCGACGACGCGTACTAGATCTGGCTGTGGAGTGATCGCTGGCCGTTGTCGTATCATCATCCACCATAGGACTCTCTGAGCGATCGCGATGCGGCAGCTTGCGCAGCAGCGTGGCACGAGCAGTAACAGGTGCAGGTGCGGGTGTGCTGGATAATACGGAGCCGCTGGGCGGCGTCTGTCGTACAACATTGCTGGATTCTGAATCGGATTTGTTTTCAACAAGTTGCTTTGACTTTGTGTTGCGTGATGGTTCATCAGGTTTACTACTGTCTGTCAGCGAGGAAGATTCCTCATCCGTATCGTGCACTGAACACGCACTCATAGGCGCAGGCGTTTTCAGCTCTATGTTGGCTTCAGCGGCGGCTTTGCTTGCTTCCAAACTTGTCTTGTCGAGATCCTCTTTGGATGCTGAAAAGTGGCATAACTTTGAGTGGATACCGAATAAATATGTCATTGACTTACCTTCGCTGATGGCATTTGATTCCTCTACATGAGCAGTTTGTTTGGTTTTCGAGCTGGTCTCGGTTGTGTCTGTTTCACTTGCAGTTGCAGGTGATTTACTGCCCATTGTTTCAACTGTCTCAATTTCATCAATTATAACTTCACGGGCATTCTCTTCACTCGAGCTACTGGCAATTGTTATAGTCTCATTCAACTCCTCGGCAACCGTATCTGCATCATTAATGTCATGTGTTTCAGCTGGGGGTTGGTTGCGCTCCTTGTTCTCCTGTGACAAAACTGCAGCCAGTGGTATATTATCATTGGAGTCATCACTGGAACCAATGACCACTTCCTGTGTTTTGGACTCCACTGGCGATTTACTTGTACTTGACTTGCGGCTGCCAGACTTGTCACGTTTTAAGTCTAACTTATCCTCATAGTCAACCACCTCACCTTTGGCTGGCGCCGTAGTGGGTGAACTAGCAATGTCCACATTCTTAAATATATCTTCATTAATGACGCTCTCCGTGTCGATGCCAATGTCATCAATTATGTTTTTACAAAAAACCTCAAGCAGTTGCTGTTCCATTGGATCATCGGTGAAGTTTGTGTTAACCTCTGCACCAGATTGTTTATCAGTGGTGTTTGTAGCCGAATCCACAGACTTTTCTGCCGCTTCGGTTGGCTTAAATGCAGTCGCTGCTGCAGCGACTTTATTCTTCTCCAGCAGCATGGACAATGTCGGTGCCGCCTGTGAGGGGCTCCGTTCAGTTATAGCCACCTCAGCTATAGGTGGTCCGCTTATGGGTCGTGTCATAAATTCTGGATCGTTTGAGCTTTTTAATATGACTGCCGGTTGATTGGGTATGGCGTTGGAACCGCTTGTCAGCAGTGAAGTTATCGTTGGAGCCGTTGCCGTCGCTCGCGCTACGCCTGCTCCCGCTGGCGATGTGGCGTTATTGCCATTGTTAGTAGTCCCGCCTGGCGATTTAAGCAACGAAGTTAGCAATGGAGCAGGACCTACTTGCTGTTTATTACTGCCTGAAACCGGATTGGCTCCTGAAAGCATAGTAAAGGGATAAGCTCTGTTTCGGACAAAAGAGATTTAATTCTAACTCATTATATTCAGATGCCAACCTGTAATGTCCTCCACTTCCATATCAACTGATGTTGTGTCTGCCGTCAGGTTAGAACGTCTACCTGTGCCACTGTTGTTGCTACGCCAGTTCCCAGCAATGTCTTTTTTGCGCTGCTCACGTTCCCGCATGCGGTTTTCCATTTTCATCTCATCGATGCGCTTTGTCTCCTGTTCCTTTTCTATCTCCTGCCATATTTCCTCCAGCTGCTGTTCGGTCATTTCATCCGATTGCAATTTTTGAATTTCCCGCTGTATCTTACTATAAAGCTCCTGATCTCGACGCATCTGGGTTTTTATTTCCACCATGCGTTCCTCTGTAAGCCGGCGCAGCAGGAGCTCTGTCGCCGTTTCCACAACAACAGTGGCCGGTGATGAGAGGCCACTACTTTCGTTGAACCGCTTCTTCCTTTTCGTTGTCTCCACGGTTTCCAACAGGTGATCATACTGCATGGCGCAGTTCTTTTGGGAGTACCAATCAGTCGGTCGAGTGTTTCCATTGCCGCAAACAGTTTTCAGTGTGCGGCTTACTGTTATCCAGTTCTGGTCGCCACTGCACGAAACTGCCGACGCCAGGCATAATTGTTCGCGTTTGGACCAAGTGTCGAGCGGAGTGCGGCTCATTTGTTATATTATTTTTTATTTAAAACCCGCAAACAATTTCGCCAGCACTTTGCATTCACTGTTAGAGATGGGTACCACTAGAGTAACTGCTACTATGTAACTGCTAGCGACTAATATTTCGTGGTGATTACGTGACTGCATAATAATACCAGCAATAACTTTTTTTTTTCTATATTTGTATGTATACTCGTTTATTTACACCATTATAATTAAACATAAAGGATAATAACATTTGAATTAATTTATTTTGCTCCTTTAAATAATAAAATTAGAGATTCTGCGACAGTATATTTTTGGCATATTTAAGTACATTTCTATTTTCAATCTAGGGTCACACTTAACATCAACAACAACAATAACAACAACCAGATTACAGACTTTTTGTGTACTGCATTTCTGTTTAATTTCTAAAAAGGGCAAACATAAAATAAAAATGCAGTCGTTGTCGCATGCAGTGAAAACAAGTTTACCAAACTATTTGTCCAACCTGCCCGTACCCGATAGTGTTGGCGGATGGTTTAAGTTATCATGTAAGTGCCACGCGTGATCGAACATTGCAATTGATTTAATAGGCGCCCCAAACCAATTTTCAACTTTACTTCGATCTCGAGACGTATCCAAAACACATAAGCTAATAAACTAGTTCGCTGTGTGGCTGTTGACTATGTGCAAACTTAATTTGTGGCCAGTTTTAGAGGTAATCCCAGTGTTGCTTACCTGGGCCAACTTATTATGCAACATTTGGGTCAAACTCGCGCCATTGCTAAATTTGTTGTTTGTGTAAAGATTGAGAATTTATATGCAAAAGTTCACAGCAGTTACCACTTCATTACAGAACAACTTCAAGTAATTTGTACAATTACATATATGTACATTGAAAACTTATTTAATGGCCAGCTTATTTAGCCGTTTAATCATTTTACGTACCAATTTAAAATAGTGTTAATGAACGATTTATTAAACATTTATATTCCCTTGCTTGCAGTTAAGGATTGGTTAGCACTCATTCCACCCACCGCTGTTGTTGTCGGACTGGGCTATATCACGTACCGAGCCTACTGTCCTGATGCGTTGCGCAAGTCCTGCTCCGGCAGTGGTCGTTGCAATGATCATATACGCAAACATGAGCCTAAGGTCGTGGACATGATTGACATTGAAAACATTGCGGATAAGGCCGCTTTCTGTCGCTGCTGGAAGACCAAGAACGTGAGTAAAACTACATTTCAAAAATATTGTTTGTTGATCCTACGGTTTTTTTGACAGTGGCCCTACTGTGATGGCAGCCACGGCGAGCACAACAAGAATACGGGTGACAATGTCGGACCCGTTGTGGTCAAGAGAAACTAAAGTCGAGACTGGATCTTGCGATGGTTTATCGCTAGTCATTGCACGCGTTTTTCAGCATTTCCCTGTTGCAATTCGTGTAGAGCTGCTATTAAGGTTCGCAATAACAAATTCTTTAAATTCTACAAATTTTTAATCTTCTTTTACCGTAAGCAAAAATTGATCGAAATTATTGAAATGAAGCCAATAAAGATTGCCTAAATGAATGTAATTCATACATCCGAAATTTAAAACTGCCTTTTTATGAGTGTCGCCAAGTGAATTGAATAAACAGTGATTCCCTATAGCAGATAACTCAACATTTGTCATTCAGTAGAAAACGCGTATTTATTTTTATTCCCGTATATAAATTATTACCTGGCTGATCTGTTTGACATTTAATTTTTGTTTGATAAACGCAGTAACAAAACATTTCTTTAGTTAACAAAAATGCAGAAGGCTGAAACGTGTTGAAAAACCAAAAATTTGGCGTGCTAAGCAAACCAGGACATGATGTATTTTTATATGTTGATACAGCACGACGTCTCCGTCTCTCTTATGTATTTGCTAATCAGTTGGAACTTAGAAATAGGCATCGTGCTTGCTGCATTTTGAATCTCAGATATATTGTGTTACAATTTATTTGAAAATCTTGCCCTGGTTGAATTTGCGGCCATCCTTATCGGTTCCAGTCCATGAGAAGTACTGGGTGACAAGCTTCTTGGTTTCTTCGCTCTTGGCATCAAGTTTCTTCCAGTCGTAGACCTCGTAATCAATCTGCCAGTCAGGTGACAGCGGGAAGGCCAGCTCCTGTCCGCGCCACACCCACACACCAGAGATGGTGCTGTTGTTGTCTTCGCCGAAAAGGCAAACTGAAGCGAATGCTTGCTTGCGCATCTTGTCCAGACGCTGGAACATGCCGGTGATGAGGTTGCATGACATGAACACCTTAGCCAACTCTTCGTTGTATTTATATTCGCCAAACCAGATAGAATAGTTCTCAGCATCAAACTTGTCGAAGAAGTAAGGAATGGACTTGGCCTCATCCTCGTTGGAGTAGACGCGCTTGAAATCATCGAAGTTGAAGGTGCCCTTTGGCAAGGCTTCGAAAGGATCCTTCGTTTTGGGTTCAGCAGCTAAAGCCGCATCAGCAGCATCGAGCTCCTCGGGCTCTTCCTTCTTTGCCTCCTTCTTTTCCTTGGGCTTCTTCTCCTCCTTTTGTTTGGCAGGCTGCTGTTGCTTGGTACCAGTCTTAGCCTGGAATTCAGCATACTTCTTAGGATCGAAGACCAGTGCTTTCTCGCACAGCTTGTAATCCTTGAGAACAGCCTGAACCTGTGGCTGGTTCAAAATGGTAACGAACCAACGGTTCAAATTGACATAATCACGGCGCACACTTGGCTCTAGGACATACTGATACAAGTGCAACAGGCTGGAGAATACCACAATATCAGCCAGAGTGATGCGTTCACCAACAAGGTATGTGACATCCAACAGCTTCTTGTCCAATCGCTGCAGCACAACCTCAGCGTCTTGCTTGACATTTGCGTTTTTCTGCTGTGGCATTATTCCCAACAGTGGGAAAACCCAGGCATGCGAGACAGGCAGAATCTCATTGTCAGCAAACGAAGTCCATTGCTGTACTTCGGCCTGTACAAAGGGGCACTTGCCACCGCGCAGTTGCTCATTGGCCAAAAAGTAGGCAATGGCATTCGACTCGCTCAAGTATTTGCCATCAGCGGTCTCAAATGCTGGCACCTAGAAAATGAAATCAGACAAGTTTTCAAAATTAGCATTTCTATTCCAGCTTTTTGCAAATATACAGTAAGTGCTGCCACATCGTCGAAATAAGTATGCAACAGCTTACTCTTTATTAAAAAAAATTAAGAAATCTAATTTTAAAATACGAATTTTATCTGCCACCTTATTGTACATTAAGTAATTTACCTCATTTTTGCAATCAATAAAAATACAATTACAAATAACCTCCTTTTTGTAAAAATATATCAACACATTTTTGCTGATGACGTTGCACTACCGGCTTTTCAGCCTTTGTTCAACGCCGAAAGCAATCGGGAACGTACGCTTATACATGATTATATGTACGTTTGTATAACTTAAATGGCTTAAGTAAATATGCTCACCTTGCCGAAAGGGAACTTCTTTAGGAATTCCTGCGATTTGTTGGACTCGCCAAACTTAAAGTCCTCGGCTACTTTCACCTTTGCGCCAGAGAACTGGGCAGCGATGAGTGCCTTGTATGCGCGGAAGTTCTCGGGGTAAGTGTAAAGCGTCTGAAAATAAACATTTTAAGTGCTTAAGTTAATATCTATCGCTTTTATCAATGTTTTCTGCACGTGGTAAGCACTAATTTTGCAATTATAAATGTAGGATTACACAATAATTTGCAAATTAAAGCGACCAATTTTTTAGCTTACTCCAGTCGACATCGTGATTTCTGCCGGAGAGAAAGAAGAAGACAAAAGCAGTGTTGCCATAGCCTTCTACATGTCATGTTATTTGTGGAGTCGATTTTGACAATTAAATTGCTGTTAAATGAGGAGTGAGCATGTTAAATTGGGGAGTAATTCTGTCAATAATAACGAGTAAGTGCACAACGAGTGAATAATGAACATCATCTGCCACCGAGAGCGACCGTACGCTAACGGCGCATAAATTTAACAAAGTTCAGTGCTTAAAAACACTTGAAACTATAAATAATATAAATTTTAATGTGTAAGTGAAACACCGCTACAATGCCCTGAAGTGCAGCAGTAAAAAAACTTTTTCAAACAGGTACAAATATCGTTGGGCACCGGAACGAATACCGACTCAGTGAAAAAAAGTGAAAATTAGAGTGTGGTGTCGCTCAACGACTACCGCGAGCTTTATATTTGTGAGTGTGGGTCTGTGTGTATGTGTGCGCTTTACGTAGCGCTATGTTACGTTGTAAGTGAAATTTCTGGACAATTGGCAGCGGCAAATAAAATTGTTTATTTTTCTCAAAGTAACGCTCCACAGAACATAGAAAATGCTCGCAAATGTTCTTCCCGAAAGCTGTGAGTCGCATTTATATACGAGAACACAACACACATACGCAATACGCTG